>CM038222.1:154965562-155304097 GCA_021442155.1 Cymbidium sinense | reverse complement strand
TTATTTTGATTTATTATGAATCATTGGTTTCAAAGGATTTGGCATAGGTTGCAATTTGGCTAGTTTGGATTCATATGGTTTTAGGGGTTGACTTGGTCAAATGACCAAGTTGACTTGGTTTGACCCAAGTTGTGATAATTGATCAACTTATGGTGATCAATAATCTTGATGGGAGGTTTAGATGGGCGTGGTTCAATCTAATTTGGGTAGGATTAAAACTTGGCTCAAATAGGTTAAATTGGCCACTTTGGGTCAAGTGGACCAATTGGGTCTAGTTGGCTTGATTTTGGATTGAGTTTGACTTAGTTGAGTTTTATATGGATTTGGGATTGATATATAAATTAAATTGCAATTGGCTTGGGTTCAAATGGGTTTTGGTTCATTTGAACATTTCAAGTCAAAAGGGTTAAGTTGGGTTTGAGTTAGGTTGATTTTGTTTTGGCTTGATGATTGTAGATTTCATTTATATTTGTGAATATTATTGAAGGTATGACTTATTCATGAGAAAATCAATTGAATTTGGGTTTTGGAGTGAAAGAATTTGGCTAAGTCCATGGAGTTGGGTCATGTGGTTTAGGTTTGGATTATGATTTGGTTTGATTTAGTTTTGATGATTTAAATGTATATTTTATTTAAATTTGTGAAGATGATTGAAAATATGATTAATTTGTAAGAAAATCAATTGAGTTTGACTTGATTTGTATTAAGATTTTGCTAAGTCCACGGGATAGGTCATATGGCTTAGGAAGGGTTTTGATTTAATTTGATTTAGTTTGATTTAATTTTGAACATTTTAATGTAGATTTGATTTATATTTAGGAAGATGATTGAAGATATAAATTGGTTATGAAAAAATCAATTGATTTTGGATTGATTTGAATTACGATTTGGCTAAGTCCATGGGATAGGTCATATAGCTTTGGAATGGTTTCAAGTTTGGATTTGATCATAGGCTTCAACAATTTGGTTTTGGAATTTGGGTTTGGATTTGGATTGTAATTTGATGTTTGAATTGAACTTGAGGTCTGGTTTGAGAAGGTGAACATGGATTGGGTTTGGGTTATAGAGTAGGTGGATTATACTAATCCCTAAAGCAAAATGTAATCTTATGGTTAACCCTTCTAAGTCTTTAGGCTTAGGTTAAGTGCTTACCTAATTGTTAGAAGTGTCTTATGACTAGGGATGAATTAGTGTCTAGAAGACTCGTAAGTATAAGATGGGAAGATTGAATCCGCACTCTAGAAGTAAGGTCAACAAGCTTTAGGCTCCATAGTGTTTCCCTTAGAGATAAATGATTGGAAGACTGAAGCCAAGTTTCACATTATAGACTATGATACATCTTTCAACGCTTTGCTTGAGAGACCATGGATACATGAGAACAACATAGTTTCATCCTCTCTACATCATTTTATGAAGTTTGTGAAAGGTGGGATCGTCTACTGTGTCAAAGGAGATCCCAAGCCATTTATAGTTCATGAGGTCGACATATATGAGATGTGGCTTACTACCTCACTCAAAATCAACAAGTCTATTCTCGTGAACTTGGACAAAGTTTAAAAATAAATTATAAAAAGAAAGAAAAAGAAAAAGAAAGAGGAAAAAAAGAAAAAAGAAAATGAAAAAGAAAATATAAGGGAGCAGAAATAGACTTGGAAGAGGAAATGGAACTTGACATTAGATTCCACCCATAGTTCATTATTCCATTCAAACATATGGGCAGGATGACCTGACCTCCACTAGAAGAGGCCGGTTAGAGTCGCCTCGAAAACCTCCTTATTGGGGACCCAATAAGAGATATATCCTAGCTACCAGGAGTACACCTGCTATCCATATATACTTAGAATCTAGTTCATAGGATGAGTCTTATATGGTTAGCTCACCAGCCAACTCTTCTCAATAGTAAATTCCCTTGGAGGTGACACTTGAACCAGATAGCGATGAAGGTGACTAAAGCAAAAGCATTAATGTATCCAAGTCTATATGTAAATAGTTAGCATCGGAACCTTAGCTCTTACCCTACTTTCTCTCAAAAAAGCTAAGGGTTTGAATTAGTTAAGTCATCCAAGAGTGAAGTGTGAAGACTATTTTTTGGGAGTATCATCCTTAAGTTAAGAAGTTGATGTAAAACTTGATGATGATTCATATAAAAATTCAATAGAATTACTTTTTGATTGGTACTTGCCTTGTGTTCATAATTTAGCAAAGAAAGGGTTAATGCCACATACTTGGTCAAAGCACAGGTTAGAATACTTTGAAATAATATGGAAGAATAAATGCAAAAGCTTTCATCGGGACTAGGGTTTAGTATAGTGGGTCCAGTCGATGATGACTATTACTACTTAGTCAAATCACATTAAATCATATGAAGAGTTGTGCTTAGAAACTTCAGATGATCTAGATGATTTTGAAGTCAAATATGCACCACCAAAGTTCAAAGAGGAGATCAAGTCAACCATCAAAGGGATCAAGGAAATCAACTTAAGAATTGATGGAGATCTACGACCGATATACATCAGTTATTTGTTGAATGAAATTGAAACTAATGACTTAGTTAAGCTATTAACTAAGTTTAAATACTTTGCATTGAGTTATGAAGAGATGCCTGGATTGGCTCCTGATGTAGCAACACATAAACTAGCAATAGAGCTTACTACTAACCCTCTCAAACAAGATCCTTGATTCATGCAGTTAGACATAGCACAACAGGTCATTTTTGAAGTCAAGAAACTAATCGATGTTGGCTTCATTCTAGAAAAAAATACCCTACCTGGTTAGCCAGCATCATCCCAATTAAGAAAAGGAATGGCCAAATTCACATATACATCAATTTTAGGATTTAAATAATGCATGTCCAAAAGATGAACTTGCACTACCAATTCCAGAACTGATGATGGACATTACCTCATCTCATACAATCTTTTTTTTCATGGATGGCTCATCTGGATATTACCAAATAAAGATGGCCCCTATAGATGAAAGAAACATTACTTTTAGAACCCCGATCAAAATCTATTGCTATAAGGTCATGCCTTTTAGCCTTAAAAATGCTAATGCTAAATACCAACGGGCTATGACTCGAATCTTCAACACTCTTTCATCATCAAGTAAAGTGTTATGTCGATTAACTCATGGTCAAAAGTAGAGAAAAGGAAGACCATCACTTTGGTTTGAGAGTAGTTTTCGAACAGTTGAGATAATTTAACCTCAAAATGAACCCAAGTATGTGCATTCGAGTAGGGGAAATTCCTTAGATTTATTGTCTAACACCGGGAATCAAAATTATTCTAGAGAAGATTAAGGAGATATTAGAAATGCCACCCTCTAAAAGTTTAGCTCAACTCAGATCATTCCAAGGGTGATTGGTGTATCTGAGATGCTTTATATCCAACCTATCAAAAAGTTTTCAGCCATTCTCAACACTTGTCAAAAAGGATGCCAAGTTTAAGTGCTTGACAAGTGTGAGCATGCCTTTGAAGACATCAAGCATTACTTGATGGCATCGCCAGTTCTAACAGCCCCTATCCCGGGCAAGCCGCTCATACTTTATACTATTGTGTTAGATGACTCCCTTGGTGCTTTGTTGGCCATGCTAATGACAAAGGGATGGAAAATGTACACTACTACCTCAGTTGTTATGTAATCTCTACTGAGGTTAATTATCCACCTATTGAGAAGCATTGCTTATTCTTAATCTTTGCATCCCAAAAGCTACAACACTACATGCTTCCTCATAAGTTGAAATTAATCTTTAGGAACAATCCACTATAGTATCTCATGATATGGATGATGCTATCTGGATAGTAGGCATGATGGTCTATGATTTTCTCGTAGTTTCACATGTACCCCTCCATGTAGTGAAAGGACAAGTGCTAGTGGATTTCTTAGCAGCACATCCACTTCCTACTAACTCTCTGCTTAGTGATGATCTCCCCAATAAACAAATCATTAACTTAGGGGATACTAGCATTCACCGATGAGAGATGTACTTTGATGGTGTGGCTTCCTCTCAAAGAGTAGAAAAACCACAATCTACTATTCAAGAGAAGGCAGGGGTAGGAATAGTTCTCTTAATTACGGATAGCGATGTGATGAGATTATCATATCATCTATCCAATCCTTGCACAAACAACAAAGTGGAATATGAGCCTCTGATTATCGGTCTAGAGTTAGTTGTTACTTTAAGCATCCAAAATATCAATATCTTCGGGGATTCTCAACTAGTTATCAACTAAATCATTGGGTCCTATATGGTTATAAAGCCCAAGATCCATCACTACCATAAGTACACCATGGAGTCATTGGCCCAAATCCCAGAGGTTACCCTTTATAAGATTCCTCGAGGTGATAATGCCATAGTGTATGCATTAACCAAGCTTGCCAAGGAGTTGGCATGTCCGAGGATGAGTTCATATTAATAAAGGTCCAAAATAGATAAGTCTTATCCCTTCTTGATATTGAACTCATCAAAAGTACTCTCTGGAGGTTTCCATTGCCAAGAAGGATGAGGAGTTACATTGGAGGCAACCATTCATGGATTACCTAAATAAAGGAAAACTACCTCAAGAGAAGTCTTAAGCCCTTTAGATGAAACAGAGAGCACTTTTCTACACTCTTGTGGATGGTGTCTTGTAACAATAATCTTTTGTTCATATGTGGTTATGTCTCTTAGACAAGCACAAAGCCCATAAGATCATGATTGAGGTACACTCAGGATTAGGTGGAGCCAACAATTCTCGTCTGAAGGAGAAAGCCAAAATCAAGAGACTAGGATACTACTGGCCGTCAATTGATCAAAGATTGCATGGATATGGCTAGGCAATGCCACCAATGTCAAATACATGGTGTGGTCCTTCACCAACCACCCAAAATTCTACATCCTATATTAGCCTCATGGCCATTCGAGTGTTGGCGTACTAACATAGTGCATCCAATTGATCCTCCTTCTTCCAAGGATCATTAGTTCATCGTAACTACTACTAACCACTTTTCCAAATGGGTGAAGTTGATTCCGCTCAAAGAGGTCACAACTTTGCATGTGCTCTAGTTTTCCAGGAACCATATCGTATATAAGTTTGCAGTGTCTTGACGAATTATATCTGATAATGATACTGCATTCAAGAGTTCTAAGTTCAACAATATTGCCCAGAGACATAGCATAGATTGGAGATATTCTACCATCAACTACCCAAGGGCAAACAGCTTATCAAAAGACTTCAACAAAACTCTCATCCAAATACTAAAGAAGAAACTTGACAATAATAAGCGATAATGGCATGACCATTTAGTTGAAGCCTGGGCTACCACACATTACATATAGCTCCAACTCGCCTACTCCTTTCTTCATTAGTGTATGGGTCTGAAGTTGCTCTACCATTAGAAGTTCAACTCCCATCACTAAGGATAGGTGTGGGTAGAAAGATCACAATAGAGTAGAATGCCAAGTTGCAGTTAGAAAAGCTTGAAGGATTGGAGGAAAGACACTTGCCGGCATGACAAAACCTCTTGATGTACAAAACTAAACTGATTCAAGCTCACAATAAGGTGGCCTATCTTAGAACTTTTCAAGTAGGAGAGCTTATTTTAATTCCAAGCAGATTGATTATTGCCATCATAAGATGGGAGGCATGTTTGAACTGACTTGGGAAGACCCTTTTGCCATAGAGAAGGCCTACAAAGGAGGATCTTATCAGCTTATTAATTGTAATGGATACCACCAATGCTTCCAATGGGATCTACTTAAAAAATATTATAAATCATATTTGAAAATAATTATCATCAATGAAAATTCCTTATCTAATTCAATCTCTTCCATGTTGAAAGTATTCTTGTTTGTGAATTCACGATGATGTGTTTAGGGTAGGTGTAAGGAACCTGGATGACATCCAATATTTCATTGACACAACACAAATATGAACTACACAAACATATAAAACAAATACATATATGTTGTCTCAGACTACTCTCAGTTGAGATAATGCCCCCAGCAACACCCACTCAATGGCTGCTCTAGGTTGGGCTGACGTGCTACCCTACTAATGTGTCACTCAGGTGCTGATCTTGCTTTGGAAGATGTAAGTATGCCACACTTTCCTTCCTTACTTGTCCACTGCACAATGACAATCTCCTTATTTGTTTGGTAGGCCTTACTGCATGGCCAATAAGCTACCTCATGTTGGCTTCATTTAAGAGGATGTGAGTTTACTACGCTTTCTTGTTAGATTATCCTTCTGCATGAGTATACATTTGAAGTTTAGGATAAGTCCCCTAGCATGTTCTCTTGACCGCTTCCAAGGTCTAGTCCTTCATGGAACCACTTAGTTAGTCACTCTAGGTCGATAGCATCTGTCTACCGATGATAAACTATCATGCTCGCATTTAAAAGTTGTAAGACTACATGCTTTATTGATCATCATTTTACATAAACAATCACCTTAGAATTAGTTAATCACTGATTAATACACTACTCATGCTTATGGATATACATTAGGTTGGTTGGTTCTTGTGCCTTAGAACTCCACTCATGGCATGTAATCTTAAGCTTTCATCTTTAAGCCACCGCACACCTATAGTCTTTCTTTAGAGCTGTGATAATCCTACCACCTCCCCACGAGCATATTCAATCACATCCTTTGCACCATTTAGACATTACTTGGGTTACTATCGGAATGGATAGTTCCCCTTTCCTAGAAACCATCCCTGTCGTTAGAGAATTCATCTTATGGATGTGTAGATTCTCCCTTGGTCTAGTAAATCTGAGATAGGTTAAGGATGACAAAACCTCTTCTCTGTGTGGTCCCTCACACACCAATAGGGTCCACATAAACATGTAAATTAAATATATATTTACTTATTGATTAGGAGGGCACCCCTAGTGGTATCTTTTCCTAAGCAGACATCCTATCGTTAGGGCATTATCAACAAAACTTCCTATATGAATCGACTGGCTACTCTTGAGTTGATATAAGTCCCTATCGACATTCACTCAATAGTCACCCCTAAGTGGGGTTCAATTTGTTGTGCAACCAACAAGCCACCCTAGAGGTTGTTCCCTACTTTAGAAGATGTAAGTCTGTTAAGCCCTCTTCATAGGATAATCATTGCACACCGAAAGGCAACCCCTTAGGTTGGTTAGCTCTAACCCATAGCCAATAGACTATCCCTTTGGATTTGTAAATTTGAGGCAAGACAAGTTTGATATAGCCCCTTCTCAGTTGGTCCATCACACATCGACATGGTTCATAAATTAAATCTATCAAATTTGATCGAGGTCACATCCCATACCTCAATTTGAAATAAAATTAATCCAAATAAACCATATCAAATCTCATGAAATTAAGATAAAATTAATCTTGAGTACTTTTGAGTTGAGATAAGTCCCCAATGACATTCACTCAGTAGTAACCCTAGGTCAAGTTTGATTGGTTGTTCATCCAACGGGTCACCCCAAAAATTGTTCCTCATTTTGGAAGATGCAAGTCTGCTATGCCATCTTCTTAGCACAGCTGCTGCACACCAAAAGGAAACCCCTTAGGTTGGCTAGCTCTACCCCATAGTACGTAGACAATCCCTTTGGATTTATAAACCTAAGGTAGGTCAAGGAAAATATATCCCCTTCTAAGTGGGTCTATCACTCACTGATAGGGTCCATACATTAACTGAAATTAAATTAAACCCAATCTAATTTTTCCTAATGGAGTTAAATCACACCCTTGTCCCTAGTGGAGCCCCAAATCATATTTAAATGAGTCAAGCAAACAAATCAAATTCAAAACTAACCTCCCTGATGGAGCCAAATTAAACTAACTCCCATAGTAGAGTCTAAATCGAAGAAATCCAACCAAACTCTTATCCCCAGTGAATACATCCCCAAAAAAATATATGAAATCAAACTCAAATCCCAATCCCTAGCAAATAGCCTGAACCTGCTTCCCTAGTGGAAGGTTCATATACTTGATCATCAATGGACTCGAACCCATATCTCTAGCAGATATGCTTCCACATCAATTAAAATAAAAATAAATTAAGGTTGATTTGAGCTTAATCCCTAATGGATTATAGATTCTTATCCCCAATGAATCTTCCTTCCATAAATCATATAATCAAATCAAATTCAAACCTTATCCCGAATAGATTTTCCTCTTTTATGCCCTTAACATAGATTGTCCAATGCATGTGTGATCCCCTAGTGGATCTCCCTCCATGCCCTTGACATGGAATTCTTAGCAAATCTTTTTTCTTCTCTTATGCACACCTTTAATACTTCAACCAAAAGGCTAACAATGTATTTGTTCAAATCACATCATCTTAACATTGTAATCAATATTTATGATTTTTGATGGTGCAAGCTCCAACTAACTATACAATATCATGCTAAACATATTATAGTGTGAATTAACACACTATATTATATTATAATATATGATGCCATATTATAATTTGCTATAATATAATATATTGTCTAACATTACACCTCATTAGAATCACAAAAGGAATAAATAACAAAATTTTCTCAAAATATGAATAATGTTCATTTTAGATGTAAAATTGTTAATTTTCTAGTAGAAATGGTACAAAATAGAATAATTTTGGTGTTGCTTCATGGTGTGTGTCATCAATTTGGCCAAATTCTCCCATATCAACCTTCAAAGTAACATTTTTGTAAGTTTTGACCCAATGTATTATAACAAAAGTAAAACATACTAAAATGTACAATAACATTTATTAACACACCACCACATTCATATATATGTGAAGTCATATTGTTTTGTACATTATATTTTAATATGCTTTCATATAATATATTATCTTACATTACACCTTAAAATGAATCACTTCAAACAAAATTATTATAAAATTTATTTGAAAAATGAACATTTATTTTTGATGAAAAATTCCATTCTTTTGATTAAATGACACACCATAGCACACCCCTAATGATGGTCCCTAAAGTTTACCTTAAATTTGCCAAATCCCATCATCTCAGCCTATAAATCAGTCTTTTTATGAATTATGCCAGTACAAACTCTACTACATCATACTATAAGAAACTAAAATAAGCTAAACAATAAGTAGTAATACACAATAGTATGCTATAATGCATGATGCTACACTATGTTATGGCATCCTATATTATAATACACTATAACATATTATATTACATTATATTGCATATCACATCATAAGGGATTGCTTGAGATAAAAAATCATAAAATTATTCTAAACAATAAATAAAATCTATATATTTTAGTCGTATCACTTACATATTTTAAATTGAAATAATATATTATGATGCCATGCTCTACCATTTATGAATTGGCCAAATTCCACCATTTTAAAGTCTAAATCAACATTTTTATAAATAATAATAGTGTAGGCTTGCCTCATGATTCTAAAATACTAAAATAATTTAAAATGCACAAAACAATATATTATGATATATGATGTTATACTATGCTACAACATATAATATTTATTTTGAAAATAAAATCTTACTATTTAGACTACAGGTGGCATAGCACACCTTTGGTACTACAACATAATTTCAAATTTAAATTTAACAAATTTCATCATCTAATTTATTGAATTAATATTCTTATGATTTATATTAATATAGATTACAGTGCACAATACCATAATATACTACAAAATTTCAATGCATCTTACAACATCCAAAAACACATCACTACATGCTAAAATAAGATGCTACATTATACTATAATATATGGTATTATAATATGATTTAAATAGGGTTTAGGGTATTTAAATCTCTGATAATCAAGGGAAAGTCTCTTAAAGACATTTTATTTAGCTACCACAACTATGTCAGGAATAGGCCATTCTTTATATCTAGTCCTAATGACATCTTTATTCAAGGTTTAGGGTTTAAAGTTTACGATTAGGGTTTAGGGTTAGTAGGGTTTAGGATTTAGGGTTTAGGGTTTAGGGTTTAAGATTTTGGGTATAGGGTTTAGGGTTTAGGTTTAAGTCTGTGGTTTAGATTAGTAGTTTTTTAAAGTTAAAGTTTATGATTAGGTTTAGGGTTTGGGTTTAGGCTTAGAGTTTAGGGTTTAAAGTTTTAGTTTAGGGTTTAGGGTTAGGTTTAGGGATTAGGGTTTTTAGTGGTTTGTGAGTTTAGATTTGTATTTGTAGGTTTATTTAGGTTTATGGCTTAGGGTTTAAGGTTAATTTTAGGGTTTAGGGTTTAGGGTTTTTTTACAATAAAGTAAACTAATTGATTTTGGTTTATTTAGTTTATATTTTAATTTATTTTATTAATTTTATTTTTTTATTTTTATTTAGGTTTTTATTTTGTTTCTATTTAGTTTAGTTTATTTGTTTTAGGTTTATTTATTTTATTTTAGGTTTTTTATTTTTGTTAATTTTTTTAGGTTTAGGTTAATTTTTTAGTTGACATTTATTTTTATTTTATTTTTTTGGTTTAGGTTTTACTTTTATTTTAGGTTTTAGGTTTAGTTTTATTTATTTTTTATTTTTTTAGTTTCTTTTATTTTTAAGTTTTATTTTTTAGTTGACCTTTCGGTTTATTTTTATTTTATTTTATTTTATTTAGTTCAGGTTTAGGTTTAGATTTAGTTTATTTTAATTTAGGTTTATGTCTATTTTATATTATTTTTATTTTAGGTTTAGCTTTTTTTAGTTTTATTTTATTTATTTATTTAGAGTTATTTTTTTATTTAGTTTTTTTTTATTTTATAATTAGATTTATTTTATTTTGTTTTATTTTATTTAGGTTTTATTTAGTTTAAGTTTTATTTATTTTATTTTAGTATTTATTTTATTTTATTTTAGGTTTAGGTTTTAGTCAGATTTTATTTAATTTTATATTTTATATTTTATTTAAGTTTAGTTTTATTTTATTTTAGATTTTATAGTTTGGTAGAAGGGTTTAGGGTGGTTTAAGATTAGTTTAAGTTAGGTTAATTTAGGTTTGGGTTTAGGGTGTAGAGAGTGTTTTGGGGGAGTGGTTTAGGGTTTAGGTTGTTTATGGTTTAGGATGGGTTTAGGGTTTAGTATGGGTTTGGGGTGTGGTAGTAGTGTTTAGGGTATTTGGTTTTGGTGGTTTGTTTATGGTTTTTAGGTTGATTTAGGTTTTTAAGTTTTAGTTTAGGTTTAGTTTAGGGTTTAAAGTATTTCATTTTTTTAATAGAGAACAAATTTAGATTCAATATTTCTTCTTCTCAATTTCATAAACTAGGTAGCACCCTAAGTTTGTTAAGACACAAGATATGACATATCAAAATTTAGCACCTATAGACCAAATTAAAACCTAAGATAAGTAGAATCATCTTTATTGCAAAGACATAATTTCATAAGCAGCAGATCAGATCGACCATTCTTCAGTTTTTACAGTTCCCATGAGAACCACCCCCACCTCTCGAGTAGCGGATCTGTCATCATATCCTTGATCTCTTCCTCTGCCACCACAACAGTTGTAACCTTCGTCGCTCCTCCCACCTCCATTACCACTACTGCTCTGGAAACTACCGCCATATCCACCACCACGGTGATAACCGCCACCTCCTCCTTCGCCTCCATCGGTAGATCTAAACTGAGCTTAGTTGATGGTGATGTTTCTTCCATCAAGGTTATTCCCATTCTTAGGGTTTAGTTAGTTTTTTTTGGGGTTTTATGGTTTAAGGTTTAGTAGGTTTAATGTTAGGATTAGGTTTATGGTTTGTGGATTTGAGTTTAGTTTTTAATGTTTGTTTTAAGGTTTTTGTGGGTTTTAGGTTTAGGGTTTAGGGTTTATAGTAAGTTTAGGTTTAGGGTAGTTTTATGGTTTAGGATTTAGGGTTTAGTGTTTAGGATTTAGGGTTTAGGGTTTTTATAAAAATTAAGTAAACCAATTGGTTTAGGTTTATTAAGTTTATTTTTTATTTATTTGACTTTATTTTATTTTTTATTTAGGTTTACTTTTTATTTTTATTTTATTTAGCTTATTTTTTTTAGGTTTTCCTATTTTTAGTTTAGGCTTTTTACTTTTGTTTATCTATTGGGTTTAGGTTTATTTTTTAGTTGAGTTTTATTTTAGTCTTACTTTTTAGGCTTAGGTTTTATTTTTATATTATTTTTAAGGTTTAGCTTTAGGTTTTTATTCTATTTTTTTAGCTTTATCTTATAGGTTTTTATTTTAGGTTTATTTTTAGATTTATTTTTTTAGTTTAGGTATAGGTTTATTTTTAGTTAATTTTATTTTATTTAGTTTCAGTTAAGGTTTAGGTTGATGTTTATTTTCTAGTTGAGTTTTATATTTATTTTATTTTTTATCTTTAGGTTTTATCTTTTATTTTTAGGTTTCTATTTCATTTTTTAGGTTTAGGTTTTAGATTTTTATTTTATATTTATTTTTTGGTTTAATTTTTTCATTTAGATTTAGGTATATTTTTAGTTTATTTTATTTTATTTAGTTCAGGTTTAGGTTTAGCTTTTATTTATTTTTGTTTAGTTGATTTTAGTTTAGGTTTAGGTTTATTTTATTTTGTTTATTTTTTTTATTTTAGGTTTAGGTTTTTTTAGTTTTGGGTTTAAATTTTATTTTTAATTTTTTTAAGTTTTCTTTTTAGGTTTATTTTTGAGGTTTAGGTTTTTATTTAGTATTTATTTTATTTTATTTTAGTTTTAGTTTATTTTTAGTTTTTATTTTATATATTCTTTTTTAAGTTTAGTTCATGTCTTTATTTATTTTATTTTGGTTTATTTTATTTTATTTTTAAATTTAGATTTAGGTTTTAGTTTATTTTATTTTAATTAAGTTTAGGTTTATTTATTTATTTTATTTTTAGGTTTTATTTAGTTTAGGTTTTTATTTTATTTTATTTTATTTTATTTTATTTTTATGTTTAGGTCTTTTAATTTGTTTTATTTTTAGGTTTATTTATATTATATTTTATTTTATTTAGTTTAGTTTAAGTTTAATTTATTATAGTTTAGTTTAGTTTATCTTCTTTTAGGTTTAGTTTTATTTAGTTGGTTTAGGTTTTTTTTATTTATTAGGTTTTATTTTAGGTTTATTTTGAGGTTTAGGTTTTATTTAGTTTTATTTATTTTATTTTAGGTTTATTTTAATTTTTTTTTTAGGTTTTATATTTTTTAGTTTTAAGTTAATTTTTATTTTAGATTTTATTTTTTTTTATTTTATTTATGTTAGTTTATTCTTTATTATTTTATTATTTTATTTTATTTATATTTTATTTTTTTATTTTTTATTTTTTATATTTAGTTTAGGTTTAGGTTTTATTTTTTTTTATAGTTTTTTGTGGGTTTAGATTTGGGTATGGTAGGTTTTATTTTGGGAGATTTGGATTTGTTTAGGGTTTAGTGGTTTAAGAGTTTTTTGGCTTTAGGGCTTTTAAGGTTTATGGTTAGGTAGGATTTGTGGTTTGGGAGGGTTTGGTTTTGTTTTGTGGTTAGGGTTGTTTATGGTTTAAGATTTTTGTGGTTTAGGTTTAGGTTTTGGGTTTAGGGTTTAGGGTTTAGGTTTAAGATTTAGGTTTGTGGGGTTGTGGAT
Source organism: Cymbidium sinense (assembly GCA_021442155.1). Classification (NCBI taxonomy): domain Eukaryota; kingdom Viridiplantae; phylum Streptophyta; class Magnoliopsida; order Asparagales; family Orchidaceae; genus Cymbidium; species Cymbidium sinense. The sequence goes on along the minus strand of CM038222.1, from coordinate 155,290,569 downwards.
TAGGGATTTTAGGTTTATGGTTTAGGTTGAGATTTTGGTAAGGTTGTTTTAGTTTAGTTTGGTTTTTGTTTTTTTTTTAAGAGAGAAAATTTAGATTTAACATTTCTTCTTTCCATTTCATCAACCAAGTAACACACCAAGTTTTCTAAGACATGATGACATAGATAAAAATGAGTATGCATAGAGCGAATTAAAAACCCTAGATAACTAGGATCATCTTTACTGTAAAGACATAGTTCCGTAAGCAGCAGATCGGATCAACCATTCATCAGTTTCTCTAGTTCCCATCTAAACCACCTCAGCCTCTCGAGTAGCAGAATCCACCATCATATCCTCGATCTTTCCCTCTATCACCACCACGGCTGTAATCTCTGTTGCTCCACCCTCCTCCATTACCACCACTACTCTGACCACCACCTCCATATCCACCAGCACGTCTAGATCGCCCACCACCATTAAGATAACCGCCGCATCAGAGTTTTCCTCCACTGCTAGATCTTGATTGAGCTTAGTTGACAGTGATGTCCCTGTCATCAAGGTTCTTTCCATTCTTAGGGTTTACGGTTTAAGGTTTAGGGTTTTAGGTTTTAGAATTTAGAGTTTATGGTTTAGGGTATCTGGTTAGAGTTTAGCGTTTAGGGTTTAGGGTTTAGGTTGTAGGGTTTAGGGTTTTAAGGTTTATGCATTTAGGGTTTATGTTTTTGGGTTTAGGGTTAGTTTTAAGAATTAGGATTAGTTTTAATGTTTAGGTTTAGGTTTAGGATTTAGGGTTTAGGATTTTTTTAAATTAACTAAACCGATAGGTTTAGGTTTATTTAGTTTATTTATTTTATTTTCTATTTATTTTAGTTTATTTTATTTTTATATTTTTATTCAAGTTTATTTTTTATTTTTTTAGTTTATTTATGTAGGTTTATTTATTTTAGTTTAGGTTATCTATTTTAGTTTATTTTTTTATTTTAGGTATAGGTTTAGGTTTATTTTTTAGTTTATTTTTACTTTCATTTTATTATTTAGGTTTAGGTTTTAGGTTTAGGTTTAAGTTTTTATTTTCTTTTAGGTCTAGGTTTTTGGTTTCTTTAGGTTTATAAGTTTTCTTTTAATTTAAATAGTTTATATTATTTTATTTAGTTTAAGTTTAGGTTGAAGTTTAGTTTATTTTAGGTTTAGGTTTAAGTTTTATTTATTTTAGTTTAGGTTTAGGTTAATTTCATTTTTATTTTAGTTTTATGTTTTTTTTAATTTTTTATTTTAGGTTTTATTTTGTATTTATTTTTAGGTTTATTTATCACGTTTAGGTTTTATTACATTTTTAATTTTATTTTATTTATGTTTTTTTAGGTTTAGTTTTTATTTTTTTAGGTTTTTTTAATTTTTAGTTTAGCTTCGACTTTTATTTGTTTTATTTTAGTTTAGTTTTTATTTCTTATTTTATTTTCTTTTTAGGTTTAGGTTTTACTTTATGTTTTTATTATATTTTATTATTTTATTTTATGTTGGTTTAGGTTTTCTTTTAATTATTTTTTTAGATTTAATTTAATTTAGGATTAGGTTTTAGCTTTAGGTGGTTGGGTTTAGTTTGGGTTTGTATTTAGGGTTTGGGGTTTAGGTTTTTCGGGTTTAGTGTTTAAGCTTTAGGGTTTAAGGTTTAGGGTTCAGGTTTTAGTTTAGGGTTTAGGGTTTTTGGTTATTTTTTTTAATAGAGAACAAATTCAGATTCAAAATTTCTTCTTTTCGATTTTATTAACCAACTAACACACCAAGTTTTCATAGAAGCGACGACATAGATTAAAAATGAGCACGCATAAAGCAAATTAAAAGCCCTGGATAACTTATTTTGTCTAGATTTCATAAGTAGATCAAATAAATCATTCTTGAGTTTCTCCGTTCCCATCAAAACCCCCGTGCTCTCAGTGGATCTACCATCATATCCCTCGATCTCTCCACCACCGATTGTAACCTCCGTCAGATCCCCATCGATAACCACCATCGCCACCACCACCTCCGCCTTTCGCCATATATCTAGACAAAGCGCTCACTGACTTTCGCTATCAAGGTTCTACCATTCTTAGGGTTTAGTTTAGGTTTATTAGGTTTGGGTTTAGGTTTATTTTTTAATTTATTTAGTTACTTTAAGTTTAGGTTTATGGTTTAAGGTTTAGGGTTTAGGGTTTAGAGTTAGGCTTTAGGGTTTAGGGTTTAGGGTTTAAGGTTTTAGGGTTTATGATTTTAAGGTTTAGGGTTTAGGTTTAGATTTTTTAGTTTTTAGGGTTTCAGGTTAGGGTTTGGGTTTAGGTTTAGATTTAAGATTTATAGTTTAAATTAAGTAAACCGTTTAGATTTATTTTTATTATTTTATTTATTTTAATTATTTTATTTTTTTATTTTTATTTATTTTATTTTTTTTATTTCATTTAGTTTAGTTTATTTATTTTATTTTAGTTTAGGTTTACGCTTATTTTATTATGTTTATTTTATTTTTATTTTATGTTTAGGTTTCTTTTTTTAGTTTAGGGTTTATGTTTTATTTTTTATTTACTTTTAGGTTTATTTTTTAGGTTTAGGTTATTATTTAGTTTTTATTTTATTTTATTTTAGGTTTATTTCATTTTTATTTTACATTTAGTTATTATTTTATTTAGGTTTTATTCTTAGTTTTATTTTATTTTTATTTAGTTTAAGTTTTTTTATTTTATTATAGTTTATTTTATTAGTTTATTTTATTTTATTTTAGGTTTAGGTTTTAGTTTATGCTTTTATTTTATTTTATTTTTTTAATGTATTTAGGTTTAAGTTTTTTTATATATTTTATTTTTAGTTTTTATTTATTTTTGATTTAGGCTTTTATGTTTTTAGGGTTTATGGTTTATGGTTTAGGGTTTAGGGTTAGGGTTAGGGTTTAGGGTTTAGGATTTAGAGTTTAGGCTTTCGGGTTTAGGGTTAAGGGTTGTTTAGGGTTTAGGATTTAGGGTTTGGGGTTTAAGGTTTAGGATTTTTTAGGGTTTAGCGTTTACTTAGGGTTTAGAGTTTTTTTTTAAAAAAAAATTAAGTAAACTAATAGATTTAGGTTTATTTAGTTTATTTTTTATTTATTATAGTTTATTTTATTATTTAATTTTATAATGAAGTGAGCAATACATCTCTAAAGATAGTAGCCTACAAAATAAAAATCGAACCTATTGCTATTCCTACTTTGATAACTTTTTATGCAAACATTTGCACCAAGAAGAAGTTCAAAGTTTGAATTCAAGCTTATTGAAGAAGAAAGATGCTATCATGATTACCCAACATTATGCCCAGTCAAAAGAAAGGACATCAAATATGCACATACATTGATTCTAAAGATTTCAGCTAGGCATGTGTTGAAGATGAATCCACATTACCTATTTCAAATTTGACAGTAAACATAACCTCTTACATGCAGTCTTGTCATTCAAGGATGGGTCGAATGATGCTAGAGGATGAGAGGTCATTTACACTTATAATTTCCATTAGAATTTACCACTATAAGGCCATGCCTTTCTCTAGTCACAAGGGTTAAAGAAAAAGGAAGACCAACTTTACGATCTGAGTAGTTGTCTTCGATTGGTTATGACACTATAGCTTGAAGTTGAACCTTCTAAAGTATACAATTAGGATGACTTTAGGGGAGTTTCTAAGGCTTGTAGTAAAGCATAATGGGATAACAATGATTGATCTAAAACAGATTAAAGTGATATAGAGATGCATTCTCCAAGATTCTACTTAACAAAAGAGAGACTTCAATTAACGTTGAATATAGATGGTTTAAACTCTTTTAATGTTAGTTTATCTCAAAACTTTTCAAATCATGATTCTACTTTCAATCATTGAAAGGCCTACCTTTGTGCTTCGAGGGATGGAAAGTAGTTTAAACCACTATAATTGGGGAGTGCCCAATGGTTCCAATCAATGAGCTTTATTTAAAGAAATACTATCCTTAAAATAATGTTTGAAAATAATTATTATCAATAAAAATCATATCTTTACATTCATCAAATCTCTTCTTCATTGGAAGCATTATTTGCTTATTTGTGAATATGTCATGGTGTGTTTAGGATAGGTGTAAAAGAACCCAAGTGGCATCCTATCCTTCATCAACACAAACAAAAACTACACAATTCTTTGGTATTAGGATAGTAAGAAAACCCAAGAGGCATCCTAGTTTGAATAGTGTAAGAGAACCCGAGTGACATCCTATCTTGGTGGAGTCACATTGCCCCTATGGCACCATTTCATCCACTCTTCGATGTGTTTAAGGTAGGTGTAATGAACCTAAGCGGCATCTTATATTACATCAACACAACACAAACATAAACTACACACAAACACATGAACAACACATATTTTATCTCAGGCTACTTTGATGTGGGATAACGTCCCCTGTGGGCCTCACTCATTAGCTGCTCTAGGCCAGTACATGTTACCCTACTAATGCATCACCCCAATGGTCTCTTGTTCAGGAGGATGTAAGTCTGCCACACTTTTCTTTCTAAATTGACTACTGCACACTGATGAGGGCTTTGTTAGCATGGTAGGCCTTATTGCGTGATCGGTAAGCTACCCTCATGTTGGCTCTTTTTAAGAGGATGTAAATCTGCTATGCCATCTTTTTAAACTAGCCATCATGAATGGACTTTGTTGAGTATATCTGACAAACACACATACACATCTTTTGTCTCAGGCTAATTTGATGTGGGATAAAGCCCCCTGTGGTACTCACTCATTAGATGCTCTAGGTCAGGCTGACATTCTACCCTGCTAGTGCATCACCCCAGTGCTCCCTTGTTTAGGAGGATGTAAGTCTGTTATGCTTTCCTTCCTAACTTGACCACAGCACACAGATGAGCGTTATGTTAGCATGATAAGACTTATGGCATGGTCAATAAGTTACCTTCATGTTGGCTTCATTCAAGAGGATATAATTCTACTATATGCTTTCTTCTTGGACTATCCATCGTGAACTGACTTTGTCGAGTAGAGGATTAGGGTAAATCCCCCAGCGATACCTTTCCTCCTAACTACTTCAATATTGGGGTCCAATCTTTTTTATGACTCCCTACTTAGTAGTCATCCTTAAGTCTGGTTCAACTTGTTATGCCATCAATGGGTCACCCCAACGGTTGTTCCTAGCTTCGAAAGATGTAAGTCTGCTATACTTTCTTCTTAAGCGCTGCACACCGATGGGCAGCCCTAGGTTGGATAGTACCTATTGAGCCAAAAATAGACTATTTCTGCAATCAGTTCCACTTTAGGGAGATATAAGTTGACATGCCTTCATCTTAGACTGATTTTCACACACTAACGACCACCTTAGGTTGGTTGGTGTTCACTATGTCGACAAATGACCACCCGTGGATAGTACTCATGGTAGATGTAAGTTTCCTATGCTTGTCCTTAAGTTGGCCACCGCATACATGGCTTTTTTTTTATAGGGTTTAGGATAATGCTCCTAGTGGCACCTCCCTTGTGGGCACTCTATTTGGATCACATCCTTTGTGACCTCATTTAAACACTACCCAGGTTACTACTGGATTGGACAGTCCCCCTTTCCAAGTAACAACCCCAGTGGTTGGAGATTTTGTTTTATGGATGCGTAGATCCTCGCATGGTCCAGTATATCTGAGATAGGTCCATGATGACATAGTCCCTTCTCATTGGGGTCCCTCACAAAATAATAGGGTCCACAATAATAAACAAATAACATATAAATTTTTTCTTTTGGATTTGGAATTAATGCCTCAGCTTTCCCAAGTGCATCCTATCTTTAGGGAGTGAAGACCATAGGAATCTGACTCATGAGTTGAGATAAGTCCCCCATGACACTCTCTCAATAGTCTCCCTTAGGTCGGGTTCAATATATTCTACCACCAACAGGTTACCCTAACAATCATCCTGGCTTTGGAAGATGTAAGTCTCCTACTCATTCTTTCCAGCATGACCATTACACACCAATGGGTAGCTCTAGGTTTGGTTTGATTTGTTGTGCATCCAATCGATCACCCCAGTGGTTGTTCCTTACTTTGGAGATGTAAGTCTACCACGCTTTACCCAGCATACCCGTTACACATTGAAAGGTACCCCTTAGGTTGGATAGTCTTACCCTTTGGCCGATAGACTATCCCTTTGGATCGATAAATCTGAGATAGGCCAAGGATGACATAGCCCCTTTTCAATGTGATCCATCGCACACTAATGGGATCCATCAAATGAAAGTAAAACAAATTAATGAAATTATTGAAATTAATGAAATTAATCTTGATTGCTTCTGAGTTGACATAAGTCCCCCAGCGGCATTCACTCATTATTCGCCCCTAGGTCGGGTTCGATTTGTTGTGGATCCAATAGATCACCCTAGCGGTTGATCCTTGCTTTAGAAGATGTAAGTCTATTATACTTTCTTCCTAAGTATAGCCGTTGCACACTAATATGCAACCCCTTTGGCCGGATAGTCCTACCTTGTTGCTAGTAGACTATCCCTTTGGATTTGTAAATCTGAGATAGGTTAGACTTAGCCCTTCTCATCCATCACCCATGGGTCCATAACAAACTAAATTAGAAACCAACCTTCCCAGTGGAGTAAAATTAAAACATATCGAACAAACCAAATTTCTTTTCAGCGAGGTGCAAATCGAATTAATCTCCCCAATGGAGCCATATGAAATACCATTAATCTCTTATCCCCTGCGAATAGCCTGAACCTACTTTCTTAGTGGAAGGTTAACATTCCTAATCTCTAGCAGATTATAGATACTTATTCCCAGTGGATACACACCCAAACAAATCATATTCACAATAAAACTCAAATCCATATCCTCAATGGATAGCTTAAACCTGCTTACCTAGTGGAAGGTTCACATACTCAATCCTCGTGGAATCCATCTGGCTCTCTTATGCCCTTGGCATAAATAGAGCTGCTTTGCACTAAAATATAGATTCTATCAACCTTTCAGGTTTAGGTATACATCATTTTCAATAGTGTTTGCAGTCTTTTGGACATTGTTGATCATCTCGATCAACGCCAAGATGTGCGGTGTGCCTTGTCAGTTACACCACACCTATTGGTGGGTCCTTTTGTTGACCTCACTTTTAGAGTGAGTTCTCTACCTCCTCTTATTATACCTAGGAACTTTCCAGGTATTAAGATTTTCTTAGTCATAAAATGCTTCTAGAGAGTAGGTGAACACTTAACCTAAGCCTAGAGACTTAGAAGGGATAATCATAGGATTAGGCCATGCCTTAGGGACTTAAGAAAATCACTTACCCAATAGCCTAAACCCAATCCATGTACACCTTGTTAAATTCAATTTAAATCCAAATTTCCAACCAAACCTTAAACTCAATTTCAAATCCAAATCCAAGTCCAAACTCAATTCCAAATGATCAAATCTAAACTTGAAATCTTTCCCAACCCTTTTAATCAACCTTCATGAACTTAGCCAAATTTCCATCAAATTCAATCGAAACTCAATTGATTTTCTTATAAATAAATTCTACCTTCAATTATTTTTTTCAAATATAAATGAAATATAAATTCAAATATCCAAAACAAAATCCAAAATCAAATTGAAACCCAATTTAAACCCTTTAAACCATTTCCTTGAACATGGCCAAAACCCATCTAAATCAAGCCAAAATCAATGGATTTTCTCTTGAATCAATCATTCCTTCAATCATCTATCCAAATATAAATGAAACCTATAATCATCTAGTCAAACCAAAAAAAAACCAAATCAAACCCAACCTAACTCATTTGACTTGAAATATTCAAATGAACGGATATTCATTTGAATCCAAACCAATTGCAATTGAATTTATATATCAATCTAAAATCTATATATAAACTCAACTAAATCATACTCAACCCAAAATCAAGCCAACTAAATCCAATTGCTTCACTTGACCCAAAGTGGCCAATTTGACCTATATGAACCAAAATCCAATTCAATCCAAATCAAAGTGCATTAAGCTAATCCGAACTTTATGTCATGATTGTTGATCACCCTAGGATGGATGATGAATTAATATAAATTGGGTCAAACCAAGTCAACCTAGCCCATTGACCAAGTCAACCCTTAGCTTATATGAACCCAAACTAGCCAAATTGCAACCTAAACCAAATCCTTTGAACCCAATGATTCAAATTAACCCAAAATTAACATTTAAACATGATTTGACCTTCAATTGAGTCAAACATAGCCCAATTGGTCCTCTTAACCCAAGTTGACCCAAATTGACATAAAGGGTCAAATTAGACTAAACAGAAATTAAATTAAACCAAAGCATACAATCCTCTCGCAATAGTCATATTAACTTGAACTAACCCTTGGTTTGACCCAGTTTGAGCAATTAGTCAACCTAACCCGTTCTGACCAAATTTAACCCAAGTGGGTCAAATGAGCTAACCCTAATCAAATGAACTCCAAATGACTTGAAATTTGGTCCAACTCACTTTTGACTTATTTCAAATCTGTCCAAATCAAATTCAATATCAAATGACCACTCTACCCATGGACTAAGGATATCACATAAGATAAAACACCCATGTAAAAGGTCTTTGCTCTTCCTTGGCTATTTGACACTCATTCATTGGTCCACCTAGGCTCTAAGGACACTGTCCAACCTGACCAAAGAGGTAGTTGGGTCAGCCATGACTTATAGAGAGGTGAAATCAGCTCTCCTCCCCCCATTAGAACACTTAGCATGAAGGACCTCCACTTCCCTTTGCTAGGACGCCCACATATCCTTCATAGTAACCACGTCCCATGCCTTGGGCAACCAAATTAATCCACCTAAGGAGAATCCCAACCACCCCAAGCTAAGGACACCCACTTGGAGCCAAAAAATCACCATGAATGAGGTGAGTTTCGGCCATTGAAAGGAGACAAGATATAAAAAGGAAAAAACTCTTCCTCACACATTCATTTCACTCTCCTGGAGCTCCCAAACCAACTAGCAATGATTCCCACTCTATTTTTGAGAAAAAGGCATCAAAACCAAGTGGATTTTGGTAAGGAAGTGGCGGCCATTGGTGGAAACATTATTCCGAAGTGAAGCAAGAGCCCGAACCATTCCAAAGCATCTTCTTGCACTCAAGAGTGCACTCGGATCTTCACCATCATCAAAAATCATCTCCGGCGAGATAATTTTCAAAAATTTTAGTCAACATTAGGTTCTTTTATTTATGACATGTTTTGGTCATTTTTAGAAATTTCCTTTAGATTACCTTTGCATTTTTTTATTTTACATTATCCCCAAGCATTTGGTGTAATTTTTGGCAAAGATTGCTGGAAAATTATGCTTAAAATGAAGTTTTCCATTCAATGTTATCACAAGAATTGCAAAAATCCTGCCTAGAATAGTGTTTCATTCGCTTCTATTGAATCACCCGCTAGGCGTCTATTTGTTCCATTCATGGAGATGGACGGCTCAGATCATGCAAATCACGTTGCTTTGATTGGCGAATTGCATGGCTCTGATCACGCAGATCATGGGTATTGATTTGGACCATTCGATTTGCAATCCCTCTCTGCATTCTCGCTCTATTGAGGTGGCACGCTAGCTAATTGCATGTGCCCAATGGCACACGGTCCAAGTCAAGGTGACTTAAGTAAGAAATTATGGATTTTCTTCTTTTTAAAAGTACTTAAAACACCTGAAACTTAAAAAATTCATAGAAAATAAAATACTTAACTAAAATTTGTAAATAATGGTTTGTTGGATTTGTATTTCCTAGAGGAATCCAATGAAGCCAAAAGATAAAAATTTTATTGAATATTTTGAGCTTAATTTATGTTTTAGGGAAAATCAAATTTCATTAATTAAATCAAAAAGATACATCAGATTGATTTGAAATTTTTAGTGATTAAAATTGAGCTTAAAGTCTACTTACCAAAAAATTTCAAGTTAAAAGGATTTTTGGATTGGGAGATATTGCATTCTGACTTCAAATAGTTGAAATACATTAATGCACTTTATAAAAATTATGGAAAATTATTTAAATCAATTGAAACTTTGGAAAATTATAATAAATCATAGAAAAATCATAAAAATACAAGTAAATATTTATTTTGAAGTTATTTTAGAGGAGATTCAATTAAAATTTTTCCCAATTAATTTTGAACAATACTTAAGGCCTAATTTGAGTTTAATTAAAAACTTAATTAGATTAATTACTCTTTAATTACTTAAGTAATTATTCCCAAACTTTTTGAGGTTGATTAATGGGATGACCTCTACCTCCCATAATTTTCCTGGGATTTATTGCTTTGTTAATTAGGGAAATTGGTTATCTTAACCTTAATTACTTTCCTAATTAATTAAGAGATTAATTAATATTCTAAATAGTTAAAAGCTTTTAATTATGTGAATGTGACATAAGGAATGAGATTGGGACCTCTTTCCCAATATTTTCCCTAAGTCTATATCACTTGAATGGAAATTAATTAATTTATGATTAATTGATGGTTTAATTCATTAATTAAATTGATTTGAAACTATAATCACATGGAATCTTAATTAATCAATTCATTGGTAGATCTTTAGGTGTTCAATATCCTAAAGGAATTTAATGAAATTATGGTTAACCCACATGTGTGGGAAAACTACAAGTACTTAATTAAGTTTCTTAACTTAATTAATCACTAATTGTGAGCCAATTTCATTAGACCTATTTCATTTCTTAGGTTCATTACTTATTTAATTTCCAATGTTTGTACATATCATGTTGGATCATAATTACTTGGTTAATTAACTTAAGGAATCATAGGTAAGGGCTAATTAATGGATTTAATGCATAATACAACCTAATTAAACGATAAAAGCAACTTAATTACTTTTCATTAAACCAAATTAAATCATAAATATAGGAATGGGTTAGGATCTGTAAACTTTCCCTCATTTCTTCAAACCAAATCAAATATGAAATTGAAATTGATAATTTTCCTTAAAAGCTTTTATTTGATTTGATTGTCCTTAGGAACTAATTTAATTGAATGAAGTCACATGTTTATGCGTATTCATTTATTCCAAATAATGTTAAATTTTGTATGTCATTTGAAATCATACATTCTTCTTTTCAAAATTAATTAAATCAAATGATTTTCCTATATGTCAAGTTTGCATGTGTTGATTTAATTATAATATGTGTGGCTATTATCACTATTAAATCCAAATGTAATTTCCAAATCTTATAAATGAATGGTTACATATACTATGAATGCTAGTTATAAATACATAAGAAATGCATGTGATTATAGATTAATTTTATGAAGTGAAGGTCCTTTCCTTTTATTCATGTATTAATTTATGTAAGTGAGTATGTTAAAGGGTATATAGGCTAGACATCCCAAGAATACGAGGCTTTAGTTAGCCCTAAGGAGGTCATTTGATTATCTCACTTCCCTAGATTAACAAAGGCATGTACTTGCTTATGTATTATATACATGCATGTGTGCATTTAATTAGAGAATGGTAATCCTTCATTTTTATTAAAAATATATGCATTTGGAATTATTCAAGTTATTGAATTAATTGATCTTGTGATTTGAGGTATCTTTCTTATGTTCATGCATGTAAATTTACATATGGTTTGAATGTAGTGGTATATAGTCTAGACATCCCAGGAATATGAGGCTTTAGCTAGCCCCAAGAAGGTCATTTCATTTGCTCGCTTCCCTAGTTAACAATTACACGTACTTGTTTAATTTCATCCATATGTATTTTTGCATAAGAATTTAGATAGAGCCTTAAATTAATATGATAAAATAATTCAAACAGAGGGGAATATAAAGCTTCAAATGTACATACTCACATCTATCATTCAAGTGTGCTAAAACAAATAATATGTGTAGGTATACTTAGGCTTAATCATATGCATGTTACATGTGATGAAAAGGAATGATTTAGCATGTATCATGTGATAGTATTTCAATCAGATTAATCATAAGGAGCCTTTCACATTGAGTACCATTATTTAAAGAAAACCTATACTAAAGAGAACTAAATCAAATTAACATGCTTTAGAAAGTGGTTTATGGTAGGGATGAAAGAGGGCAGCCTCTTTTCTTCTCTTTACAACACTTAGTTGCTAAGTGTAGGTCATATGAAACAAAAGAAAACACAAATTAAATCTTGTAAATCAATTAAAGCACTTAAAGTTAAACCAGCCTTTAAGTGAATCTTCCTACAATTAGAAAATCTTAACTCTAAAGCCTCGTTATGATATAATACAATAAGTCTTAATACACACACATTCGATTAAGTCACCACTTCTAGCCTTATGTTAGGATGGTGCATGGTGTGATGTATGTTTTGTTTTGTGATGTATTATTTTAGACTGGATGTTAGGGTGTATGTTTCATAGACTAGATGGTCGGCTGCAATTAGCCTAATCATATTCGTTACAAGGGATTATGTTTAAGGGGCCACATAGAAATAAATATAAATGCTCTCTTTACAGGTTGTTTAAGCCCCTAAGCATAATCCAAGTTAGGATAGGTGGGCTTGGTTGCCCATGTACAGGGTGCTAATTCTAAATCATAAATATAATTGGTTGGGTTGTGTGTGTGTTTAGCTAACACTTATCTTACATGTGTACTTAGAGTTACTTTTCCTATTTTTAATATAATTTTGTATTAGGAATTAGGATTAGTGCTATGGGGGGATAAGTATGAGCATTAGCTAGAAGGCTTTGTTCTAGGAGGCCATGTGATGCTTTTGAAGTGGAGCAAACCAAATCAAAGGAGGAAGATACATGATGACATAATGATTTGATGACCCCCCATAGCATTTATCATTTATAAATTGTAAATTATTCTTTTATGTACCATTGTATAAGAGCTCTACCCATTTTCTTTTGAGCTAACCACACCGACCGACTGGCCTATTATTCTTTTGCGATAGATATAAAAATTATTTGATGTTATGTTTAAAGTGCACAATTAGGATGGCATGCTTTTCTTAATTTCTTTATATGTTTGATGTTTGAATGTGTGGCCTTGAATGCGATTAGTCTCTTAGAAAATAAATTAACCTTTCTACCCAACTACAACTCATAACTAAAATTTTAAATAATTAATAACCTCATATAAATCCTAAGACATAAATTAAGTTAATTAAAAGATTTAGCAACACCTTTGCTAAATGTTGAATGACCAACAACATGTATATCATATTATTTCACTCTTGGAAATAAGGGATTTTCATCCTTACACGATAGGGGAATGCTTAACCTTTGAGAGCATCCTTTATGTTGGAAAACACCACCTTCTTGTTGATTTAGACAACAACCTTATTTCATCAAGCATGTAGGCATCAAAAACCCAAAGCATTTGTCTAAATGAAGTGTTGAAATAAATAAAATTTGAAAATATTTTTCACTAGACTAAGTCATATGCTCATACAACTCATGCTCTAGTCTTCTAGGGAGTGGGTTTAAGGACTTTAGTTTCTCTCTAATTAAATAATTGCCAAACTAATCTTGAAAATCATATGACCAACTTCTTTGATTTAAAGATTATAAGGTGTTAGCTAGCTGCCATTCCATGTGATTGTAAGTCCAACAGTCGAGCGATTTATCCACTCTTATGGAGTTAAACCATATGTCCATTTTTGCTTAGGTATAGGTTGCACTTTGGCTTATACTAAAGCTCCCTATATTTAAGATCTGAGTGGTTATTTCTTTCAGGCTATAAGAATGAATTCTCACCTCTTAGGCATCTCTATAATCTTGTGTTGTCGGATTACAAGTCCTAGCTTTCTAATCAAATGTCAACTTTAACAAAATTGATCTTGTCTTTAATTTCAAAATTATAAAGCCCAATTATAGGATAGGTTGAAATGCTCACTAGATTTTATAGTATTAGGAGCATTCCCTACTCGTTTCCTTTGGCTTTGATAATTAGTCTTCTCCTTGAGTTTTTCCACTTGATTTTCCAATACAACTAATCTTTTGATAGTCTAGCCTTAAAATTTTTGGAGAGCTTAATTGCTACTTTAATTGAGAGTATTCTTAAGGGATTCACATCCCTTAGAAATTAATTAGCTATGGAGGCTTGCCTCCATAGGGAATAAACTCGCCTTAATATAAACCCTACTTTATTTTTCTATGCAAAGTTGGGGAAAGATCACTAGCACATTCGAAGACCCATCATGCCTTAGGAGTCCTTATTAGGTGATTAGGTCCATCTTAGGGTGATGATTTCTATCTTTTGAGATAGTCCATCTTTTCTTAATGTTGTATCTGATCATTTCAATAAGTACCCCCTAAGATCTGGGTGGTGTCCCATATCTAAAAAATAAATACCACACACACCAAGTTTTTTAAGACCCAAATGATGACATAGATAAAAAATGAGCATGCGAAGAGAAAATCAAAAATCTTAGATAACTAGAACCATCTCTGCTATAAAGATATAGTTCCATAAGCAAGATGGATTGGTCATCCTTGATTCCTCGTGAATCACCCCATCCTCTGAGCTAAGATCCACCATCATATCCTCTCCCCTCCCAATAAGGACTGTAACCTTCATCGCTCCTCCCGCTTCCATAACCACCACTACTCTGACCACAACCTCCATATACACCAACACCTCTAAATACCCCACCACCATTGCAATAATCGTCACCTCTGCCATCACCTCCACTGCTAGATCTAGACTGAGCCTTATTGAAGGTGATGCTCCTGTCATCAAGGTTCTGCCCATTCTTAGGGTTTAGGTTTAAGTATAGGTTTATTAGGTTTAAGCTTTCAAGTTAATTTTTTAGTTTATTTAGTAACTTTAAGTTTAGGCATAGGGTTTGGCATTTCGGGTTAAGGGTTTAGGGTCAGGGATTAGGTTTTGGGTTTAGGGTTTAGGATTTTAGGTTTTATGCTTTTAAGGTTTAGGGTTTAGGGTTTAGGGCTTAAAGTTTTGTATTTAGGCTTTAAGGTTTAGGGTTAGTTTAGGGTTTAGGCTTTGGGGTTTAAGGTTTAGGGTTTTAGGGTTTAGGGTTTAGAGTTTTGGGTTTAGGGTTTGGGTTTAGGGTTTTGGGTTTAGGGTTTAGTGTTTTTTTAAGGAAACTTAGAATTCTATTACCATAAAAGGAAAAGATACAATGTCCTAAAAAGGGGAAAAGCTCTAAAATTCTATTGCTCTTATAAGAAACCTAAAGAGTTAATCCCCCATCTAAGTACATTAGAAAAAGAAAAGAAAATAAAAGAGAAAAGACACATAGTAAGACTAAAATAAATCCTAAAAATAGTAAAAAAATGAGTCAAGAGCAGTTCATGATTCCTTTGAGAATGTAAGATAAGCAATATCCACAACAATAACACTTTAGTTGATAGAGTAACGATAATTCCCTCTGTAAAGTTCCAACCTGTAAAAGAAATCTACAAAACACTACAAAGGCAAAAGTCATAGCTAAAAAGGGTAAGGACAAAGAGTGAAAATGGAGAGAGTTGAGAAAGAGAGGGCTCTGGCTCAATTTGGATCATCTCAAGGGGATACAATACATATGAGCATCGAAACTTCATAAAGAATGGTTACAATCATATGTAATGGTACCACCTTGAGAGAAGAGGTGAGTAACATCAAAGCCATCATAGCTAGCATAATAGATACAAGAAAACATCAAGCCCAACAGTCCGTAGAGTTGTAGATCTTGCACCATTAAACAAAGAGTGACCGGCCAACAACTAGCTAGTAGCCAAACCATAAAAAAACCATAATAGACTAATCATAAAAACCTAGAGAGAGGCTAGAGCAAAGTCATAACACAAACAACAACCATTATCCAAATATTGATCCAAGCTCCAAACCAGGGAAAACTAGAACCAGCCTAAAGAGATAAATCTCAAAAAACTAATGCTCAAAGTGCTACAATAAAGCCTAAAGAGATAAATCCCCTAATACAAGATAAAAAGAGAAGCAAAAAGAAAAGAAAGAAAACTTAGCAACATCACTGAAACCCTCTGAGCAGATCACAAACCACCTGTAAGACCCCAAGTTCTGAAAAAAAACTTGCAAGAAACTTAAGCAATGATAAGCTAAGAGAAAAGATGAAAAGAAAGGTAAGAATAGAGAGAGAGAAAAGTAATAAAAGCCACAATAAGGTTCAGGCTCAGTCACAGTCAACTAAAGGAGCTACAAAATTTGTGAGTATCCAAACTCCAAAAGAAGGGTTACAGTCACAAATAATGCTACTAGCCAAAATAAAATGAACAAAACATCCCAGCCATCACAACCAAACTTACCTCATCTATGGAGCTAACCCATAACCAATAACAAGTAAAGTTCTAATACCTGCCATCAATCTGCCAAATTTTATTGCTCCAACTAAACCTTAAAAATCTACAACTTACAACCCTAAACTTTAAACTCCAAACCCAAAAAAAACAAAATAAAAAAAATAAAAAGAACCAAAAAAATAAACCAAAAAATGAAAAAAAAACCCTTCCTGTCCCAAGCTCTAATGATTCTTGAATCCTTTTCATTCTCTTTCTCATCATTTATGAGCTAGTTTTCCAAAAATTTCTTTTAGTTTGGCTTCAGATCTTTGACCTTTGGTTGATCAATGTTTAGTTCTTAAGTGGTATCATTTGCAATACTTGGGGAAAACAAAATGATGTAGCTGCTACAGCTCAGGCTTCCAATTTTTTGTGAATAGCTAAAACTTTTGCCTCTAAATCCATGAAAGATGCTTTATCTGGTAAGGATTCTTCAACTTCTTCTGATATTTCTTTAAACCTGGTTCATATGACCTTCAAAGGTGTTCTACCTATTATGTGCTCTGATTTGGATATTGAATAACTAGCTGAGCTTTCAACAATCATTGTGAAACTCGTGGGCATGATGTCTTAGAATGTTTTGTTACTCATCCACATCTTCGGAAGAAAGTGTTTAAAGATCCTAAGGTTGCTGAAAAAATTGGAGATATAAAAAGTGATAAAAGAAAAACTACTTTAAATAAAAGGATAATGGTGATGTGAACGATATTGTTGATGTTTCTAATGTTGTTCCTAATATTTCTATTATTGTTCCCAATGTAAGTGGTAGTGATAATCTTGTTAAAAATGCTTATGAAACTGTTTTGGAGAGTTATCAAGTTTTAGCTGCTATTATTTTTGTTATTCCTAAATATTTGTAAGTGGATGATTTTCATGTTTTAGTTTCAGATTCTAAAGAGATTTATGTTGCTAAAAATCTTATAGAAAATGGTTCTGTTATTTCACCTCAAAAATTATTAAAAGAAAATATTTTTTTTATCTTCTTTGAATTTGGGCAAGAATGACGGTATGGTGCTTGTTGATAAGTGTAGCCAAGTGTTTGTTTGCTTAATAAATATATTTTTGCCAATTCTTTAAGTGTTATTCTAGATGGTTACTTTGCTTATTGATAATTCTAATTTAATGGATAAAGAGGATTTGTGTTCTTGTCAAATGGGATTTTCTCCTAAATCTATAGTTAATAATGATGATAAATATTTTCCTAATGATGAATCAATGGAGAATGAGATTGATTTTCAAACTATTTTTGTGAAAAGGAAAAAATAGTTTAAAAATTATCCTCCTAAAGTTTCTAGATCTACTCGATCTTCTTCATCTTCTTTGCCTAATAAAAAATAATGTTTAACTTTCTTATTTGGAATGTGAGGGGAATTGGTACTCTTGCTGTTAGGAATAGAATTAGGAATCTTTGTAAAATTTATAATGTTGGGTTCTTGGTTATTCTTGAACCTCTTATCTTTTTTTCTTTTAAAATAATGCATGCAACCAGGATGATTGGTTTTAGCAACTTTTATTTCAGTAGCAATAATAATATTTTGTTATTTTGGAATAATTCTATTACTATTTATGTTTTTAATGATTTTCATCAAGTTATTATTGTGGATATTTCATTTGGTGATTATCATGCTTTTGGCTCTTTTTTTTATGCTGCTTGTAACAAGTTAGAGAGGATAATTCTTAATGATTCTTGGATAGTTGGTGAGGATTTCAATATGGTCCTTTCTTTGAATGAAAGGAAAGGGGGTTCTTTGCCGAATTTACATTCAATGGAAGATTTTGGAAATATGATTTAGGATTCTAATCTTCATGAAGTTGGTTTCTTGGGTTCTCAATTTACTTGGAATAATCATTGATTGTGGCAACAGTTAGATCATTCTTTATTTAATAATTATTGGTTAAACCATTTGGCCATTAACTTTGGTGGAGCATCTTAGTAAAACTCTCTTGGATTATGCTCCTCCTTTGATTTCTATTAAGGATGTTGTTCATAAATAATAATAAAAATTTATTTTCAAAATATGTGGCTACAAGATAAAAGTTTTCTTGATGTTATTGCTTATAATTAGTGTGACCCTCTTTCTCCTGATGATTCTGCATTTGGTATGATGAGGTTCTGGATTAAGCTTAAAAGGCATAAGCATAATACCACTTGGTGGAGCAAAAACTATTTTAAAAATCTTTTTGATAATATCAAGAATATGGAACAAAAGGTGAAATATTTGGAAGAACTTGTTATTATTGATTCTCCTTTTTGTTCAAATCTTGCTGAAACTAAAAATAATAATTAAGTTTCAGAATATGGAGGATACTTATTAGAGACAAAAAAAACCTCTAACCATTTTTATTAGGGGGAAAGAAACACTAAATATTTTTATGTTGTTATAATGAAAAGAAGAGTTCTTGGTCGCATTCATAAAATTAAGAACTTCGATGGTGCTTGGCTTACCAAAAAAGAGGATTTATTTTCTTTCCCTCTTAATTATTTTAAAGATCGTTTAAATAAAAATTGTTAACTTGAGTATTAATCCAATCCCTCTATCATCCCTTATATTATGTCTATAGAGGATAATGAGTGCTTGGTTTCTCCTCCATCTGATGAGAAAATTTTTAATATTCATAATGGTATGAATGTTGATTTTGTTGTAGGGCTGGATGGTTACACTACTTTATTCTTTCAAAAGCTTGGTTTATTATTAAAGCTGATCTTGTTAATGCTATTAAGGATTTTTTTCAACAATTGTATTCCTAAATATTTTACTAGCACTTATATTGTTCGTATTTCTAAGAATTATAATCTTGAATTTTGGAATGGCATTAGACCTATTAGTCTTTGTACTTTTTTCAGTAAATTAAACTTTTGACTAATAAACTTAGTAAGTTTTTTTCCTAAGATTATATCTCCTAATCAAACTAGCTTTATGAAAGGAAGAACTATTTTGGATAACATCTTGCTTGCTCAAGAATTGATTCATGATTTGAATGTTAAAACTAAAGGTGACAATTTACTTCTAAGCTTGACATCATAAAAGCTTATGATAATATTTCTTGGGATTTTCTTAATAGCATTCTATTTTTATTTGGTTTTTTCAATCATTTTCTTTCATTGGTTAACAATATAATTAGAAATGTTTGGTTTCCATTGGTTATCAATGGTGAAAACTTTAGTTTCTTTAATTCCTCTCAAGGTATAATACAAGGTGACCCTCATTCTCCATCGCTTTTTATTATAGCGATTGATGTCTTGTTAGCTTAATCTTTTTTTTAGAAGAATATTTCAAGAATCTTAGTGGTTTCACTATCTCTCATTTAAGCTTTGCAAATGATTTCATAATATTTTGTAATGGCTCATTACATTATGCTAAAATGCTTAAGGGTTTTTTAAATAAATTTGAAAAGGAAAGTGGCCTTTTGATTAGTACTCATAAAAGTTGTTTTATCACGTCTACTTCTACCTCTATTCATAGAATTAATAAAATATTGGATATCACTAATTTTCTCATCAAAATCTTTCTATTAAATATTTAGGCTCCCTTTTATATTATGGTCATAAGAGATCCCATCTCTTTAATGAGGTAATTCATAATATTCAATATAAAATTTCTACTCTTGAATTTCATTTTTTTATCATTTATGGTAGAGTAATTATTATTAAAAGTACTCTTTATTCTCTTCCTTTTTATCTGTTGCTTAATATTATTCCTAATTCCCTTATTCTTATCTGGATTGAAAGACTTTTTAATAAGTTTTTTTGGGGTTCTAGGAATTCAGCCAAAAGGCTTCATTAGACTTCTTGGTCCAATATGTGTGGTACTATTTATGAAGGTGGCCTTGGGTGCAGATATTTGATGGACTCCACCAATGTTTTTTCTTATAAACTTTGGTGGAATTTTCAAAAAAATGGAAGTCTTTGGGCTAAATTCATGAAATTTAAATATTGCAAAGGTAAGCATCATTTGAATTGCTATTATAAACATGGTGATTTTATTATTTGGAAATGGCTCTATGATATAAAATGGAAAGTGGAACCTCTCATTTTTTTTGGGGTATTTATAATGGGTCTTCCTTCTTTTGGCAAGATAACTAGATGGGGACTTTTTCATTGATTCTTTGCTTATACCTATTGTACTTCTTCTTTGAAAGTTAGACATTTTATTTATAATGGGGAATGCAATTTCTCTCTTTTAAATGAGTTGATTCCTGATTTCATTAGTAATAAAGTAATTAATATTTCTATTGATGGTAATTTTTTGGATCAAATTCTTTTTAAAATTTCTAGTAATAGAGAATTTTCTTTAAAAGATACTTGCCATTATGTTAAAGCTGAAAACTCCACTTCTCCTATTTTCCTTAAAATTTGGAATAATATTATTCCTACTTCTTACTTTATTCTTATGTGGAGAATTTTAAGGGATTATATTATTGTTGACTCTTTACTGTGGGCAAAGATTTTTATATACCTTCCAAATGCATGTGTTGTTTTCATATTAAGAATGTTAATTTTTTTTTTGTTAATGGTGCCATTCCTTTTAAAGTTTTGGGTTGGTGTAAGGGTTTATTTAACTTAAGTTGTTTTAATGGCAATTTAACATTAATGCAACTTATGGATTCTTATTTTCTTAATACTTTTAAAGGGAATATCAGAATTGTGGGGGCTATTACATTGATTTGGTATATTTGGATTAACAGAAATGATGTTAAACATCTTGATGTGCCTATGAACTATAAGAGGATTATTGCTAGGACTAAAGAAAAGATTATTTCTTTACATAAGGCTGCCGTTCTCAATGGTACTAATTTTAGATGGTGTAAGGTTGTTGCCTCTAAATTGGGTATCAATTTTAAATATTATGACTCATCTCCTAAATATAAAATTATTCATTGGATTAAGCCTCCTAATTGTTGTATTAAAATTAATACTGATGGCTCTATTGCACATAACAAGTCGGGTTGTGGAGGCATTTTTAGAAACAATCATGGGAACATTATCTTGGTATTTTCCACTCATCTTTCTATTAAGTCAATTATTTTTGTTAAATTGATGGCTATTTTTTATGCTCTTAAGCTTTATTTAGAGAAAACTTTTTACACTATTTGTTTGGAATCTTATGCTAAGATGGTTATTGTTGTGATCAATTCTAGCCATAAGGGTAATGCTGGGATTTTCTATTTAATTCAAAATATTAAAGCTATTATCTCTAAACTTTCTTTTAAAATTACACATATTTTAAGAAAAGGTAACTCTTGTACTAATTATTTAGCTAGCTTGTTGTGCGATCTCTCAGACTTTACTTTGTTTACCAATGATAATATTCCTAAGCATTTAAGAGGTTTGTCAAATTTAGATTAATCTGGTCTGCCATATATTAGTTTCTTTTATATTTCTGTTATTTTTCTTTAGCTGTTTGATTTTCCTTTAGCTAGTTTGGCCTAGTTGTTTTGTTGGTCTTTGTCCGGGCACTTGAGTGACTGGTGCCTTGTCTCATACTTTTGTGTATTACTTTGGCCTGTTTGGATTTTCATTCAAGTGGTTGGCTTCCTTTGGCTTTTTTGGGTTTTGGTGCTTATGGCTTTTGCCATTTATTTTTCTACTGTGTTGCTTCCCTTTAGTTTCTTTGAGCTAGTTGGACTATTTAGGTTTTGGCTATGACTTTTTCTTCCCTTTATGGTCTTGGTGGCTCTGTTGTAGTTTGGTTTGGTTTATCCTTTGTGGCTTTTCTTTCTCTTTTGGTGGCTCACTGCTTGGTTCTATGGTCATTGGCTTATAGTGTTGCATTGTTTATTATTATTGTTGTTGTTTTACCCTTGGTCCGGTTGTTTCATGTTATTTTTCTTTTAGGGTTTAGGGTTTAGGGTCAATTTTAGGGTTTAGGGTTAGGGTTTTTTTATTTTTTATTTTTTTAAAATTAAGTAAATTGGTAGGTTTAAGTATATTTAGTATATTTTTAATTAATTTTAGATTATTTTATTATTTTTATTTTTATTTAGGTTTACTTTTATTTTTATTTAGCTTAGTTTATTTATATTAGTTTAGGTATTTTTATTTTAGTTTATTTTTTAGGTTTAGGTTTTGGTTTTGGTTTATTTTTTAGTTTAGTTTTATTTTTATTTTATTTTAGGTTTAGGTTTTATTTTTTATTTTTAGGTTTAGGTTTAGGTTTTTATTATATTTTTTTAGGTTTAGGCTTTAGGTTGTTATTTCAAGTTTATTTTTAGATTTTATTTTTTAGTTTTGGTTTAGGTTTATTTTTAGCTTATTTTATTTTATTCAGTTTGGGTTCAGGTTTAGGTTTACTTTATTTTAGGTTTATGTTTAGTTTATTTTTAATTTTAGGTTTTATTTTTTATTTTTAGGTTTAGGTTTAGGCTTTTATTTTACTTTTGATTTATTTTTAAATTTTATTTTTTAGTTTAGGGTTAAGTTTATTTTTAGTTTATTTTATTTTATTTAGTTTGGGTTTAGGGTGAGGTTTAGTTTATTTTAGGTTTATGTTTAGGTTTTATTTATTTTAGTTTTATTTATTTTAGTTTAGGTTCATATTTTTTATTTTTTATTTTAGGTTTAGGTTTTTTTAGTTTAGGGATTAGGTTTTATTTTATATATTTTTAGTTTTTTTAGGTTTATTAGGTTTAGATTTTTATTTAGTTTTTATTTTATTTTACTTTTGGTTTATTTTATTTTTATTTTAGGTTTAGTTTTTATTATATTTAGTTTTTTATTTTAGATTTTTATTTTAGATTTCTATTTAGGTTTTTATTTAGGTTTTTTATTTTATTTATGTTTAGTTTTTTTATTTTAGATTTATTTTATTTTTTTTAGGTTTAGTTTTTATTATATTTAGGTTATTTTATTTTATTTTTATTTTTCATTCAATTTTTAATTTTTGTTTATTTTATTTTATTTTATTTCATTTTAATTTTAGATTATTTTTGGTTTAGGTTACAGTTTATGTTTATATTTTAATTTATTTTCTTATTTTAGTTTGGTTTCAATTTTTTATTTATTTTATTTTTAGGTTTTATTTTGTTTTGGTTTATGTTTTTAGGTTTTAAGGATAAAGGTTTAGGGTTTAGGGTTTAGGGTTTAGAGCTTTTAAGGTTTAGGGTTAGGGATTAGGGTTTAGGGTCTAGGGTTTAGTATTTAGGCTTTAATGTTTAAGGATTTTAGGGTTTAGGGTTTGGGGTTTAGGGTTTTTTTTAACAGAGAACAAATTCAGATTCAACATTTCTTCTTTTTGATTTATTCAACCAAGTAACACACCAAGCTTTCTAAGACATAAGCGATTACATATATCAAAAATGAGCACGCATAGAGCAAATCAAAAACCCTGTCTAACTAGAACTGTCTCTATTGTAAAGACATAGTTCCATAAGTTGTAGATTGAATCAGTCGTTCTTCAGTTTCTCCAATGCCCATCAGAACCACCCAACCTCTCTAGTAGCGATATCCACCATCATATCCCTGATCTCTCCCTCCATCACCACCACGGTTGTAACCTCTATCTCTCCTCCAGCTTCCATAACCACCACTATTCTGACTACCACCTTCATATCCATCGGTACCTCTAGATCTCCCACCACCACTGTGACAACCACCGCCTCCACCTTCGCCTCCACTATTAGATCTAGATTGAACCCGGTTGACGGTAATGTTCGTGTAATCAAGGTTCTGCCCATTTTATGTTTAGGTTTAAAAGGACTTAGGGTTTAGATTTATTTTATAATTTAGTTAGTTACTTTACATTTATCTTTATGGTTTAGGGTTTAGGGTTTAGAGTTTAGGGTTAGGGTTTAGGGTTTAGGGTATAGGGTTTAGGGCTTAGGGTTTAAGGTTTAGGGTTTTAGGTTTTATGTTTTTAGGGTTTAGGGTTTAAGATTTAGCCATCAAAAGGATCCAACAAACTATCCAAGAAGAAGGAAAAGACCAACAAAGAAAAAAATTCAACCAACCAAGATTCCAAAGACTACTAAAAGTCCTCTAACCAAACAAGCTAAGTAAAATAGTCATATGGAAACCACCAGAGAATACCCCATCATAAGTAACCAATAAATGAAGCATCCCTAGCAGCTATGAAAAAGTAGAAAACCAATGAAGCACCACACAACAGAGGTTCAAAAGATGCTCAACCACCATAGAAAGGAAACAGTAGTAGCTAGCCAGGACCAGACAAAAAACCAAACTTCTCCAACAACAAAGACTAACCTGATAAAAAGCATAATAATAACATAAAACATGCTACAAACAACACACCCAATAGAGGCTAATCCTAGAAGAATAAGCAAACACCAAACCAAGGCAAAAAAAGGATCCATCAACAAATAACAAGGAATTGGGAAGCAACCCCCAAAAAATTAGCCAAAAAATTCTTGAAAAGTAGCCCCATAAGAACTATAACCAATAGCAGTTCCCACTAGGCCACCCATCCAACCATAAAAAAATAGCAAAAAGTAATCCAAGTTTAAGACGAGAGCTAATAAACCAAGTAGTGAAAAAAAACTTTATAAAGCCAGGGTAAAATCCATCTCATCCACCAGCAACTAGAGTAACAAGGCGGAGAAGATAGCCACCAGGATAAAAAAAAACCAAGCCAACCAAGCTTGAAAAGATAGCAACCACTAGGTAGTAACCACCATGCTAACCTAAAAGAAAGAGATCAAATACATTCCCCATTTTAGGCCAAAAAGTAAAAATAAGTTTAAGGATTGGGGTTTGGGGTTGAGTATGTGGGTTTAGGATTTAGTGTTTAGTGTTTAGTTTTAGAGTTTAGGTTTTTTTTTTTAGGGTTTAAGGTTGGTGGGTCAGTTTAGGGTTTAGTGTTAGTTTAGGATTTAAGGTTTAGGGTTTATGTAAGTTTAGGGTTTCAGGTTTAGGATTTATGGTTTATGGTTTATGGTTTATGGTTTAGGGTTTAAATTATAGGGTTTAGGGTTTTTTTTTAAATTAAGTAAACTTGTCAATTTAGGTTTATTTAATTTATTTTTTATTTATATTAGTTTATTTTATTTTTTATTATATTTAGGTTTATTTTAATTTTTATTTAATTTAGTTTCTTTATTTTAGTTTAGTATTTTTTTAGTTTTTTTAGTTTTAGGTTTAGGTTTATGTTTATTTTTTAGCTTAGTTTTATTTTTTTTATTTTTTAGGTTTTTGGTTTATTTTTTTATTTTTAGGTTTAAGCTTAAGTTTTTATTTAAATTTTAGGTTTAAGGTTTAGGTTTTTATTTTTGGTTTATTTTTTGGTTTAGTTTTAAAGTTTAGGTTTATTTTTTAATTTTAGGTTTCATTTTTTACTTTTAGGTTTAGGTTTAGCCTTTTATTTTGCTTTTAATTTATTTTTAAATTTTATTTTTTAGTTTAGGGTTAACTTTATTTTTAGTTTATTTTATTTTATTTAGTTTGGGTTTAGGGTGAGGTTTAGTTTATTTTAGGTTCATGTTTAGGTTTTATTTATTTTAGTTTTATTTATTTTAGTTTAGGTTCGGATTTTTTATTTTTATTTTAGGTTTAGGTTTTTTTAGTTTAAGGATTAGGTTTTATTTTATATATTTTTAGTTTTTTTAGGTTTATTGTTTAGGTTTAGATTTTTATTTAGTTTTTATTTTATTTTACTTTTGGTTTATTTTATTTTTATTTTAGGTTTAGTTTTTATTTGATTTAGTTTTTTATTTTAGATTTTATTTAGGTTTTTATTTAGGTTTTTTATTTTATTTATGTTTAGTTTTCTTATTTTAGATTTATTTTATTTTTTTTAGGTTTAGTTTTTATTATATTTAGGTTATTTTATTTTATTTTTTATTTTAGGTTCAATTTTTAATTTTTGTTCATTTTATTTTATTTTATTTCATTTTTATTTTAGATTATTTTAGGTTTAGGTTACAGTTTATGTTTATATTTTATTTTATTTTCTTATTTTAGTTTGGTTTCAGTTTTTTATTTATTTTATTTTTAGGTTTTATTTAGTTTTTTTTAGGTTTTTAGGTTTTTAGGGTTAAGGGTTTAGGGTTTAGGGTTTAGAGTTTAGGATTTAGGGTTTAGGGTTTAGGGTTTAGAGTTTTTGGGTTTAGGGTTTAGGGTTAGGGTTTAGTATTTAGGCTTTAGTGCTTAAGGATTTTAGGGTTTAGGGTTTGGGGTTTAGGGTTTTTTTTAACAGAGAACAAATTCAGATTCAACATTCCTTCTTTTTGATTTACTCAACCAAGTAACACACCAAGCTTTCTAAGAGACAAGCGATTACATATATCAAAAATGAGCACGCATAGAGCAAATCAAAAACCCTGTCTAACTAACTCTCTATAAAGACATAGTTCCATAAGTTGTGGATTGAATCGGCCGTTTCTTCTCCCAATTCCCATCAGAATCACCCAACCTCTCCAGTAGTGGTATCCACCATCATATCCCTGATCTCTCCCTCCATCACCACCACGGCTGTAACCTCCATCTCTCCTCCCGCTTCCATAACCACCACTGTTCCGACCACCACCTTCATATCCATCGGCACCTCTAGATCCCCTACCACCACTGCGACCACCGCCTCCACCTTTGCCTCCACTATTAGATCTAGATTGAACCTGGTTGACGGTGATGTTCATGTAATCAAGGTTCTACCCATTATTGAGGTTTAAGTTTAAAAGGACTTAGGGTTTAGATTTATTTTATAATTTAGTTAGTTACTTTACATTTATTTTTAGGGTTTAAAGTTTAGGGTTTAGAGTTTAGGGTTAGGGTTTAGGGTTTAGGGTTTAGGGGTTAGAGCATAGGGTTTAAGGTTTAGGGTTTTGGGTTTTATGTTTTAAGGGTTTAGGGTTTAAGATTTAGCCATCAAAAGGATCCAGCAAATTCTCCAAGAAGAAGGAAAAGACCAACAAAGAAAAAAATTCAACCAACCAAGATTCCAAAGACTACTAAAAGTCCTCTAACCAAACAAGCTAAGTAAAATAGTCATATGGAAACCACGAGAGAATACCCCATCATAAGTAACCAACAAATGAAGCATCCCTAGCAGCTATGAAAAAGTAGAAAACCAATGAAGCACCACACAGCAAAGGTTCAAAAGAAGCTCAACCACCATAGAAAGGAAACAGTAGTAGCTAGCCAGACTGCATAAAACCAAACTTCCCGAACAAAGACTAACCCGATAAAAAGCATAATAATAACATAAAACATGCTACAAACAACACACCCAGTAGAGGCTAATCCTAGAAGAATAAGCAAACACCAAACCAAGGCAGAAAAAGGATCCATCAACAAATAACAAGGAATTCGAAGGCAACCCCCAAAAAATTAGCCAAAAAATTCTTGAAAAGAAGCCCCATAAGAACAATAACCAATAACAGTTCCCACTAGGCCGCCCATCCAACCATAAAAAACTAGCAAAAAGTAATATGAGTTCAAGAGGAGAGCCAATAAACCAAGTAGTGAAAAAAAACTTTATAAAGCGGTAAAAACCATCTCATCCACCAACAACTAGAGTAACAAGGCGGAGAAGATAGTAGCCACTGGGATAAAAAAAAACCAAGCCAACCAAGGCTGAAAAGATAGCAACCACTAGGTAGTAACCACCATGCTAACCTAAAAGCAAGAGATCAAAAACATTCCCCATCTTAGGCCAAAAAGTAAAAATAAGTTTAAGGATTGGGGTTTAGGGTTTAGAGTTTATGGTTAGGTATAGGGTTTAGGGTTTAGGGTTTAGTGTTTAGGCTTTAGAGTTTAGGTTTTTGAGATTTAGGGTTTAGGGTTATGGGGTTTAGGGTTTAAGGTTAAGGGTTGAGGGTCTAGGATTGTAGGGGGGTTTAGGGTTTAGTGTTAGGGTTTAAGGTTTTGGGTTTATGTAAGTTTAGGGTTTAGGGTTTAGGATTTATAGTTTATGGTTTATGGTTTATGGTTTAGGGTTTAAATTTTAGGGTTTAGGGTTTTTTTTAAATTAAGTAAACTTGTCAATTTAGGTTTATTTAATTTATTTTTATTTATATTAGTTTATTTTATTTTTTATTATATTTAGGTTAATTTTTATTTTTATTTAATTTAGCTTCTTTATTTTGGTTTAGTATTTTTTTAGTTATTTTTAGTTTTAGGCTTAGGTTTATGTTTATTTTTTAGCTTAATTTTATTTTTTTTATTTTTTAGGTTATTAGTTTATTTTTTTTATTTTTAGGTTTAAGCTTAAGTTTTTATTTAAATTTTTTAGGTTTAAGGTTTAGGTTTTATTTTTGGTTTATTTTTTGGTTTAATTTTAAAGTTTAGGTTTATTTTAGTTTATTTTATTTTATTTAGTTTAGGGTTTAGTTTAGTTTAGTTTAGGTTTAGGTTAAGATTTTATTTATTTTAGTTTAGTTTCTTTTAGTTTAGGTTTAGTTTTATTTTATTTTTTTTGTTTTAGGTTTAGGTTTTTTTAGTTTAGGGTTTAGGTTTTATTTATTTATTTATTTATTTTTATGTTTATTTTTTAGGTTGAGATTTTTTTTAGTTTTTATTTTATTTTATTGTAGGTTAATTTTATTTTTATTTTACATTTAGTTTTTATTTTATTTAGGTTTTTTAGTTTTAGGTTTATTTTACTTTTTAGTTTAGTTTAGGTTTTATACATAAAATTTTATTTTAGTTTTTATTTTTTATTTTATTTCATTTTTAGGTTTAGGTTTAGCTTTAGCTTTAGATTTAGGTTTAGATTTTAGTTTAGTTTTTATTTTATTTTATTTTATTTATTTGATTTAGTTTCATTTTATTTATTTATTTTATTTTTAAGTTTTATTTAGTATAGGTTTAGGTTTTTAGGTTTTTAGGGTTTAGAGTTTAGAGTTTAGGGTTGTAGGTTAGAGGATTCAAGGTTTAGGATTTGGGGGTTTAGTTTAGTTTTGTTTTTAGGTTTTAGGTGGTTAGTTTTAAGGTTTATGGATTTGGGTTAAGGTTAATTTTGATTTTATTTTTTATTTTTATTTTTTATTTTTTTAATATTAAGTAAACTAGTAGGTTTAGGTTTATTTAGTTTATTATTATGTTTATGTTAGTTTTTTTTTTTTTTATTTTAGGTTTATTTTATTTTTATTTAGTTTAGTTTATTTATTTTAGGTTTATTTATTTTAGTTTAGGTTTTATATTTTAGTTATTTTTTAGGTTTAGGTTAAGGTTGAGGTTTCCTTTTTAAGTTTAGTTTTTAATTTTTATTTAATTTTCTTTTTATGTTTAGGTTTAAGTTTAGGTTTTAGTTTAAGATTTTATTTATTTTTATTTTTTTATTTTATTTAGTTTCAAGTTTTTTTATTTTTTTTATTTTTTTAGTTTCATTTAATTTAGGTTTATGTTTGTAGCTTTTTAGGGTTTAGGATTTAGGGTTTAGGATTAGTTAAGGGTTTCAAGTTTAGGGTTTAGGGTTTGTAATTTAAGGTTTGGGGTTTAGTGTTTATGGTTTACAGTTTAAGGTTTAGGTTTTAAGGTTTAGGGTTAGGGTTTAGGGTTTAGGGATTAGGGTTTTGGGTTTAGGTTTTAGGTTTAGGGTTCAAGTTTTAGTTTAGGGTTTAGGGTTTTTGATTTTTTTTAATAGAGAATTAAATAATTCTTCTTTTCAATTTCATCAACCAAGTAACCCACAAAGTTTTCTAAGCCCCAAGCAAAAATATAGATAGAAAAGGAGCACGCATAGAGCAAATCAAAAACCCTAAAACTCTAGAATCATCTTTAATATAAAGACACAATTCCGCAAATAGTAGATCGGATTGGTCGTTCTTCAGTTTCTCCAATTCCCATGAGAACCACCCCAGGCACTCTAGTAGCAGGATCCACTATCATATCCCTGATCTCTCCCTCTGCCTCCACGACTATTATAACCTCTGTCACTCTTCTCACCTCCATAACCACCACTGCTCTGACCACCACCTCCATATCCACCAGCACCTCTAGATCCCCCACCACCACCGTGATAATCATTGCCTCGGCCTTCACCTCCACCGCCATATCTAGACTAACCCAAGTTAACGGTGATGTTCCTACCGTTAAGGTTCTACCCATTCTTAGGTTTTAGGTATAACTTTAGGGTTATTAAGTTATAGTGTTTAGGTTTATTTTAAAATTTATTTAGTTACTTTAGGTTTATGTTTAGGGTTTGGGGTTTAGGGTTTAGGTTTAGGTTTATGTTTATTAGGTTTTAAGGATTTGGTTTATTTTCTGTTATTTAATATTTAGGGGAGTTTGGGGTTTTTAGTGTTTTTAGGGTTAGGTTTAGTAGGTGTGGTTTATGATTTATGCTTTTTTTATGGTGGTTTATTTAGGATTTATTTATGGTTTAGGTTTATTTTTAGAGTTTAGGTTTAAGTTTAGGAGTTTAGTTTGGTTTAGATCTTGTGGGTGGGTCAAGGCCCAGGGTCTAGGGCAAGAGTTTAGTGGCCCAGGTTTAGGGCCCAGGTTTGGAGAGATTTAGGGTGGGCTTAGAGGTTTAGGCCCAGGGCCCATGGTTTAAGTTGAGTGGGTTTAGCTTAAGTTTCTTTATCTTAACTTAGTTTATTTATTTTATTTTATTTTAGTTTTATTTTCATTATATTTTATTTTAGGCTTAGGTGGTTTTAGTTTAGGCTTTTATCTTATTTTATTTTATTTAGGCCAGTTTAGGGTTTATGTTTAGTTTTAGGTTTAGGTTTAGGTTTAGAGCCTGTTTAGGAGTTTAGCCCAGGGTTTAAGTTTAGGCCCAGTTTAGGTTTTAGTTTATGGTTTAGGGCCCAGGGTTTTGAGTTTAAGGTTTAACCAGGATTTACAATTTAGTTCATTTACCCATTTTTATTTATGGTTTAGGTAGTAGGATTTAGGGTAGGTGTAGGTGGGTCATGGTTTTAGGGTTTATGGTTTAGGTTTAGGTTTTTATTTTTAGGTTTTGGGTTTATTTTTAGGTTTAGTTTTTATTTTATGTTTATTTTATTTTTATTTTAGGTTTAGTTTTTATTTTATTAATGTTTTTTTTTTAAGTTTAGTTTTGGTTCTTATTTATTTTATTTTTGGTTATTTCTTTTTTTTATTTTTTTAGGTTTAAGTTTAGGTTTAGGTTTTAGTTATATTTTATTTTATTTTATTTTAGTTTAGGTTTTATATTTTATTTATTTTAGGTTTATTTTGGCTTTAACTTTTAGGGTTTTGGAGGGGTTTAGTGGTTTGTTTTAGTGTTTGGGGATTAGGGTTTAGGGTTTAGGGTTTTAGGTTTAGGATTTAGTGTTTAGGTTTTAGGGTTTAAGGCTCTTTATGGTTTAGGATTTGTTTTTTGGGGAAAGTTAGAATTTTATTATCATAAATGGAAAAGATATAATGTCTTTAAAAGGGTTGAATCTCTAAAATTCTACTGCTCTGAGAGAAACAAGAAACCTAAAGAGCTAAACCCCTATCTAAGTACATTATAAAAAGTAAAGAAAACAAAAGAGCAAATACATCAGCTAAATAGCATAAGAGAAAAAGACACAAAGTAAGACTAAAACAAATCCTAAAAATAGTAAAAGGATAAGTCAGAAGCAGTTCATGATTCATTTGAGAAAGCAAGATAAGCAAGATTGACAGCAACAACACTTAGGTTGATTGAGTAATGACCATTCCCACTGTAAAGTTCCAACCTGTAAAAGAAATCTGCAAAACACTACAAAGGCAAAAGTCATAGCTAAAAAGGATAAAGATAAATTGAGGAAAATGTGAGAGATGAGAAAGAGTAGGCTCAAGCTTTATTAGGATCATCTCAAAGGGCAACAATATATATGAGCATCCAAACTTCATAAAGAAGGGTTACAATCATATGTAATGCTGCCAACCAAAGAGAAGAGGTGAGTAGCATCAAAGCCATCATAGCCAGCATACTTGATACAAGCAAACATCCATGTCCAGTAGTCCATAGAGCTCCAGATCCAACACCGTTAAATAAAGAGCATTTAACTAGCATCTAGCTAGCAGGAAAACCACCAAATAAAAACCATAATAGACTAATCACAATAATCTAGAGGGAGGCTAGAATAAAATCAGAACACCAACAATAGCCATTATCCAAATACAAGGGAAAACTACAACCAGCCATCAGCAAGCACCAGACACATGGTAAATTAATAGAGAAACAACAAAAAAAAAAGTAAAAAATTAACCAACCAAGATACCAAGGATAACTAAAAGTCCTCCAACCAAACCAGTTAAGTAAAATAGCCATTAAGCAACCACTAGAGAATATCCCATCATAAGTAACCAACAAAAGAAGCATCCCCAGTAGCCCAGAAAAAGAAAAAAACCAATAAAGTACCACATAACATGAGGTCTAAAAGATGCAAAACCACCATAGAAAGGAAACAATATCAGCTAACTAGGACTAAAAAAATAAAACATCTCCACCAATAAAGACTAAGTTGATAAAAAGCATAATAACAACATAAAATGTGCAAATAATGCACCCAACAAAGGCTAATCCTAGGAGAATAATCAAATACAAAACCAATGCAAAAGAAGGATCCAATAACAAATAATAAGGAACTAGGTGGCAACCCCCAAAAAAGTACCTAGGAAATTCTGTGAAAGAAGGCACAAAAAGGGAACAACCAACAACAATTCCCACTAAGTAAGCCACCCATCCAACCATGAAAAACCAGCAAAAGTAATTCAAGTTCAAGAGGAGAGCCAATAAACCAACCAACATAGTAAACAGAATAAAGCTAGAGCAGAAACTATCTCATCCACCAGCAACCAGAGTAACAAGGTAGAGAAGATAGAAGCCATCGGGCTGAAAAACCTAGGCCAACCTAGGCTAAAAAAATAGGAACCACAACGTAGCAAGCACCAAGCTAAACCAAAAGCAAGCGATCAAAAACAAAACCCAGCACAAGCTAAAAAGTGAAAATAAGTTTAGGGTGTAGGATTTCGGGTTTAAGGGTTAGGGTTTGTCTTAGGGTTTAGGGTTTAGGGTTTAGTGTTTAGGCTTTAGGGTTTTATGTTTTCAGGGTTTAGGATTTATGATTTAGGGTTGTAGGGGGGTTTAGGATTTAGGGTTTAGGTGAGTTTAGGATTCAGGGTTTTTTAGGGTTTAAGATATAAGGTTTAGGGTGTAGGGTTTCGGTTATTAGGGTTCAGGGTTTAAGGTTTAGGGTTTTTTAGGGTTTAGGATTTATGGTTTATTTTAGGTTTATGGTTTTTTTAAATTAAGTAAACTGGTAGGTTTTAGTTTATTTAGTTTAATTAAGTTTATTTTTTATTTTTATTTAGTTTAGCTTATTTATTTTATGTTTATTTATTTTAAGTTTATTTATTTTAGTTTAGGTTTTTTATTTTAGTTTATTTTTTAGGTTTTGGTTTAGGTTTATGTTTTTTTAGCTTAGATTTCTTTTTATTTAATTATTTTGGTTTAGGTTTTTTTTAAGATTTAGGTTAAATT
Source organism: Cymbidium sinense (assembly GCA_021442155.1). Taxonomy (NCBI): domain Eukaryota; kingdom Viridiplantae; phylum Streptophyta; class Magnoliopsida; order Asparagales; family Orchidaceae; genus Cymbidium; species Cymbidium sinense. The sequence continues at coordinate 155,256,912 of CM038222.1, read as the reverse complement.
TTTTATTTTATATTTTTAGGTTTAGGATTTAGGTTTAGATTTTTATTTTAGGTTTATTTTAAGGTTTTATTTCTTAGTTTAGGTTTATGTTTATTTTTAGTTTATTTTATTATATTTAGTTTAGGGTTTAGGTTTAGTTTATTTTAGATTAAAGTTTAACTTTTATTTATTTTAATTTAGTATATTTTAATTTAGGTAGAGGTTTATTTTATTTTATTTATTTTACGTTTAGGTTTTATTTTTTCTTTGTTTTCAGGTTTTATTTTTAGGTTTCTTTTTTAGGTTCACATTTTTACTTAGTTTTTATTTTATTTTATTTTATTTTAGGTTTATTTTATTTTTATTTCACATATAGTTTTTATTTTATTTAAGTTATTTATTTTTTGGTTTACTTTAGTTTTTAATTTAGTTTAGGTTTTTTTATTCTATTTTAGATTAGTTTTTATTTTATTTTATTTTATTTTCAGGTTTAGGGTTACGGTTTATGGTTTAGGGTTTTCGGGTTTAGGGTTTAAGGTTAAGGATTTTTTTAATTTTAATTTTAATTTTTTAAATTTTTTATTTTTTAAATTAAGTAAACTTATAGGTTTAGATTTATTTATTTATTTTAGTTTATTTTATATTTTTTATTTAGGTTTATTTTTATTTTTATTTAGTTTAGATTATTTATGTTAGGTTTATTTATTTTAGTTTATGTTTTTTATTTTAGTTTTTTTTTAATTTAGGTTTAAGTTTAAGTTTATTATTTAGTTTAATTTAATTTTTATTTTTTTCTTCAAGTTTAGGTTTTCTTTTATTTTTTAGTGTTAGGTTTAAGTTTTTATTTTATTTTTTTTTGGTTTAGGGTTTAAATTTTAATATTAATTTTATTTTTTAGGCATTATTTTTTAATTTAGGTTTATGTTTAGGTTTAGTTTATTTTAGGTTTTATTTATTTAGCTTTCTTTATGATAGTTTAAGTTTAAGTTTATTTTATTTTTATTTTAGGTTTATGTTTTTTTTAGGTTTATTTTTTTGGTTTAGGTTTTTATTAAGTTTTAATTTTAGGTTAATATTATTTTTATTTTAGGTTTAGTTTTTATTTCATTTAGGTTTTTTTCAGTATAGTTTAGGTTTTTATTTATATTATTTTAGTTTAGTTTTCAATTTTATTTTATTTTCTTTTTAGATTTAAGTTTAGGTTTTTTTTATTTTTTATTTATTTTATTTTGGTTTTGGTTTATTTATTTATTTTATTTTTAGGTTCTCTTTAGTTTAGCTTTTTGTGTTAGCTTTTAAGGGTTAAGGGTAGTTTATGGTTTCGGGTTTAAGATTTAAGGTTTGGCATTTGGGGTTTAGTGTTTAGGTTTTTGGGTTTAAAGTTTAGGGTTTAGGGTTTAAGGTTTAGGGTTTAGGATTTTCAGGATTAAGGATTAGGGTTTAGAGTTTAGGTTTTAGGTTTAAGGTTCAAGTTTTAGTTTAGGGTTTAGGGTTTTTAGTTTTTTTTAATAGAGAACAAATTCATATTTGACATTTCTTCTTTTTGAATTCATAAACCAAGTAACACACCAACTTTTCTAAGACATAGGTGACAACATTGGTAAAAAATGAGCACGCATAGAGCAAATTAAAAACCCTAGGTACCTAGAACCATCTCTACTGTGAAGACACTGTTTCATAAGTAGAAGATCGATTCGATCAGTATTTAGTTTCTCCAATTCCTATCAGAACCACCCCAGCCTCTCGAGTAGCAGGATCCACCATCATATCTCCAATCTCTCCCTCCGTCACCACCATAGTTGTAACCTCCATCACTCCTCTCCCCTCTATAACCACCACTACTCCAACAACCACCTCCATATCCACCAACACCTCTAGATCCCCCACCACCATTACAACTATCGCCGCTTCACCACCACGAGAGAGCCTAGTTGATATGATGTTCCCCGCCATCGTTCCCCACTCTAGGGTTTAGGTTTATGTTTATTAGGATTTAGGGTTTAGGTTTACTTTTTAATTTATTTAGTTACTTTAGGTTTAGGTTTGGGTGTGGGGTGAGTGGGGTTAGGATTTAGGCTGCTTTAGGGTTTTGTTTTATGCTTTTGGGTTTAGGTGGTTAGGATTAGGATTTAGATTTAGGGAGTCAGAGGGCTTTAGGTTTGGGTTTTAGAGTTCAGTTTAAGAGAGTTTAGGTTTGGGTTTTAGGAGGTTTAAGAGGTTTGAGTGAGTTTTGGAGAAGATTTAGTTTAGGGTTATAGGATTGTTTAGGGAGGGTTTATTTTTAAGATTTAGAGAAGTTTAGGGTTTAGGTTTATGGTTTGGGTTTAGCGTTTAGGGTTAGAGGGTTTAGAGTTTAGGGTTAGTTTAGGATTTAGGGTTTAGAGTTTATGATTTTTTAGGGTTTAGGGTTTAGGGTATAGGGTTTTAGGGTTCATAGTTTAAGGTTTAGGGTATTTTAGTGTTAAAGCTTTAATGTTTAGGGTTTAGTGTTGTTGGTTTAGGATTTAGGGTTATAGTAGGGTTTAGTGTTTAGCTTAGGGGCTTAGTGTTTGATTTAGAGTTTTAGGATTTATAAGGGATTTTAGGTTTAGGGTTTTTTAGAAACAAAGTAATCTGAGGTTTAGGTTTATTTAGTTTATTTAGTTTATTTTTATTTATTTTAGTTTATTTTATTTTTAATTTTTTATGTAGGTTTATTTTTATTTTTATTTAGATTAGTTAATTTATTTTAGTTTAGGTTTTTTTTTTTTTTTTAAGTTTAGGCATAGGTTTTGGTTTATTTTTTAGTTTAGTTTACTTTATTTTAGGTGTAGTTTTTTTTTATTATTAGGTTTAGGTTTAGGTTTTTACTTTATTTTTTTTAGGTTCAGGTTTTAGGTTGTTATTTTAGGTTTTTTTTACATTTTTTTAGTTTAAGCTTAGGTTTATTTTTTGTTTATTTTATTTTATTTAACATAGGTTTAGGTCTAGGTTTAGTTTATTTTAGATTTAGGTTTTAGTTTTATTTATTTTAGTTTAGCTTCTTTTAGTTTAGGTTTAGGTTTATTTTATTTGGTTTATTTTATTTTTATTTTAGGTTTTATGTTTTTTTTTAGTTTAGGGTTTAGGTATTATTTTTTCTTTATTTTGAGGTTTATTTTTTAGGTTTAAGTTTTTATTTAGTTTATATTTTATTTGATCTTATGTTTATTTTATTTTTAATTTATCATTAGTTTTTATTTTATTTAGGTTTTTTATTTTTAGGTTTATTTAATTTTTTTAGTTTAGTTTTGGTTTTTATTTATTTAATTTTAGTTTAGTTTTCATATTCTATTTTATTTTAATTTTAAGTTTAGGTTTAGGTTAAGGTTTAAGTTTAGGTTTAAGTTTTAGTTTAGGTATTTATTTTATTTTATTTTTTAATTTAGGTTTAGGTTTTAGGGTTTATGGTTTAGGGTTTTAGGGTTTAGGGTTTAGGGTTTAAGGTTTAGTGTTTAGGGTTTAGGGTTTTTAGGGTTTAGGGTTTTTATGGTTTAGGGTTTAGTGTTTAGGTTTTAGGTTTAGGGTTTAGGTTTTAGTTTAGGGCTTAGGGTAAAATGTTTAGGGTTTAAGGTTTTTTTAAGAGAGTTTAGGGTTTAAGGTTTAATGTTTAGGTTTTGGAGTTTTAGGTTTTAGGGTTTAAGGTCTAGGGTTTAGGGTTTTGTGTTTAGGGTTGTTTAGGGTTTTTTTAGGAACGTTGGAATTTTATTACCATAAACGGAAAAAAATACAATGTCCTTAAAAAGGGTAAAACTTTAAAATTTTATTACCATAGCTACAAGAAACCTAAAGAGCTAAACCCCCATCTAAGTACATCAGAAAAAAAAAAGAAAATAAAAGAGAAAATTCAACAACTAAAAATTATATGAGAAAAAGACACAAAGTAAGACTAATATAAATTCTGAAATCCGTAAAATACTGAGCCAAGTAGTTCATGATTCCTTTGTGGAAGCAAGATAAGAAAGATCTACAACAACAACACTTGGCTTGACTGAGTAACAACCATTCCCTCTATAAAGTTCCAACCTGTAAAAGAAATCTGTAAAACACTTCAAAGGCAAAAGTCATAGCTAAAAAGAATAAGCATAAAGAGAGGAAAAGGAGAGACTTGAGAACGAGAAGGCTCAGGCTCAGTTAGGGTCATCTCAAGGGTCAACAATACATATGATCATAAGAACTTCATGAAGAAGGGTTACAATCATATGTAATGCTACCAACTAGAGAGAAGAGGTTTGTAAGATCAAAGCCATCATAGCTAGCATACCTGATATAAGCAAACATACAAGGCCAACAGTCTGCAAAGTTCCAAATCTTACACCATTAAACAAAGAGCAACCGACCAGCAACCAACTAGTAGCCAAACCACTAGGGAAAACCAAAACCAGCCATTAGCAAACACCAGACCAATGCCAATTAATAAAGAAACAACCAACAAAACCAAGATAGGAGCCTTCAAGCCAATGTCCCAACAAGTAGCAGTCATCAAGCAAAACTAGGGTGAGCAACCACAAATGACTAAATAGCTCATAAATGAAACCATCAACTGAAGGAAACATATGTTGTAGCCAGTACAAATCACTAAAGACAAAACTTTCACACAAAAGGAGGCCAAAGACAGCCATCAACCACCAGAAACTAAAAAGTTCAATCCAAAAGGATCAACAAAGGTTCGACAAGCACATCAAAAGGCTTCAACAAATTGTCCAAGAAGAAGGTAAAGACCAACAAGGAAAAAATCAACCAACCAAGATTGCAAGGACAACAAAAACTCCTCCAACCAAACCAGCTAAGTACCATAAGGTAACCACCAGAGAATAAGCCATCATAAGTAACAAAAAAAGGAAGCATTCCCATTAGCTAAGGAAATGCAGAAAACCAACAAAGAACCACACAACAGTGGTCCAAAAGAAGCATAGCCACCAGAGAAAGGCAACAATAGTAGCTAGCTAGGAGCAGCCAAAAAATAAAACTTCCACAGCAATAAAGACTAACTCGATAGGAAGCATAATAACAACACAAAATGTGATGCAAACAATGCACCCAACGGAGGCTAATCCCAGGAGAATAACCGAACACAAAACCAAGGCAAAAGAATAACCAATAACATTTAGGGTTAGGGTTTTTTTTATTTTTTTATTTTTCAAATTAAGTAAAAAAGTAGGTTTAGGTTTTGTTTAGTTTATTTTTTATTTTATTTTTATTTAGTTTAATTTATTTATTTTAGTTTAGGTTTTTATTTTAGTTTATTTTTTAGCTTTAGGTTTAAGTTTATGTTTATTTTTTGTTTAGTTTTATTTTTATTTTATTTTTTATGTTATGGTTTTATTTTTAATTTTTAGGCTTATGTTTAGGTTTTTATTATATTTTTTAGGTTTAGATTTAGGTTTTTATTTTGAATTTTGAATTTTTATTTTTAGTTTATGTTTTTATTTTTTTACCTTTAGGGTTTTTTATTTATTTTATTTTTAGTTTTTATTTAGTTTAAGTTTAGATTTTTAGGTTTTTAGGGTTTAGGGTTTAGGGTTTAATGTTTAGGTTTTGGGGTTCAGGGTCTAGGATTTAGGATTTTAGGGTTTACGGTTTAGGGTTTATGGTTAGTTTTAGTATTTAGGGTTTAGGGTTAGGTTTTTTTATTTTATTTTTCTCTATTTTTTATTATTTTAAATTGATTAAACTCAAATAATTAGGTTTATTTAGTTTATTTTTTATTTTAATTTAATTTATTTTTTATTTCTATTTAGGTTTGTTTTTATTTTTATTTAATTTAGTTTATTTCTTTTAGGTTTATTTATTTTAGTTTAGTTTTTTTATTTTAGTATATTTTTTAGGTTTAAGTTTATTTTTTAGGTTAGTTTTATTTTTATTTTATTTTTTTAGGTTAAGGCCTTATTTTTTTACTTTTAGGTTTAAGTTTATGTTTTCTATTTTAATTTTTTTGGTTTAAATTTTAGGTTTTTAAATTAGGTTTATTTAAGGTTTAATTTTTTTTGTTTAGGTTTAGTTTTATTTTTAGTTTATTTTATTTTATTTAGTTTAGGTTTAGGTTTATGTTTAGTTTATTTTAGGTTTGGGTTTAGGTTTTATTTATTTTAGTTTAAATTATTTTAGTTTATGTTTATGTTATTTTATTTTTACTTTTGGATTAGGTTTTATTTATTATTTATTTTTAGGTTTTATTTTTAGATTTATTTTTTAAGTTTAAGTTTTTATTTAATTTTTATTTTGTTTTATTTTAGGTTTAATTTTTATTTTATTTAGGGTTTTTTTTAAAGTTTAGTTTAAGTATTTATTTATTTTAGTTTAGTTTAGTTTTTTTTATTTTCATCTTTTTTGGGTTTAAAATTAAGTTTAGGTATTTATTTTATTTTATTTCAGTTTAGGTTTCCATATTTATTTTATTTTTATGCTTTATTTAGTTTAGGTTTAGGTTTTTAGCTTTTTTAGGGTTTATGGTTTAGGGTTTAGGGTTTGTTTAGGGTTTGGGGTTTAGGGTTTATAGTTTATGATTTATGATTTAGGGTTTAGGGTTTGGTTTAGGTTTAGGGTTTAGGGTTTAGGTTTTTTTTTGGGTTTAGGACTTAGGGTTTAGGATTTTAGGTTTTAGGGTTTAGGGTTTAAGGTTAGCTTAGGGTTTACAATTTACTTTTTGCTCTTTATTCAAGATTCCTTTGAGAAAGCAAGATAAGCAAGATACACAACAATAATGCTTGGCTTGATTGAGTAATGACATTCCCTTTATAATGTTCCAACCTGTAAAAGAAATCTGCAAACACTACAAAGGAAAATTCATAGCTAAAAAGGATAAGAATAATGAGAGGAAAAGGAGAGAGCTGAGAAAGAGTAGGCTCAGGATCAGTTAGGATCATCTCTAGGGACAATAATATATATGGGCATCCAAACTTCATAAAGAAGGGTTACAATCATATGTAATTATACCAACCAGAGAGAAGTGGTGAGTGGCATCAAAGCAATCATAGCCAACATACCTGATACAAGCAAACATCTAAGGCTAGCAGTCTATAGAGTTCCAGATCCTACACCATTAAACAAAGAGCAATCTTCTAGTAACCAACTAGTAGCTAAACCACCAAAAAAAACAACAATAGGAAATTCATAATAACCCACAGAGAGTCTAGAACAATGTCAAAACACAAACAACAACCATTATCCAAATACCCATCCAAGCTCCAAACCAAGTAAAAATAGAACCAGCCGTCAGCAAGCACCAGGCCAATGTCGATTAATAGAGAAACTACCAACCAAACTAAGATAAGAGCCCCTAAGCCAAAGTTTTAACATGTAGCAGTCACCATGCTAAACCAGGGTGAACAACCACAAATGACTAATCAACTCAGAAATGAAACCATCAACTAGCAAAAAAAATTCTTGTTCAAGAGAAGAGCCAACAAACCAACAAATGCAAAAACAAAATAAAGGCAGAGTAGAAACATTTTGTCCACTAGCAACCAGATTAACAAGGCAGAGAAGATAATAGCCATAAGGCTGAAAAAAACAAGCCAACTAGACTGGAAAGACAGGAACCACCTGGTAGCAACCACTAGGCCAACCTAAAAGCTAGAAGTCAAAAATGTAACCCAACTCAAGCCCAAAAGTAAAAATAAGTTTAGGGTTTAGGGTTAGGGTTTATAGTTTAGGTTTAGTGTTTAAGCTTTAGGGTTTAGGGTTTTGAGTTTAGGGTTTAGGGTTTAGGGTTTAATGTTTAGGGTTGTAAGGTTTTGGGTTTTAGGCTTAGGGTTAGTTTAGAGTTTAGGGTTTATGGTTTAGGTTAGTTTAGGGTTTAGGGTTTTTTAGGTTTTAGAGCTTAGGGTTTAGTATTAGTTTAGGTGGGGGTGTGAGCTTAGGTTTAGGGTTTAGGGTTTAGGGTTTAATTTAAGTTTAGGGGTGTTTTTTTAAATTAAGTAAACTAGAAGGTTTATGTTTACTTAGTTTATTTAGTTTATTTTTTATTTATTTCAGTTTATCTTATTTTTATTTTATTTAGGATTTTTTTTATTTAGTTTAGTTTATTTATTTTAGTTTAGGTTTTATTTTTATTTTGATTTTAGGTTTAGGTCCAGGTTTACTTTTTAGTTTAGTTTATTATTATTTTATTTTTAGGTTTAGGTTTTATTTTTTTTATTATTAGGTTTAGGTTTAGGTTTTATTTTATTTTTTAGGTTTAAGTTTTAGGTTTTTATTTTAGGTTTCATTTTTCTAGTTTTGTTTAGGTTTATTTTTAGTTTATTTAATTTTATTTAGTTCAGGGTTCAGGTTTAGTTTATTTTATGTTAAGGTTTAGGTTTTATTTAGTTTAGTTTAGATTTAGGCTTATTATTATTTTTATTTTAAGTTTAGGTTTCTTTTTTAGGTTAGGGTTTAGGTTTGATTTTTCTTTATTTTTTGGTTTAGGTTTTTATTTAGTTTTTATTTTATTTTATTTTTATTTGACTTTTTATTTTTCATTATTTTTTTTATATTTTTTTATTTTTAGGTTTATTTCATTTTTTTAGTTTACATTAGGTTTTAATTTATTTTATTTTAGTTTAGTTTTAATTTTTATTTTATTTTATTTTTATGTTTAGGTTTAGGTTTAAGTTTTAGTTTAAGTTTTTATTTTATTTTATTTTTTATTTTATTTAGGTTTAAGTTTTTATTTATTTTATTTTAGGTTTATTTAGTTTAGGTTTTAGGTTTTAGTTTAGTGGGGTTAGTGGAGTTTAGGGTTTAGGGTTTAGGGTTTAGGGTTGTAGGTTTTACAGTTTAGGGTTTAGGGTTTATTGTTTAGAGTTTAGGGTTTTATAGTTTAGGGTTTAGGGATTAAGGTTAGTTTAGGGTTTAGGGTTTATTTATTTATTTTATTTTTTAAAATTACAAACCCAAGTTTTATTTAGTTTATTTAGTTTTGTTTTTTTAGTTTATTTAATTTTTATTTTGTTTAAGTTTATTTTATTTTTACTTAGTTTAGTTTATTTATTTTAGTTTAAGTTTTTCTTTTAGTTTATTTTTAAGTTTAGGTTTAGTTTTAGTTTAGTTTATTTTATTTTATTTTGTAGGTTTAGGTTTTATTTTTTTAGGTTTAGATTTAGGTTTTATTTTGTTTTGTAGGTTTGGGTATTTATTTAGGTTTATTTTATTTTATTTATTGTTGTTTTAGGTTTATTTTTTTATTTTATTGTATTTTGTTTAGTTTTGGTGGGTTAGTTTATTTTAAGTTAGGTTTAATTTAATTTTTTCTTATTTTATTTTAGTTTAGGTTTAGGTTTATTTTATTTTATTTTAAGTTTAAGTTTTCTTTAATTTAGGGTTTAAGTTTATTTATTACTTATTTTGGTTTTAGGTTTAGGTTTTTATTTAGCTTTTCTTTTATTTTCTATTTATTTTAGGTTTAATTTTTTTTTTAATTTGGTCTTTTATATTTTTTAGTTTAGTTTAAAATTTTATTTATTTTATTTTTGTTTTGTTTTTATTTTTATTTTTTTATTTTCTTTTAAGGTTTAGGTTTAAGTTTTTTTTTTTTAGGTTTTATTTTTTTATTTATTTTTTTTTTATTTTATTTTTGTTTAGCTTTATTTTTTTATTTTATTTTTACATTTTATTTAGTTTAGGTTTAGGTTTTTAGCTTTTTAGGGTTTAGGGTTTAGGGTTAATTTAGGGTTTAGGGTTTAGGGTTTAGGGTTTAGGATTTAGGGTTTGGGGTTTAGGGCTTAACATTTAGAGTTTAGGTTTAAGTGGTTTAGGGTTTGGGTTTTACGGTTTATGATTTAGAGTTTATGGTTTTTAGGTTTAGGGTTTAGGGTTTAGGGTTTAGGGTTTAGGTTTTTTGCTTAAGGTTCAGGTTTTAATTTAGGGTTTACGATATTTGGTTTTTTTTTAACAGAGAACAAATTCAGATTATACATTTCTTCTTTTCAATTACATCAACCAAGTAACACATCTAGGTTTTTAAGACACAAGAGACAATATAAAGATCAAAATTTAGCATGCATAAAGCAAATCAGAAACCATAGATTACGATAATAGTCTCTACGGTAAAGACAGTTCCATAAGCAGCTTCAATTTCTCCAATTCCCATCAAAACTACCCCAGCCTCTCGAGTAGTGGGATCCACCATCATATCCCCAATCTCTCCCTCCACCACCATGATGGTTGTAACCTCTGTCGGTCCTCTCGCCTCCATAAGCACCACTATTTTGACCACCACATCCATATCCACAGCAACTCGAGATCCCCCACCACCATTGTGATAATAGCCACCGCCTCCTTTGCCTCCATCACCAGATCTAGATTTAGCCTGGTTGACGGTGATGTTCTTGTCACCAAGGTTCAGCCTATTCTTAGGGTTTAGGTTTAGGTTTATTAGGTTTTAGGGTTTAGGTTTATTTTTAATTTATCTAATTACTTTAGGTTTAGGTTTATGGTTTGGGATTTAGGGTTTAGGATTTACGGTTAATGTTTAGGGTTTAGGGTTTTAAATTTTATGTTTTTACACTTTGAGGTTTACGGTTAGGGTTTAGGGTTTAGGATTTAGTGTTTATGCTTTAGGGTTTAGGGTTTTTAGAGTTTCGGGTTTAAGGATTAGAGTTTAGAGTTTTTGGTTTTGGGGTTTAGGGTTTACGATTTAGGGTTTAGGGTTTAGGGTTTGGGTTTGGTGTTTAGGGTTTTAGGGTTTAGGGTTTAGGATTTAGAGTTTATGGTTTTGTGTGTGTGTGTGTGGGGGGGGGGAGAGGTGGTGCGGTGAAGTTTGAATTTTATTACCATGGAAGGAAAAAATACAATGTCCTTAAAAGCAATAAAGCTATAAAATTCTACTCCTCTCAGAGCTACAAGAAAACTAAATAGCTAAACTCCCATCAAAGTACATCAGAAAAAGACAACAAAATAAAAGAGGAAAAACTATAGCTAAAAAGCGTAAGAGAAAAATACATAGATTAAGACTAAAACAAATCTCAAAAATATTAGGAGAATGAGTCAGCAATAGTTCATGATTTCTTTGAGAAAGCAAGATAAGCAAGATTCACAGCAATAACACTTAGGTTGACTGAGTAACGACCATTCCCTCTGTAAAGTTCCAACCTGTAAAAGTAATTTGTAACACACTACAACGACAAAATTCATAGCTAAAAAGGATAAGGATAAAGAATGGAAAAGAAGAGAGCTGAGAAAGAGAATGCTCTGACTCAGTTAATATCATCTCAAAGGGCAACAACACATATGATCATCCAAACTTCATAAAGAAGGGTTACAATCATAGGTAATGCTACCTAACATAGAGAAGATGTGAGTAACATCAAAGCCATTATAGCCAGCATACTTGATATAAGCAAACATCTAAGGCCAACAATTCATAGAGTTCCAGATCCTGCACCATTTAACAAAGATCAACTGAGTAGCAACCAACTAGGAGGCAAACCACCAAACAAAAACCACAATAGCCTAATCATAATAACCTAGAGAGAGGCTAGAATGAAGTCAAACACCAACAACAACCATTATCCAAATACCCATCCAAGCTCTAAACCATGGAAAACTTAGAACCAGTAGTCAGCAACCACTAGACCTACGCTAATTAATAGAGAAATAGCCAAGAAAACTAAGATAGGATCCCTCAAGCCAAAGTCCCAACAAGTAGCACTCTCCAAGCCAAACTAGGGTGAGCAACCACAAATGACTAAACAACTTAGAAATGAAACCATCAACTGAAGGAAACATAAGTTGCAGCAAATGCAAATCAATAGAAGACAAAACAATCACACAAAAGGGGGTCAAAGGAAGCCACCAACCACCAGAACCCAAAAAGTCCAATCTAAAAAGATCAACAAAGGTTCGACCGACAAAATGAAAGGCTCCTGAAAATTTTCCAAGAATAATGAAAATATCAATAAGGAAAAAAATCAAACAACCAAGATTCCTAGGATAACTAAAGTCCTCCAACCAAACCAACAACATAAATCATCCATAAGGCAACCACCAGAGAACATCCCATAATAAGTAATGAACAAAGGAAGCATCCTAGTAGCCATGAAAAAGCATAAAACTAATAAAGCAACAAACAATAGAGGTCCAAAAGAAGCACAACAACCATAAAAATGTAATAATAGTAGCTAGCTAGGACTTGCCAAAAAACCAAACTTCCCCAGCAACAAAGACTAACTCGACAAGAAGCATAATAATAGCACAAAATGTGATGCAAACAATGCACCAGTAGAGGCTAACCTCAAGAGAATTACCAAATGTAAAACCAAGGAAAAAGAAAGATCTTGTAATAAATAATAAGGAACTGGGAGGCAAACCCAAAAAAGTAGCCAGGAAATTCTACAAAAGAAGGTTCAAAAAGGCAACAACCAATAGCAGTTCCCACTAGGAAGGCCACCCACCCAACCATGAAAAACTAGCAAAATGTAATTCAAGTTCAAGAGGAGAGCCAACAAGCCAACTAGTGCAGAAAATAGAATAAAACTAGAGCAAAAACCATCTCATCCACCAGCAACTAGAGTAACAAGGAAGAGAAGACAACAGCCACCAGGCTAAAAAAACCAAGCCAACCTAGGTTGCAAAGACAAGAACCACCATGTAGCAACCACCAAGACAACCAAAAAACTAGAGGTAAAAAACATAACCCAACTAAGGCAAAAAGTGAAAATAACTTAGGTTTAGGGTTTAGGGTTTAGCATTTAGGTTTTGAAGGTTTAGGGTTTGGGTTTAGGGTTCAGGGTTGTAGAGGGTTTAAGACTTAGGATTAGTTTAAGGTTTAGGGTTTAAGGTTTAGGTCAGTTTAGGGTTTAGGGTTTATGGATTTTTTATGTTTAGGGTTTAGGGTTTAGGGTTTAGGGTATTAGGGTTTAGGATTTAAGGTTTAGAATTTCTTTATAGTTTAGTGTTTAGGGTTTAAGGTTTACTTTAGGTTTAGGATTTTTTTAAAAAAAAATTAAGTAAACTGGTAGGTTTAAGTTTATTTAGTTTATTTAGTTGATTTTTTATTTATTTAATTTACTTTATTTTTTATTTTTATTTAAGTTTTTTTAGCTTTTATTTAGTTTAGTTTATTTATTTTATGTTTATTTATTTTATTTTAGGTATTTTATTTTAGTTTATTTTTTATGTTTATGTTTAAGTTTATGTTTATTCTTTAATTTAGTTTTATTTTAATTTTTTTTTTAGGTTTAGGTATTATTTTTTAGATTTAGGTTTAAGATTTAGGTTTTCATTTTATTTTTTTGGTTTAGGTTCTATGTTATTATTTAGGTTTATTTTTAGTTTATTTTGTTATTTAGTCTAGTTTATTTTATTTATTTTAGGTTTAGGTTAGTTTTATTTATTTTAGTTTAGTTTATTTCTTCATTTAGTTTATGTTTTTTTTAGTTTTTAGGTTTTATTTTTTATTTTTTTAGGTTATTTTTAGGTTTAGTTTCTTTAATTTTAGTTTTATTTATTTATTTATTTTATTTTCACGCTTAGTTTTATTTCATTTAGATTTTATTTTTTAATATTTATTATATTTCTTAGTTTAGTTAGGGTTTTATTTTATTTTATTTTAGTTTAGTTTGTATATTTTATTTTATTTTTATTTAGGTTTAGGTTTAGGCTTTAATTTAGGTTCTTTATTTATTTTATCTTTTAGGATTTTATTTATTTTATTTTTTTAGGTTTATTTATTTTAGGTTTAGGTATTTAGGTTTTAAGATTTAGGGTTTAGGGTGTGGCCTGTGGCCCAGGGCCAGGGTTTGGGATTTAGGGTATAAGGTTTAGGGTTGTAGATCTTGTGGATCAGGTAAGGTTAGGGTTTTAAAGTTTAGTTTTTAGGGTTTAGGGTTTAGCATTTTAGGGCTTAGGGTTTAGGGTTTAGGGTTTAAGGTTTAGGGTTTAAGGGTTTTTTTTAATTAAGTTAATTGGTAGGTTTAGGTTTATTTAGTTTATGTAATTTATTTTTTAGTTATTTTATTTTATTTTATATTTTATTTTTATTTAGGTTTATTTTTATTTTTATTTAATTTAGTTTATTTATTTTAGGTTTACTTATTTTTGTTTAGGTTTTTAATTTTAGTTTATCCTTTAGGTTTAGGTTTAGGTTTATTTATTTTAATTTTATTTTTTTATTTTAGATTTTATTATTTTTATTTTTAGATTTAGGTTTAGGTTTTTTTTTTAACTATATTTTATTTTTATTTTGAGGTTTAGTTTTTATTTTATTTTAGTTTTTTATTTTTAGGTTTATTTTATTTTTTTAGTTTAGTTTAGGTTTTAATTTATTTTACTTTAGTTTAGTTTTTATTTTTTATTTTATTTTATTCTTAGGTTTAAGTTTAGGTTTTGGTTTAAGTTTAAGTTTAGGTTTTTATTTTATTTTATTTTAATTTTTAATTTTATTTAAGTTTGAGTTTTGGTATTTATTTTTTTAGGTTTTATTTGGTTTAGTTTTAGGTTTTTAGGTTTAGGGTTAGCATTCAGGGTTTTGGGTTTAGGGTTTAGGGTTTGGGGTTTAGGGTTTATGGTTTAGGGTTGTAGTTTTTGAATTTAGGGTTTTAAGCATAAGGTTTAGGGGTTAGGATTTAGGGTTTAGGGTTTAGAGTTTAGGTTTTAGTGTTAGGGTTTATGTTTTCGTTTAGTGTTTAGGGTATAGGGTTTATGGTTTAGGGTTTAGGGTTTAGGCTTTAGGTTAAGGGTTTATGTTTTAGTTTAAAGTTTAGGGTTTATGTTTTAGTTTAAAGTTTAGGGTTTATAGTTTTTTTAAAGAATAAATTCAGATTCAACATTTCTTGTTTTCGATTTCATCAACCAAGTAGCACACCAAGCTTTCTAAGACACAAGCAATGACATTGATAAAAAATGAGCACAGATAGAGCATATAAAAAACTCTAGATAACTAGATTCATCTTTACTATAAAGACACAGTTCTATAAGCAGTAGATTAGATTGACCATTCTTTAGTTTTTCCAGTTCCCATCAGAACCACCCGCACCTCTCGAGCAGCGGGATCCACCATCAAGTCTCTATTCTCTCCCTCCTCCACCACCACAGATGTAACCTTCATTGCTCCTCTCATCTCAATGATCTCCACATTCGTGTCCACCAGCACCTCCAGATCCCCCACCACCACAGCGATAACTGCCACCTTCACCTTTACCTCCAACGCTAGATCTATACTAAGCCTGGTTGATGGTGATGTTCCTACCATCATGGTTCTGCCCATTCTTAGGGTTTAGGTTTTAGTTTATGTTTATTAGCTTTTAGGGTTTATGTTTTTTTTGTATTTATTTAGTAACTTTACATTTATGTTTATGGTTTAAGGTTTTGGGTTAGTGTTTAGGGATTAGGGTTTTCAGTTTAAGGTTTAAGGTTTATGATTTAGGGTTTTTGGTTTTAGGTTTTTGGTTTTTGGCTTTTTGGGTTTAGCATTTAGAGTTAGAGTTTATGGTTCCGGGTTTGTTTAATATTTAGTTTTAGATTTAGATTTTGGGTTAGCTTGGGTTTAGTTTAGTTTAAGGTTTAGTTTAGGATTTAGGGTTTGTGAGCTTAGATGGAGGGTTTAGAGTTTAGAGGGAGTTTGGGTTTAGGGTTTTGGGGGTTAGGGTTTAGTTTAGAGCTAGGTTTAGGGTTTATGGTTTGGGTTAGGTGCAAAGTTTAGGGTTTAGGGTTTAAGGTTTAGGGTTTACATTTTAGGATTAGGGTTTAAGGTTTAGGAAAAGTTTAAAGTTTAGTTTAGGGTTGTAAGGTTTAATGATTTGGTAAGGTTTGTGAGGTTTAGGGTTGAGGTCCAGTTATAGGTTATTGGTTAGGGTTTAGGGTTTAGGTTTTAGGGTTTAGGATTTAGGTTTTAAGGTGTTTAAGGTTTAGGGTTTACGGTTTATAGTTTATAGAGTTTTTTTATTGCTTTCCTTCTAAAATTAAGTAAACCGATAGGTTTTGGTTTATTTAGTTTATTTTTTATTTAGTTTAGTTTTTTTTATTTTTATTTTTATTTTGTTTAGTTTATTTATGTTATGTTTATTTATTTTAGTTTATTTTTATTTTTTATTATTTTTCAAGTTTAGGTTTTATTTTTTATTTTAGGTTTGGGTTTCAATTTTTATTTTATTTTTTTAGGTTTAGGTTTTAGGAATTTATTTTAGGTTTATTTTTAGGTTTTATTTTTTAGTTTATGTTTAGGTTTAGGTTTACTTTATTTTCAACAAAATGTATTTCATTTAAATTTGGTGTAGGTTTTGGTTTAGTTTATTTTATGTTTAGGTTTAGGTTTTATTTATTTTAGTTTAGTTTATTTTAGTTTAGGTTAAGGTTTATTTTATTTTTACTTAAAGTTTAGGTTTTTTTTAGTTAAGGGTTTAGGTTTTATTTTTCATTTATTTTTAAAGTTGATTTTAAGGTTTATTTTTTATGTTTATTTTTTTAAATTTTTATTTTAATTATTTTAGGTTTACTTTATTTTTATTATACATTTAATTTAATTTTATTTAAGTTTTTATTCTTGGGTTTATTTAATTTTTTAATTTAGTTTAGGTTTTTATATATTTTATTTTAGTTTATTTTTATTAATTTAATTTGTTTTATTTTTAAGTTTAGGTTTTCATTTAGGTTTTTATTTTATTTTATTTTATTTAGGTTTAAGGCTTAAGGTTTATTTTATTTTTAGTTTTTATTTAGTTTAGGTTTAGGATTTTAGGTTTTTTTTAGTTTTAGGGTTTAGGATTTAGGGTTTTGGGTTTGGGGTTTAGGTTCAGGGTTTGAGGTTTAGGGTTTAGGGTTTAGGGTTTAGGCTTTAGTGTTTAGGGTTTAGTGTTTAGGATTTAGGGTTTAGGGTTTAGGTTTTAGGTTTTAGGTTTAGGGTTTATGTTTTAGTTTAGGGTTAATGGATTTTTTAATAGAGAACAAATTCAAATTAAATATTTCTTCTTTTTTATTTCATCAATCAAGTAGTACACCAAGTTTTCAAGATGTAAGTGATGACATAGATAAAAATGAGCACGCATTGAGCAAATTAAAAACTTTAGATAATGAAAACCATTTCAACTGTACAGACATAGTTCCATAAGTAGTAGATCAGATCGATCATTCTTTAGTTTCTTTAGTTCCTATCAAAACCCCTCCCCCCCCCCGACCTCTTGAGTAGCGGGATCCACCATTATATCCATGATCTCTCCCTCCATCACCACCACATTTGTAATCTCCATCCCTCATCCCTCCTCCATAAATGCCACCTCCATATCAACAAGCACCTTTAGATCCCCTATCACCACTAGGATAACTATCGCCTCTGCCTTTGCCTCCACGGCTAGATCTAGCCTGAGCCTAGTTCACGGTGATGTTCCTTCCATCAAGGTTATGCCCATTCTTAGGCTTAAGTTTTTATTTAAGTTTATTAGATTTTAGCTTCTAGATTTTTTTATTTAATTACTTTAGGTTTAGGATTGCATTTAAGTTTCAGAGTTAAGGTTTAGCATTTAGGGTTTAGGGTTTTAGGTTTTAGAGTTTTAAGGTTTAGGGTTTAGGGTTATGGTTTAGGGTTTAGGGTTTAGGGTTTGGGGTTCGAGGTTTAGTGTTTAGGATTTAGGATTGGGAGAATAGGATGTGTCATGGGCTCAGGTAAGTTTTTGATTGTTTAAGTGGGTTTAGGGGAGGGCCCAGGTTTGGAGTTTAGTATGTAGTTTAGGTCATTAGAAAGGGCCTGGATGGTTTAGGAGCCTGGGAGAGTTTAGCCAGGTTTAAAAGCCTTAACAGTGGCCCAGGATAAGAGGTTTAAGGATTTAGGGTACATTAGGGTTTAGGCTTTAGGCCCTAATAGCATTTAGTTTAGGTTGGTTTTCCCTGGTCTTTGGAGTGGCCTAGGGTCAGCATTAGGATTTAGGGATCAAGGTTTAGTGAGTAGGGTTTGGGTCAGGTTTAGGATGGTCTAGGGTTTAATGTAGGTGCTCAGGGTTGGGTCAGTTTAGTTTAGTGGTATTTTGGGTTTAAGGTTTAGGATTTAGCATTTGGGGTTTAGGTTTTAGGATTTAGGGTTTTTAGAGTTTTGGGTTTAGGGGCTTTTTTAAATTTATTTTTTTTCTTCAATTTAGGTTTATGTTTATTTTATTTTGTTTATTTTAGTTTTAGGCTTTTTTGTAGTTTAGGGTTTAGGTTTTATCTTTTATTTATTTTAGGTTTTATTTTAGTTAGGTTTAGGTTTAGGGTTTAGGTTTTAGGGTTAGGGTTTAGGGTTTAAGGGTAGTAGGGTTTAATGATTTAGGCTTAAGGATTTAAGGGTTTTAATAACAAGCAAACCCATTTAAGTTTAGTTTATTTTATTTTATTTTTAGGATTTTATTTTATTTAAGTTTTTTACTTAGTAAGTTATTTTAGGTTTATTTATTTACATTAGTTTTTTATTTTTTTTTTTATTTAGGTTTTAGTTTTAGAGTTTTATTTTATTTTATTTTAAAGTTTTATTTAGGGTTTAGGGTTTAGGGTTTAGTGATTTAGTTACGATTTAGGGTTAGGTTTAGTGTTTAGGTTATGGTTTAGTGTTTAGGGTTTATGGTTTAGGGTTAATTTAAAGCACCCATTTAGGAAGTATTGAATGATTTTAATATAATTGATAACTGACCATCCAATGTATTTTTTTTAACATATAGGGTTAGGAAGTGGGTTTAGGTTTTAAGTTTAGGGTTAGGTTTTAGTTTAGGGTTTGGGTTTAGGATTTTTTTAGGGTTTTAGGTGTAGTTAAGTGTTGTAAGTTTAGGGTTAGTTTATGTCTGGTTTTATTTATTTTTTATATTTTATTTTATTTTAGGTTTATTTTATTTTTATTTTACATTTTGTTTTTATTTTATTTAGGTTTTTAGTTCTTAAGTTTATTTTATCTTTAGTTTAGTTTAGGTTATTATTATTTTTATTTTAGTTTATTTTATTTTATTTTTAAGTTTAAGTTGATGTTTTAGTTTACATTTTTATTTCAATTTAAAATTTTATTTTATTTAGGTTTAGGTTTTTTTATTTATTTTAATTTTTTGTTTTACTTAGTTTAGGTTTAAGTTTTTTTAGCTCAGGGTTTAGAGTTTAGTTCTGTTGGGGTAGTTTAGTTTTTAGGGGTAGGTTTAGGGTGGGAGGGTTTAGCATTTGTGTTTAGTGTTTAGTGTTTAGGGTTTTAGGGTTTAGGTTTAGGGTTTATGGTTTATAATTTCAACTAACCCATTTAGGAATTGAATGATTTCAATATAATTCAGACACCCATCCAAGGTATTTTTTTAAGTTTTATATTTAGGGTTTGTGGGTTTAGTTTTATGGTTTATTTTAGAATTTAGGTTTTATGTTTAAGGTCTTTAGGGTAGTGGTTTGGTGTGGTTTAGTAGTAGTGTAGGTTTAGTGTTGTAAGTTTAGTGTTAATTTTAGGTTTAGGTTTTTATTTAGTTTTTGTTATATTTTATTTTAGGTTTATTTTATTTTTATTTTACATTTAGTTTTTAGTTTATCTAGTCTTTTTATTATAGGTTTATTTTATTTTTTTGTAGTTTAGGTTACTCTTCATTTTATTTTAGTTTATTTTTATTAGTCAGTTTATTTTATTTTTAGGTTTAGGTTTTAGTTTACATTTTTATTTAATTTTTTATTTTATTTTATTTAAGTTTTGGTTTTTTAATCTATTTTCTTCTTAGGTTTTATTTAGTTTAGGTTTAAGTTTTTATGTTTTAAGGGTTTAGTGTTTAGGGTTTAGGGGGTTTAGGTTTGTAGAGTTTGTGGTTTAGGGTTAGGGTTAGGGTTTATGGTTTAGGGTTTAGTGTTTAGGCTTTAAGGTTTTGGGTTTTTAGATTTAGGGATTAGGGTTTAGGGTTTAGGGTTAGACTAGGGTTTTGGGTTTTGCGTTTAGCATTTTTTAGGATTTAGGGTTTAGGGTTTAGAATTTAAGATTTAGGGTTTAGGGTTTAGGGGTTTTTTTAAATTAAATAAACCAATAGGTTTAGGTTTATTTAGTATATTTTTTATTTATTTTAGTTTATTTTAAGTTTTTATATTTATTTGGGTTTATTTTTAATTTTTATTTTATTTTATTTATGTATTTTCGGTTTATTTATTTTGGTTTATGTTTTTTATTTTAATTTATTTTTTTCTTTAGATTTAAGTTTATGTTTATTTTTTTAGTTTAGTTTTATTTTTATTTTTATTTTTAGGTTTAGGTTTTATTTTTTATTTTTAGGTTTAGGTTTAGGTTTTTTTTATTTTTTTAGGTTTAGCTTTTATGTTTTTATTTTAGTTTATTTTTAGGTTTTAATTTTTAGTTTATGCTTATTTTTAGTTTAAGTTTAGTTTATTTTAAGTTCAGGTTTAGGTTCTATTTATTTAAGTTTAGTTTAATTTATTTTAGGTTTAAGTTTCTTTTATTTTGTTTATTTTAGGTTTAGGGTTTATGTTTTATTTTTTATTTATTTTTAGGTTTATTTTTTTAGGTTTAGGGTTTTATTTAGTTTTTATTGTATTTTATTTTAGGTATATTTTATTTTTATTTTACGTTTAGTTATTATTTTCTTTAGGTTTTTTATTTTTAGGTTTATTTTATTTTTTTAGTTTAGTTTAGGTTTTTATTTATTTATGTTTAATTTATCTTTTATTTTAATTTTAATTTTTTTTAGGTTTAAGTTTATGTTTAGGTTTAGGTTTTAGTTTTTGTTTTTATTTTATTTTATTTATTTTATATTATTTAGGTTTTATTTTATTTATTGATATTATTTTTAGGTTTTGTTTAGTTTAGGTTTAGATTTTTTGGTCTTTATGATTTATGGTTTAGGTTTTAGGGTTGAGGGTTTAGGGTTTAGGGTTGAAGGGGGTTTAGGGTTGGGTTAGGTTTTTTAGGGTTTAGTTTAGGTTTAGTAGGGTTTTAGGGTTTTAGGGTTTAGGCTTTAGGAGGGTTTTAGGGTTTATGGTTTAGGGTTTAGGATAAGAGTTTTATTTATTTATTTTTTATTTTTTCATTTTTTTTAAAATTAAGTAAACTAGTATGTTTATTTTATTTAGTATATTTTTTATTATAGTTTTATTATTTTTTATTTTAATTTAGATATATTTATATTTTTATTTAGTTTAGTTTATTTATTTTAGGTTTATTTCTTTTACTTTATATTTTTTATTTTAGTTTATTTTGTATGTTTAGGTTTAGGTTGATGTTCATTTTTTAGCTTAGTTTTAATTTTATTTTATATTTTAGGTTTCAAATTTATTTTTTATTTTTAGATTTAGGTTTAGATTTTAATTTTATTTTTTTATGATTAAGTTTTAGGTTTTTCTTTTAGGTTAATTTTATAGGTTTAGGTTTATTTTTAGTTTATTTTATTTTATTTAGTTTAGGTTTAGGTTTAAATTTAGTTTATTTAAGTTTAGTGGTTTTTTTTTTTTTTTTATTTGTTTTAGGTTTATTATTTAGGTTAGGTTTTATTTAGTTTTATTTTATTTTATTTTATTTTAAGTTTGTTTTATTTTGATTTATTTTATTTAGGTTTTTTTTTTAGTTTAGTTTAGGTTTTATTTATTTTAGTTTAGTTTAGTTTTAGTTTTGTTTTATTTTCTTTATTTTTTTGGTTTAGTTGTTTATGCTTTTATTTTATTATATTTATTTTCTTTTAATTTGGTTTAGATTTATTTATTTTAGGTTTTATTTAGTTTTGGTTTAGGTTTTTAGCCTTTTAGGGATTAGGGTTTAGGGTTTGGGTTTAAGGTTTAGGGTTTAGGGTGTTTTTTGAGTTTAGGGTTTATAGATTAGGTTTTATGGTTTAGGGTTTAGGGTTTAGGGTTTTAGGGTTTAGGGTTTAAGGTTTAGGGTTTAGTGTTTAGGGTTTTTAGGGTTGAGGATTTAGGGTATAGGGTATAGGGTTTAGGTTTTGTTTTTAAAAAATTAAGTAAACCGATAGGTTTAGGTTTATTTAGTTTATTTTTCATTTATTTTAATTTTATTTATTTTTTATTTTAATTTAGGTTATTTTTTATTTTTATTTTGTTTAGAATTTTAGTTTAGGTTTTTATTTTCATCTATTTTTCAGGTTTAAGTTTAGGTTTAAGTTTAGGTTTATGTTTATTTTTTTATTTTATTTTTTTTATATTTAGGTCTTAATTTTTTACTTGCTGGTTTATGTTTAGGTTTTTGTTTTATTTTTATAGGTTTAAGTTTTAGGTTTTTATTTTAGGTTTATTTTTAGTTTATTTTTTAGTTTAGCTTTAGCTTTATTTTTAGTTTATTTTATTTTTTTTAGTTTAGGTTTAGGTTTAGGTTTAGGTTTAGTTTATTTAACGATTAGGTTTATGTTTTATATAATTTTGTTTAGTTTGTTGTAGTTAAGGATTAGGTTTATTTTATTTTGTTTATGTTTTTATTTTATGTATAGGGTTTTTTTCGTTTAGGGTTTTGGTTTTAATTTTTATTTATTTTTATGTTCTATTTTAAGGTTTATTTTGTAAGTTTAGGTTTTTATTTAGTTTTAATTTTATCTTATTTTAGGTTTATTTTATTTTTTTTTACATATAGTTTTCATTTTATTTTGGGTTTTTATTCTTAGGTTTTTGTTTATTTTAGGTTTTTATTTATTTTATTTTGGTTTATTTTTTTGAGTTTATTTTATTTTATTTTTTGGTTTGGGTTCAGGTTTTAGTTTAGAATTTATTTTATTTAGGTTTAGTTTTTTTAATTTATTTTATTTTAAGGTTATTAAGTTTTTAGGGTTTAGGGTATAGAGTTTAGGGTTGAAGGTTTATGGTTTAGGATTTAAGGTTTAGGGTTTTTAGGGTTTAGGGTTTATAGTTTAGTGCAAGTTTAGGGTTTAGGGTTTAGGGTTTAGGATTTAGGATTTAGGATTTAGGGTTGTAAGTATAGGGTTGTAGGTTTAGGGTCAGTTTTATAGTTTAGGTTTTAGTATTTAGGGTATATATTTTAGGATTTAGGTTTTTTCTAAATTAAGTAAACCAGTAGGTTTAGATTTATTTAGTTTATTTTTTATTTATTTTACTTTATTTTATTTTTTATTTTTATTTAGGTTAATTTTTTTTATTTAGTTTAGTTTATTTATTTTAGGTTTATTTATTTTAGTTTAGGTTTCTAATTTTAGGTTTAGGTTTAGGTCTAGGTTTATGTTTATGTTTTGTTTAATTTTTTTTTTCGATTTAGATTTTATTTTTTATTTTAAGGTTTTTGTTTACATTTTTATTTTATCTTTTTAGGTTTAGTATTTTAGGTTTATTTTTAGGGTTTTTTGTTAGTTTAGGTTTAGGTTTTCGTTTATTTTGGTTTAAGGTTTAGGTTTTATTTATTTTTTATTTTTAGGTTTATTTTTTTAGGTTTAGGTTTTTATTTAGTTTTTATTTTATTTAAGGTTTTCTACCACGATCCTTCAAGATCTTTGATTGGAGTGGGAACCCATATTAACACATTGTGCACTTTAGTGCCAGTTGTTGTAACACTAAGGAAGGTTTGCTAGTTGCAAAGGACAACTCAGGGAGGGTGATAGCCCAACAACCGTAGCAAAAGATACTTGCTCTGGATAGTCCAAGAGCCCACCGCCTGAGTCCAGACTCTCCAGATGGAGCTACCATCTCTTTTGCTAGCTTCTATTCTACCAGCGGGAGCATTGTTTCTGCTGATAAGGTCACTAAATCCCTTACTCAGCTCACTTACTTGGTTTTTATCATATACCCCCACCCAAAATGAAATTAATGAAGACAACTGATTCTACTTATATCTTGTCTACCTCTGATGCTTTTGATTTCATTTTTAATGAAAGCTCTCCGAGTTTAAATAAAAATAATAGCTCTAATAGTTATGATCCTTTCCTTTCTGATTCAAAGTCAGATTATCCTTCTCTAAATCAATTGGGTTAACCTCTTGAGACTGACTTGGAGTTAACAGCCTCTGGAGATCCCATAGGAGAAGCTGTAGGTTTGCCCGATGAGAAGGTAGAACTTTCCATAAGCTCATCATTCCAAGAAGTCACTGAAGTTAACCTACGTAGTGGCAAAGTTCTACCTCTTAGGGTAGCACCTCAGTATAAGGGTAAACAAGTCATTTGTTCTAGTTAGTAGATAGCCCCTCCATAGGATGCTCCACCCATGGATATGCTTGTGGATGACCAAGCTAGAGTTTATTACAATGTCCTAGCTCACCTTTGAAAGTATCTAGCTAAGTTAAGCATATACGATGCCCTTGTCTTATCTAAAAAGCTGATGGAATCTCTAATCAAGGCCTTACTTTATCTAGAGATATGCTTAGCTCAGCTGACTGCTACTAAAAAAGAGGCATGCCACTCGAACGATATCTTAAGGTTGCATTCAGCAATGAAGACTTCCTCCTAGAGAAGATCGAGCGCAACCACCTCTTTACATTACATTGAATGTTGGCGATAGTTATCTAGAGTTCGCTGACCGGGACAAAGACTTCTGCCATCATCATCCTAATCCCCCATGGCACTAATCCTAATTCATATTCCAAAAATTACATTTATGTGGGAAAAGTAAATATAACTACACCTACAAAATAGAGGTTTGCTAAATATACATATAATCCCAAGAAGTTGTATTTATAATTTGGACTTAGCATCCTACACATAGGTAACTAAGCCCACCTGTCCTAACTTGGATTATGCTTAAGGATATAAGCAACCATCGAAAAGAGCATTCAGATTTATTTTTAAGCATCCCTAAGCATAATCTCCTGCTAAAAATATGATTAGGCTAATATTAGCTTATCTTCCAGTCTACAAAGCATACACCCTAACATCTAATCTAAAATAAGACATCATAAAATAAAACATGCATCACATCATACACCGTCCTAACTTAGAGCTTGAAGTGGTGACTTAATTCTAATGTGTGTATTAAGGCTTGTGTGGTAAGTCTTCTTAGGCATTAGTGTTGTATTTTAAGTGTAGACGGATTCAATTTAACATGAAAAGTTGATTTCACTTGAAGTAGTTTAATTGATTTGACAAATTTAATTTGTGTTTTATTTTGTTTCATTTGATTACACTTAGCAACTAAGTGTTATAAAGAGAGGAAAAGAGGTTTGCCGTATTTCAACCCGACCTTTAGTCACTTTCTAAAGTATATTAATTTGATTCAGTTCTCTTTAGTGAATGGCTTATTAAATGATTTAATTAATCCTAAGTTTAGGTTCAATTTAAATAATCCTATTCAAAATGAAAGACATCTTAAGATTAATTTAATTTAATAACTACCACATGACATATATTAAATCATTCCTTTCCATCACATGCAACATGCATATGATTTAATCTTAAGTGTATCTTTACATACAACATATTTTAGCGCACTTAAAGGAATGTATATGTATGTTTAGAATTTATATTTTATTTGATTGAATTAATTAAATATATTAATTTAAAACTTTATTCAAATTCCTAAATAAAAAGGACATAAGAATGAAATTGAATATGCATGTGTCATTATTAAACCTGGAAGTGAGGTAATCAAATGACCCTAGCTAAAGCCTCGTATTCTCGGGATGTCCAGACTTTATACCCATTTGAATTAAAACATATGTAAATTCGTATACATGAACAAAAGAAGTAAGCTCCAAATCATATGGCTAATTAATTCAACCACTTAGTCAATTATGAATGCATGCAATTTTAATGTAAAATGGAATTTTCATTCACTAATAACATATACATATACATGTACAAAGATATAGGAAAATATGTATCGTTGTTAAACCGAGGAAGTGAGGTAATCAAATGACCTCCTTGGGGCTAACTAAAGCCTCATATTCTCGGGATGTTCAGACAATATACTTGCTTTTCTTGGACACACATGGATGTATACATAAATGAGGGAAAGAAAACCATGCAAACATTATATTTTTTTATTTAATCATTTATATGTATGAATTAAAGCTCTATCAAAATTCTAGTTTTGAAATACATAAGAATGAAATCAAATAGGTACGTGTCGTTCTTAAATCGGGAAAGTGAGGTAGTCAAATGTCCTCGTTGGGGCTAGCTTAAGCCTTGTGTTCTCGAGATGTCCATACTATATACCCATTATCATTCAATCTTATATAAATAAACACTTGAATAGAGGAAAGAGAACTCAACATTCATGCACATAAGCAATAAGCACATGCATTTCTTATGAATTTATAACTAGCATTATAACACATATTATTATTCATTTATAAGATTTTGAAAAATACATTTGGATTTAATAGTGATAATAGCCACACATATATTAAATTAAATCAACACATGCAAGCTTACATAAAGGAATTCCATTTTATTTTACTTGATTTTGAAAAGATGGATGCAAGAATTCAAATGATTAACAAAATTTAACATGATTGGAAAGAGGACAATCAAATATAAGCATGTGATTCATTCAACAATACTAGTTCTTAAGGATAATCAAATCAAATAAGATTATATAAAGCAAACCAAAGCTTCTTTATTAATTATGTTTTGGATTTGATTTGATCTAAAGAGGAGAAGAGAAATCATCTCGATGTTTTAAACCCATTTCCACATTAGTGATTTGATTTAATTTAAGAAATGTAATTAAGTTGATTTTATGGGTTAATTAAGATGAGCCCTTAATTATATGAATTAATTACCCTTGCCTATGTCACCTTAAAGTAATTAACTAAATAAATATGAGCAAACATGATATGCATGGAAAATAAACTTGCCATGATCCTAGGAAATAAAAAAAGGCCTAATACAATTGGATCATGATTAAGTTATTTAGATTAAAAGACTTAATTAGTTACATTTATGGTTTTCCCACACATATGGACTAACCATATTTTCATTAAATTCCTTTAGGTTATTAAACACTTAAAGATCTACCCCATGATTTAATTAATTAAGGTCTGATGTGATTAGGATTTCAATTTGATTAAGTGATTTAATTAACTAATTAAATCTTAATTAATTTCATTTTAAAAAAGGGTCAATGAACTAAAGGAAAGGGGTCCCAACCCTATTTCTTAGTTCACTTACTGTTGAACAATGATTAATAAACATAATTAACCAATTTGCTACTATTCATGGGATTAGTTAATCATTAATTAACTTAAAAGAGTAGTTAAGGTTTAATTAGTCAATTTTATTAATTAAGTGAGCAATAAATTCCAAAAAAATAATGAGAGGTAGAGGTCATGCCATTAAATTAACCTACAAAATTTGGGATTAATTTCTCATGTAATTATGGAGTAATTAAACTAATTAATTTTATAATTAAACTTTAATTATTGTTCAAAATTAGTTAAGATCATTTTTAATTAATTCTCCTCTAAAATACTTTTAAAATGAGTATTTATTTGCATTTTTTATTTCTCTATGATTTTTTATGATTTTTAGAAGTTTCAACCATTAAAAATGATTAATTAAGATTAATTAAAGCCTAATCCTATTGGTGGCACATGGCACGCTTCCTACATGGCACCGAGGGATTGGCTACTTAAAACTTATCCGACTCAATGCCTATGTGATAGTGGAGGACGCGCTTTCTCATCTGCCATCCAATCTAAGATCGGATGGCTATGATTAATCCCACAACTCAATAGGATTAAATCAGATCAATCTAGCGGATCTAATCACGGCCCGCTCTGATAATGTGGAAAAGATGGTGTGTGTTCTAACATCATGCAAGTGAGGGAGAATGGAGTCTGTCAGCCATTGCTCTCTTGATCCGAGCTTACCCGAGCTTGGATCAACTCCAGAAGGATCTCACATCTTCATGACATCGATCAGAGGGGATCCAATAGTCAAGATCACATGAGATGTAGGTTTTCTTTAAAAAGATCCAACCCACTTTTGCCTAAGGATCAGTTTTGGAAGCATACCTCATTGGAGGTTAAGACGTAGGCTTGAATTATTGAGGAAGCTTCATCTGGTGGAGACAAAGCCCTATTGAGTAGCAATTGGATAAATACCTTGACGTTCGCTTGGAAGGCCATGAACTGATGATTTGGAGCTTAGATTTGATTGAGTTCCCACCTCTAGTGCTCAGGAAGCTTGGGAGATAATTCATTCTTGCATGATGAGGTCTAGGGAAGGTGTGTGCAAAGTTAATTTGAGTTTGATGGAGAAATGGGGAAGTTAGGTCGAAAATGGGAGTGTCTTATTTCAGAATGGATGGGAATGGAATTTTGTAATTGAGAAATGAGCTTATGAACATAGGGAATGGCTCTAGCAGCTCTTCTTGGTTAGCTAGGGCTCTAAGGAATTATTTTTGTGTGTGTTTGATTGGGAATGAGGGGATGTATAGCCCCCATTCATCTTGATTGGATGGTGGGATCAAGTTTGGCTTCTAGTGGCCATTCAGCCATCTCAGGGAGTCGTGGGCGATAGGGAGGAGGTGAGTTGGCTTGGCTTGGTTGGTTGAAGGTGTGGAGGTGGTTACAAAACAAGAATCATGGGTGTCCTATGAGTTTAAAATGCTCCAATGGGGAAGGTGAGGTGATTACAACTCCCATAGGTCATGGTCGACCCAACCACCCCTTGGGTCAGGTTGGTCAATGTCCTAGGTGCCTAGGTTCACCATTGGGAGAGTACTAAGTGGCCAAGGAATGGAAATGATCACTTACATGCATATGATTATAACACTTCTCATGAAGTTTAGATGCTCATATGTATTGTTGCCCCTTGAGATGATCTTAACTAAGCCCGAGCCTTCTCTTTCTCAGTAATTTCTAAATTATTTACTTCACCAATTTTCCTTGAGCTATGGTCATTTCCTTTGTAGTGTTTTGCAGATTTCTTTTGTAGGTTGGAACTTCATAGATGGAATGATCTTTACTCAGCCAACTCAAATACTGTTGATGTGGAACTTGCTTTTCTTTCCTTCTCAAAGGGATTATGAATTGTGTTGACTAGTCCTTTTATTATTTTCTTAAGTTTTATTAGTTCTTTTTGTGTACTTTCTGATTTGCTTTTATGTTATTGCTTTTGCTCTTTTATTTTCTTTTTTCCATTATACTTAGATAGGGGTTTAGCTCTTTAGGTTTCTTGTAGCTCTGTGAGCAGTATAAATTTAAGCTTTACCCCTTTTAATGACATTATATCCTTTATTTTTAAAGTAATAAAATTCTAACTTTCCCTAAAAAAGAAACTAAACCCTAAGAATGGGCAGAACCTTGACGGCGAGACCATCACCGTCAACCATGCTCAGTCTAGATTTGGCAGTGGAGTCAAAGGCAGAGGAGGTGGTTATCGCAATGGTGGTGGGGGGTCTGGAGGTGGTGGTGGATATGGAGGTGGTGGTCGGAGCAGTGGTGGTTATGGAGGTGGGAGGAGCGACGAAGGTTACAGTCATGGTGGTGGTGAAGGGAGAGATCGGGGATTTGATGGTGGACCTCACTACTCGAGAAGCCGAGGTGGTTCTGATGGGAACTGCAGAATTGAAGAATGGCCAATACAATCTATTACTTATGGAACTATCTCTTTGTAGTAGAGAATGTTCTAGTTATCCAGTATTTTTGATTTTCTCTATGCGTGCTCATTTTTTAATCTATGTTGTTGCTTGTGCATTACAAAATTTGGTGTGTTACCTGGTTGATGAAATCGAAAAGAAGAAATGTTGAATCTGAATTTGTTCAATTAAAAAAAAAAACTGAAAGCCATAAACCTTAAACTACAACATGAACCTTAAACCTAAAACTTAAATCCTAAAACCTAATTCCTAAATTCTAAACCCTAAACACTAAACCCTAAACCCCAAAAACACTAAATCTTAAACACTAAACCCTAAATCCTAAAACTTACACCCTAAATTCTAAACCCTAAACCCTAAACCTACAACCCTAGACCTTAAACCCTAATCCTTACACCGTAAAAAACCCTAAACCCCCACCCTAAACCTTAAACCCTAAACCTTAAACCTTAAACCCTAAATAATAAACCCTAAACCCTATCCCTAATCCCTAAACCCTAAAACCCAAGCCCTAAACCTAAGCCTAAAGTAACTAAATAAATTAAAAAATAAACCTAAACCTTAAAACCTAATAAACCTAAATCAAAACCTAAATCCTAAGAATAGGCAAAACCTTGATGGCAAGAACATCACTGTCAATCAGGCTCAGTCTAGATCTGGTAGTGGAGGTGAAGGGGGAGACCCGATTATCTTAGTGGTGGTCAGGGATATGAAGGTGCAGGTGGATATGGAGGTGGTGGTAAAAGAAGTGGTGGTTATGGAGGTGGGAGCAGTGACAGAGGTTAGAGTCATGGTGGTGGCATAGGTAAAGATCAAGGATATGATGGTGAATCCTGCTATTAAAGAGGACGGGGTGGTTTTATTGGGAACTAGAGAAATTGAAGAACAATCGCTCCAATCTGCTACTTACAGAACTATGTCTTTATGGTAGAGATGGTTCTAGTTATCTAGAGTTTTTGATATGCTCTATGCGTGCTCATTTTTTATCTATTTCTTCACTTGTGTCTTAGTTAACTTGGTGTGTTACTTGGTTGATGAAATCAAAAAGAAGAAATGTACAATATGAATTTATTATTTATTAAAAAAGTAAAAAAGAAAAAAGAAAAACCAAAAACCCTAAACCCTAAACTGAAACCTAACTTTAAACCTAAAACCTAAGTCCTAAACCTTAAACCCAAAGAGCCCTAAAGCTTAAAACATAAACCCTAAACCCTAAAACTCTAAACATTAAACCCTAAAACCTAAACCCCAGACCTTAAACCCCAAACCCTAAACCCTAAACCCTAAACCCTAAACCACAAACCCTAAATCCTAAACCCTAAACCCTAAACCTTAAACCCTAAAAGCTAAAAACCTAAACCTAAACTAAATAAAACTGAAAAATAAAACAAATAAAAAAACCTAAACCAAAATAAAATGAAAGCATAAACTAAAACCTAAAGCTAAACCTAAACCTAAGAAGAAATTAAAAGAAAAAACAAAAACTTAACTAAAATAAATAAGTTAAAAATAAAATAACAAGAAAAAAATAAAATAAAATAAAATAAACTTTAAAAAACAAACCAAAAATTAAATTAAAAATAAACTCTAAACCCTAAACTAAAAAAAAGGTTAAACCTAAAATACAAATAAAATAAAACTAAACCTAAACCAAAAATAAACTAAACCTAAATCTATACCTAAAATAAAAAATAAAGCCCAAAAATAAACTTAAAATAAAAACTTAAAACATAAAACTAAATAAAATAAAATAAAAACTTAAACTTAAACCTAAAAATAAAAAATAAAATTGAAACCTAAAAATGTAATAAACAGAAAACTACACTAAAAAATAAACCATAAGCTAAAAAATAAACTAAAATAAAAAACCTAAACTAAAATAAATAAACCTAAAATAAATAAACTAAACTAAATAAAATTAAAAAACAAAGCCTAAATAAAAATTTAAAGTAAAATAAAATTAAAAGAAATTAACTAAATAAGCCAAAAACTCTTAGTTTACTTAATTAAAAAAAATTAATAATTAAAAAAATTTGAAAAAACCTAACCCTAAGCCATAAACTCTAAACCCTAAACCCTGAACCTAATCTATCCCTAAAACCTAAGCTAACCCTAAACCATAAACACTAAACCATAAAAACCCTAAATCCTAAAATAAAAATAAAACTAAACTAAAATAAATAAATATAAACCTTAACCTAAACATAAAAAATAAACTAGAATAAAAAGCCTAAACTAAAATAAATAAAAAATAAAGTAAATAAAATAAACAAACCTAAACCAATTGGTTTACTTAATTTTTTTAAAAAAACCCTAAACTCTAAACCCTAAACCCTAATCCCTAAATCTTAAACCCTAAACCATAAATTTTAAACCCTAAATCCGAAATCCTAAACCCTAAACCTTAAATACTAAACCCTAAAAAACCTTAAACACTAAACCATAAAACTAACACTAAATCTTAAACCCAAAACCTTAAACCTACAACCCTAATCTCAAAACCCTAAACCTTAAAAAACCCTAAACCCTAAACCCTAAACCCTAAACCCTAAACCCTAAACCCTAAAACCTACAACCCCAAACCCTAAACCCTAAACCTCAAACCCTAAATCCTAAACCCCAAACCCTAAACTCTAAACCATAAACTAGAAACCATAAACCCTAAAAACCTAAATACCTAATCTCAACTAAATAAAACCTAAAAATAAAATAAATAAACAAATGTAAACCTAAATAAAATAAAAAAAATAAAATAAAATAGAAACCTAAAGTAAAACTTAAACCTAAACCAAAACCTAACCTAAAAATAAATAAATAAATAAAAACTAAACCAAAATAAAATAAATAAAAACCTAAACTAAATGAAAAAATAAAAGTTAACTAAAAATAAGTAACCTAAATAAAATAAAATACAAAGGTAAAATAAAATTAAAATAAACCAAATATAAAATAAAATAAAAACTAAATAAAAAAAAACTTAAAAAAAAACCTTAAAATAAATGAAAAATTAAACCTAAACCCTAAACTAAAAAATAAAAATCTAAACCTAAAATAACCAAAATAAAATTAACCTAAACCTAAACTAACATAAACTAAACTAAAATAAATAAACCTAAACCTAAACCTAAACCTAAACCATGAAATAAATAAAATAAAATAAACTAAAAATAAAACCTTGAAAGAAGCTTAAAATAAAAATCTAAAAATAAAAAATAAAAGCTAAACCTAAAAAATAAAATAAAAATAAAACTAAACTAAAAAGTAAACCTAAATCTAAAATATAATCTAAAATAGAAAATAGAAACTAAAATAAATACACCTAAAATAAATAAAGTAAACAAAATAAAAATAAAAATAAAAATAAACTCAAATAAAAAAATAAAATTAACTAAAAAAATAAAAAATAAACTAAATAAAGATAAACCTACCAATTTACTTAATTTTAAAAAACCCGAAACCATAATCCTAAACCCTAAATTCTTAATTATAAATCCTAAAACCCAAAAACTAACCCTAAACCTACAACCCTAAACTAACCCTAAACCCTAAACCCTAAACCCTTAAACCCTAAACCCTAAACTCTAAACTAACCCTAAACCTTAAACCCTAAATCATAAAAACCCTTAACCCTAAATCCTAAAGCCTAAACTTAAATCCTAAGCCCTAAACTAACCTTAAACCCTGAGCTAACCTTAAACCCAAAATCGTAAACCCTAAAAACCCTAAACCTTAAACCTTAAACACTAAACCATAAAACTTAAACTCTAAACCTTAAACCTTAAACCCTAAACCTAAAACCATAAAAAATCCTAAACCCTAAACCAAAATCCCTAACACTAAACCGTAAACCATAAAACTAAAACCCTTAACTCTAAACCCTAACCCTAAACCCCAAACTCGAAACCCCAAACCCTAAACCTAAACTTAAAGTAACTAAATAAATTAAAAAATAAACTTAAACCCTAATACCTAATAAACCTAAACTTAAACCTAAACCCTAAGAATGGGAAGAACCTTGATGGCATGAACATCACTATCAACCAAGCTTAGTCTAGATCTGGCGATGGAGGCGAAGGGGTGGCAGTGATTATCGTGGTGGTGGGGTTTCTGGATGTGTTGGTGGATATGGAGGTGGTGATTAGAGCAGTTGTGATTATGGAGGCAGGAGGAGTGATGGAGGTTATAGCCATGGTGGCTCTGGAGGGAGAGATCTGGGATATGTTGGTGGTCCCCACTATCGAAAGGCCAGGGTGGTTCTGATGGGAACTGGAGAAATGGTAGAACGACTGATCCAACCTGCTACTTATGAAACTATGTCTTTACAGTTGAGATCATTCTAGTTATCTAAGGTTTTAGATTTGCTCTATGCATGCTCATTTTTGATCTATGTTATCACTTGTGTCTTAGAGAACTTGGTGTGTTACTTGGTTGATGAAATCAAAAAGAAGAAATGTTGAATCTGGATTTATTCTCTATAAAAAAATGAACAATCTTAAGCCCTAAATTAAACCTTGAACCCTAATCCTAAAATCTAAACCCTAAACCTTAAATCCTATAAATAAAAAAATAAATAAATATATAAAAAGGACTTAACACTAAACCCTAAACCCTAAAACTAACCCTAAACCCTAAACTATAATCCCTAAAACCCTAAACCCCATATCTAAAACCTAAACCCTAAACCTTAAACCTTAAGCCCTAATAAAAAACTAACAAAACACTAAACTAAACTAACCAAAACTAAAACTAATAAATAATAAAGTAAAACTAATAAACTTATAGTAAATAAAAACAAATAATAAATTAAAACAAAAACTAATAAAATAAAATAAATTAAACTAACTAAATAATAACTAGAAATCTAATGAACCAATAATAATAGAAACTAACTAAACTAATAAACAAACTAATAACTAAATTAAACATTAATAAAGAAACCACACTAATAAACTAACTAAAAATAAACTAAACTAATAATAACTAATAAAAAACTAAAACTAATTATAAACTAAATAGAACTAATAAACTAAATTAAATAATATATAACTAATAACAATAATTAATAACTAATAAACTAATAAACTAACTAACTAAAAAAACTAACTAATAAAATCAAACTAATTTATAAATAAACCTAAACCCTAATAAATAATAAACACTAAAACTAGACTAATAAACTAATAATAATAACTAATAATAAATAACTAAATAACTAACTAAAACTAAACCCTAAACCTAACTAATAAACCATAAAAACTAAATAATAAATAAACATAACAACTAAACCTAATAAACTAACTAATAATAAATAATAATAAAACACCTAATTAAAAAAAATTAATAATAAGTTACCAATAATAAACTAATAAACTAATAACTAAATAAAGCAAAATTAACTAAATAACTAAACCAATAAACCTAATAAATAAACTAATAATAATAATAATAAAACTTACTAACAATAAGTAAACTAATAAAAATTAATAATAATAATAATAATAATAATTAATAACTAACTAACTAAACTAATAAACTAATAATAATTAAACTAATAATAAACTAACTAATAAATAACTAAATAACTAAACCCTAAACCCAAACTAAATAATGATAATAATAATAATAATAATAATAAACATAAATTAATAATAATAATAATAATAAACTGAAAAAAACTAATCTAAAACTAAACTAATAATAAATAACTAACTAAACTAATAATAATAATAAGTAATAAATAACCAATAAATAAAAAAATAAACCATAAACTAAACTAAAAAATTTATAATAATAAACTAATAAACCTAAACCCATAAACTAATAAAATAAAACTAATAAACTAAAACTAAACTAACAAAATAAACTAACAAAACTAAACTAAAAAAACTAAACCACTAACTAAAACTAACTAAAACATAAATAATAATGAAACCATAAATTAATAATAATAACTAACTAAACTAAATAAATAACTAACTAACTAATAAACTAATAAATAAACTAACTAAAAAAACTAATTAATAAAACTAAAATATTAATAAATAAATCTAAACCTTAATAAATAATAAACACTAAAACTAAATTAATAAACTAATAATAATAACTAATAATAAATAACTAAATAAGTAACTAAAATTAAATCCTAAACCTAAATTAATAAACCATAAAAACTAACAAATAAATAATTAAATAATTAAACCCTAAACCCTAACTAAATAAATAAATTAAATAATAATAATAAAACTAATAATGTTAAACATAAACTAATAATCATAATAAACTAAAAATAATAATCTAAAATAAAACTAATAATAAACCAACTAACTAAACTAAAAATAATAATAATAAATAAATAACTAATAATAACTAATAAAAAATTAAACCATATACTAAACTAGAAAACTAATAATAATAAATTAATGAACCTAAACCCACAAATAAACTAATAAACTAATAAATAAACTAACAAAATAAAACTAATAAAACTAAACCACTAACTAAAAGTAACTAACACTTAAATAATAATAAAATGATAAACTAATAATAATAAGTAACTAAACTAAATAAATAGCTAACTAACTAATAATCTAATAATAACTAATAAATAAACCAAAACAAAGTAAACCATAATAAATAAACATACTAAATAAACTATTAAACTAAACTAAGCCCCCCCACCTAAACTAACCTAAAATAATAATAAAACTAAAACTAATAACCTAACTAAAACTAAACTAACTAAATTAAACATAAAACTAATAATATACTTATAATAACATAAAACTAATAAAATCTAATAATAACTAATAAACAGTAAACCTAAAACCTAAACCTTAAAACTAAACTAAACCCTCTTATTGAGCAATTTTGGGATCCCTCGCATTCTTTGTGAGTTTTTGAGTGCTTTCTCTCCTGGATTCCTTATAGATTGTCAGCCTTGGGCCGATCTCGACATGTTCTTCTCATGGAACCATGACTCATGGCATCAACTTCTTGAAATCCATGGGGTAAATCCCTTATGTCAATGGATCCTGCTAGGGAATCAGATTTTTTGGGTAGCCCTACCTCTAAATTACCTATTTTTACTAAATCTTTCAAAGAGGCTTTAGCTAGTAAGAATTCCTCCATTGAGCCTCCTTTGAATTAGGTTCATAAGACTTTAAGGATACTCCGATTATGATTGCAGATGAGGATATTGAAAGATTAACTGAGCCTTTTGCTTTTTCTTTCATTGGAAAGTTTTCATTTAAACGGCCAAAGATGGAGGATATTCATTATTTTTTTATAGTTTAAATTTATGTGGTTCTTTTTCTATTGGGCTGATTGATGCAAGGCATGTTCTAATTAAACATTCTAATGACCTTGATTACAAAGTAATTTTTTCTAGGCATTCTTACTATGTTTTTAATTGTCAAATGTGTATTTTGAGTTGGACGCCTATGTTTGATGTTAATGAAGAGTCTCCTATGTTCCCATTTGGATTTCTTTACCAAACATGAGGATTCATCTATTTAATTATCAGTTTCTTTATGCTATTGGGTTGATTTTTGGTTAGCCTTTGCAAGTTGATCAGGCAACAGTTGCTTCTTCTACATCGTCTGTTGCTAGAATTTTTGTAGAGATTGATATTACTAAAAAATATCCAAATGAAATTTGGTTGGGTTCAAAGAAATGTGATTACTTTCAAAAAGTTATTTTTGAGAACTTTCCCATTTTTGGTAATCATTGTAAGATTCATGGGCATGAAATTTTTAAATGCTTTATTGCTCATCCCTCTCTTAGGAAGAAAATCACTAGTAAGAATTCAATTGATGAAAAAACTAATGATTCTCTCATGTTGGATAATAGAAAATATGCTTTTCAAAATTTTGATGTTTTGCAAAACCAAATTTATGAATCTTCTAAAAAAGTTTTACCTATTAATGATCTATCTAATGCGAAAGGTAATTTTGATGTTTCTAAAAAAGTTTTAACAAATAATCATGCTCTAAGCATTTCTTTAGATGATTTTGTTAAAGGGAAGACTTTAGAGGCTGTGGTTAATGATTATAATGGTTTGGATGTTGTGCATATGTCCTTTCATGATGGCGGTTCAAATATTGTTGATGCTAACACCATTTCTTCCAATAAGTTGGATGTTGTTTGTCTTTCTCCTATGTCTACTTTAGATCATGGGAAAGAGACTATATCTTTGCCTTCTTTGATTAAGAATGGTGGTAAAAAGAAAGTTCTTATTTTTGATATTTTAACTTATGGTCCTGACAATCATTTTAATATTGGTGATCCTTCTTTTAAAAAATAAGATTTAGATACCTGTGACAATTCTCTCATTGTGAATAGTTCTATTTCAGTTCAAAATGATGGTCTTTCTATGGCTGGTAATTCTATTCAAAATTTTGGTAATATGCTATGTGTTTCTAAAGGATTTGAATATTATTTTAGTCCCTTACATGAAAATTATACTAAAAATCTGGATTCTATTTCTTTTTCTTCTTATATGAATGAAGACAAGGAGGATACTCTTTAGATTTTGTTGGAAGGAGAAAATATAGATAATTGATATTTTAATAAAGCTATTTTTTGCTCTTTCTTTCACTTCTAATTTTGAAATGCATACTATTTCTGATTTTCCTTTGTGTAATGCTGTGGATGATTCCGAATGCTCTTATTTGAAATTGATAGCTTCTGCTGATCCCCATGCCTTTTAAAACAATAATGATTCATTTTTGGATGGAGATTTTCTGGAGAAAGGACATGGTTATAAAACTATTTATAAGAAGAAAAAGTGTTCAGATTTATGCCCCTCCTGAGGGTAAATCATTTTGAAGATTCTTGAAATAATCTCTCCTATCCTTGGGAGGTTTTTCATTTGGCTAGTTTTTTCTATGTTGGCTGAGCTTTTGTTGTGTGTTTTCTTGCTATCTGGAGTATTGGCTTCTTGGTTAATTTTCCACCTTTTGGCTTGGGATTTCTAGCTTTATGTGTGCTGAGATTTTTTTGGTGCCCTTTGACTGGTTGGTTTTGTGCTAGTGGCTTTGTTCTTATTGGCTTGCCTTTTTTTTGGATGTTTCTTTTGCTCTCTTTATTGGTGGTAGGTTGGGACTTTTGTCCTTAGCATGTGGTTTGTCAATTGGCTGGTTGTTTCTCCAGCTATTTATTTTACCTATTGCTAGCCTTCTTCTTTTTTTCTATTGGTTGGTTTGGTCCACTTACTCTTTCCTGAGCTATTTTTCTTGGGTGCTCCATTGTGTGGCTGCTCTATTGGTTGTTTCCTTTCCTTTGTTTGGTGCCCTGGTGGCTTTGGATTTGTGTTGTTGTGGGCTCTGTTGGCTTGGTGCCTTGGTGGCTTTGGATTGGTATTGTTGTCGGCTCTGTTGGCTTTGTCTTTGAGGGCTATTTTTTTTTTCCTTTTTTTGGATTGTGAGCTTCTTTTCTCCCCCTTTTTTATGAGGTGTTCATATTTTATTTTGTTTGGATTGCCTTATGTTAATTTTATCTATTAGTCTCCTCTCTCTCTTTTGTTTCCTTAGCTTCACTTTTGTTTGGCTAGGTGGCTATTATGATAATTTTATACTTGTCTTTGGTTGGGATGGTTATGATCATATGATGGATTTTTTCCTTGATATTTTGTGGTTAGTGACTTTTCCTATTTGTAACCCTTCTTTTAAGTTGGATACACTTAGGATTTGATGCTCCTCATTATTGTGATTATCCTTCTTTTCTCATATCTCAACTTGAGTTTTTTTCTCTTTATGTTTTTTTATCTCCTTCTAGCTGAGATTTCTTCCACGTTGTAGGTTCTCCTTTTCAATTGGTCTTTTCTTCTTCTTGGAGGGAGCTGGAGTCTTACTAATGGTCTCTTTTTTCTAGATGGCTGGAGTTATTTTCAGTTGCAAGTTTCCATTTCTTATGGATCTTCATCTCTTTCAAGGTTCTTTTGGAGCTCCATGGATTCTTCCTCTATTTTAGCATTTGCGTGGCTTTCTTAGTTTTGTCTTTATTTTTTTTTCTTTAATGCTCTTTCATTTATTAGTTTAGGGACTAAACTCTTTAGGATTCTCTTATTCCACATTTAAGCATTAGTTTCTTATTTTCTTGAGTTTACTCTCAAATATGGTCTTCTTGTACCTATTTTTCTGAGCAATAAATTCATTTTAGTTAAAAAAACTCTAAACCCTAAACCCTAAAAATCCTAAACCGTAAAGCCTAAACACTAAACCCTAAACCCTAAACTCCAAAACCATAAACCCTATAATGCTAAACCTTAAACCCTAAACCCTAAATCCTAAACTATTAACCCTAAACCATAAAAACCTAAAAACCTAATCCTAAACTAAATAATCCTAAAAATAAAATAAATAAAAAACCTAAACCTAAATAAAACAAAAAATAAAATAAAATAAAAACCTAAGATAAAACCTAAACCTAAAAATAAAATAAAATAAAAATAAAAACAAATTAATATAAAATAAATAAAAACCAAAACTAAATTAAAAAATAAAATAAACTTTAAAAAACCTAAATAAAATAAAACTATATGTAAAATAAAAATAAAATAAACCTAAAATAAAATAAAATAAAACCCAAAACCTAAAAAATAAATCAAAAAATAAATAATAAATAAAACCTAAACCCAAAACTAAAAAAAACTAAACCTAAAATATAGATAAAATAAACAATGTAAGATAAACTTAAACTTAAACTAAAATATGCTAAACTAAAATAAATAAAACCAAAACTTAAACCTAAAATAAACTAAACCTAAACCTAAACTTAAACTAAATAAAATAAACAAAACTAATAATAAACATAAACCTAAACTAAAAAATAAAATCTAAAAACAAACCTTAAATAAAAACATAAACCTAAACATAAAAATAAAATAAAAACCTAAACCTAAACAAAAAAATAAAAAATAAAACATAAACTTAAAAATAAAATAAAAATAAACCTAAACCTAAACCTAAACCTAAAAAATAAATAAAAATAAAAAACCTAAACTAAAATATAAAAACCTAAAATAAATAAACTAAACTAAATAAAAAAAATAAACATAAATTAAATTAACAAAATAAAACAAACTAAAAGAAATAATAAATAAACTAAATAATCCTAAACCTATTACTTAATTTAAAAAAAAAAAACCCTAAACCCTAAACCCTAAACCTTAAATACTAAACCTAAACCCTAAAACTAACCCCCCTAAACCCCTAAAGCCTAAAGCCTAAAACCCTAAACCTAAAGCCTAAAAAACCTTAAGCCCTAAACCCTAAACTTTATATTGTAAACCCTAAACCCTAAATCCTAAACCCTAACCCTAACCCTAAACCCTAAACCCTAAAATTATTAACCCTGAAACCCTAAACCCTAAACCCCGACTGAGCTGATTTTTATGAAAGGCGATCTTAAAGAAGTGACTGAAGAGGTTGTGAAATACAAAGTTGGTGCTCCTGCCCGTGTTAGTCTTATTGCACCGATTGATGTTGTGGTTCCTCCAGGCAACATTGGTCTGGATCTTCACAAACTTCTTTCTTCTAGGTTCTCAATATCCCAACTAAGATCAAAAAGGGTACTGTTGAATTTATCACCTAGATTAAGCTAATTATAAAAGGTGATGAGGTGGGATCCTCAGAGGCTGCACTCCTCGATAATTTGGGTATTAGGCCATTCTCTTATGACCTTGTCATCCAATCTGTGTATGATGATGGATTGGTGTTCAGTCTTGAGGTACTTGACCTCACTAAACATGATCTCATTGAGAAGTTTTTGGTAGGCCTTTCAATGGTCACTTCTCTCTCACTGGCCCTCTTATGCCAAACTTGCTACAATGCCCCACATGTTCATCAATGCTTACAAGAATGTCCTCACCGTCACGATTGCCACTGATTACACATACCTGTAGGCCAAGAAGGTTAAGCAGTATTTGAAGGATCTTAGTATATTTATTGTGGCTACTGCACATGCTTCGGTACTGCTACCGCTACTACTGTAAGAGAAGAAGGAAGAGCCTGCTAAAGAATCTTATGATGATATGGGATTCAACTTATTTGACAAAGCTTTGTTGGCCTTCTATCAAATAAAATTTTACTATCTCTGAGAGTTAAATTATTTTGTGAAATACTATTTTTGTGAATTTTTGAGTTACATTTTATTTTATATTATTTTATTAGTTATTAAAGGATAATGTTTTGCAAGTTTTGGTAATTTCTTATTTGTTATGAAATCATTTCAGTTTAAAAAAGGTCCTCAACCCCAAACCCCAATCCCTAAACCTAAACCTAAAATAATGAAATAAATTAAAAATTAAACCTAAACCATAAAACATAATAAACCTAAAGCTAAACCAAAACCTTAAGAATGTGAAGAACATTGACGGTAGGAACATTATCATCAATAGTGTTCAGTTGAGATCTGACATGGAGGTGAAGGCAGGGATAGTTATCACAGTGCTGGTGGGAGATCTGGAGGTTGTGGTGGATATGGAGGTGGTG
Source organism: Cymbidium sinense (assembly GCA_021442155.1). Classification (NCBI taxonomy): domain Eukaryota; kingdom Viridiplantae; phylum Streptophyta; class Magnoliopsida; order Asparagales; family Orchidaceae; genus Cymbidium; species Cymbidium sinense. The sequence continues at coordinate 155,215,036 of CM038222.1, read as the reverse complement.
GTTAGAACAATGGTGGTTATGGAGGAGGGAGGGGCAATAGAGGTTACAGCCGTCGTGGTGGCAGAGGGAGCGATCAGGGATATGATGGTGGATCCCAATACTCGAGAGGTCAGGTGGTTCTAATGGGAACTGGAGAAATTGAAGAGCGACTGATCTGAACTATTGCATATGGAACTGTGTTTTATAGCACAGCTAATTCTAGTTATCTAGAGTTTTTAATTTGCTCTATGCATGCTCATTTTTTATCAATGTCGTCGCTTGTGCCTTAGAGAACTTGCTGTGTTACTTGGTTGATGAAATAAAAAAAAGAAATGTTGAATCTAAATTCGTTCTCTATTAAAAAAAAACTAAAAACCCTAAACTCTAAATTAAAAGGTGAACCCGAAACCTAAAACCTAAACCCTAAATGTAAACCCTAAACCCTAAAAATATATAATAAAAAAATAAAAGAACCCAAACCCTAAACCCAAAAACTGAACTTAAAGCTTCAACCTACAAACATAAACCCTAAACACTAAAACATAAACCCCAAATCCCAAACCCTAAACCCTAAAACCTAAATAAAGCCTAAACCCTAAACCATAAACCCTAAAGCCTAACCCTAAACCGTAAACCTTAAAACCCAAAACTCTAAAACTCTAAACCCTAAATCCTTAACCCTAATCCCTACACCCTAAATGCTAAACCCTAAACCCTAAAAACCTAAAGACCTAAACCTAAATAAAATAAAATAAAATAAAAACCTAAACTCTAACCTAATCCTAAACACAAAAATAAAATAAAATAAAATCAAAAAGAAAAATAAACTAAAATAAAATAAATAAAAACCTAAACTAAATTAAAAAATAAAATAAACCTAATAATAAAAAAACTAAATAAAATAAAAATTAAACATAAAATAAAAAATAAATAAATAAAAAACCTAAACCCTTAACCAAAAAAAAACTAAACCTAAAATAAAAATAAATAAAATAAAATAAAATAAACCTAAACATAAAATAAACTAATCCTAAACCAAAACATAAACTAAATAAAATTAAATTAAATTAAATTAAACCAAAACCTAAACTAAAAAGTAAAACCTAAAATAAAATCATAAAACCTAAACCTAAAAAAATAAAATAAAAACTTAAACCTAAACCTAAAATAAAAAATAAAACCTAAACATAAAAAATTAAATAAAAAAAAACTAAATTAAAAAATAAACCTAAACCTAAACTTAAACCTATAAAATAAACTAAAATAAAAAACCTAAGATAAAATAAATAAACATAAAATAAATAAACTAAACTAAATAAAAATAAAAATAAAAATAAATTAAATTAAATTAACATAAACCTACTAGTTTACTTACTTTAAAAAAACACCCTAACCCTAAACACTGAAGCCTAAGACTCTAAACCCTAAACCCTAAAGCCTAAGACCCTAAACCCTAAACCTTAAACCCTAAAACCTGAATCTACAACCCTAAACCCCAAACCTTAAATACTAAACCGTCAACCCTAAATCCTAAATCCCTAAACCCTAAACCTACAACCTTGAACCCTAAACCCTAAACCCTAAAAACTTAAAAAACTAAACCTAAACAAAATAAAACCTAAAAATAAAACAAATAAAAAACCTAAACCTAAATAAAATAAAATAATAAAATAAAATAAAAACTTGAACTAAAACTAAAACAAAAACTTAAACCTAAAACTAAACCTAAACCTAAAAGTGATATAAAATCAAAAATATAAACTAAACAAAAATAAAAGAATTAAAACAAACTAAAAAAAAACAAATCTTAAAATAAAACCAAAAATCAAACCTAAATGTAAAATAAAAATAAAATAAACTTGAAATAAAATAAAATAAAAACTAAAGAAAAAGCTAAACCTAAAAAATAAACCTAAAAATAAAACCTAAAAATAAATAAATAATAAAACCTAACCCTAAACCCTAAAATAAACAAAATAAAAAAATATGAACCTAAAATAAATAAAACATAAACCTAAACCTAAAATAAACTAAACCTTAACCCTAAATTAAATAAAATAAAATAAACTAAAAATAAACCTAAACCTAAACTAAAAAATAAAACTTAAAAATAAATCTTAAATAAAAACATAAAACATAAACCTAAAAAAATAAAATAAAAACCTAAACCTAAACCTAAAAATAAAAAATAAAACCTAAACCTAAAAAATAAAATAAAAGTAAAACTAAACTAAAAAATAAACATAAACCTAAACATAATGTTAAAAAATAAACTTAAAAAAATTAAACAAAAAATAAACATAAAAAATAAATTAAACTAAATAAAAAAATTGAAATAAAAATTTAAAATAAACTAAATAAACCTAAACATAGCGGTTTACTTAATTTTAAAAAAAATGTAAACCCCAAATGCTAAACATTAAATCCTAAATCATAAACTATAAACCCTAAACCCTATAACTAACCTAAACCCTAAACCCTAAACGTACAACCCTAAACCAACAACCATAAACCCTAAACTTAAACCCTAAACCTCAAACCCTAAACCCTAACCCTAACCCTAAACCCTAAACCCTAAAATCCTAAACCTTAACTCTTATCCTTAAACCCTAAACCTTAAAAACCCTAAACCCCAAAGCCTAAATCTTAAACCCTAATCTTACTCTAAACCCTGTTAACCTAAACCCTAAACCCTAAACCCTAAATACCCTAAACCCTAAAGCCTAAACACTAAACCCTAAACCCCAAACCCTAAAACGTAAACCCAAACCCTAAAACCCTAAACACTAAAACCCTAAACCATAAAAACATAAAAACTTAAATGTAAACTAAATAAAACTAAAAAATAAAATACATGAAAAAATATAAACCTAAATTAAAACCTAAACCTAAACCTCAAAATATAATAAAAAAGAAATAAAAATAAACTAAAATAATATAAATAAAAACCTAAACTAAACTAAAAAATAAAATAAACCTAAGAATGAAAAACCTAAATGAAAAAATAAACAAAAAATAAAAATGAAATTAACCTAAAATAAAATAAAATAAAAACCTAAACCTAAAAAATAAACCTAAACATAAAACCTAGAAATAAATATAAAATAAAACCCAAACTCTAAACTAAAAGTAAAAACTAAACCTAAAATAAATATAAAATAAACAAAATGAAATAAACTTAAACCTAAGCTATAATAAACTAAACTAAAATAAGTAAAACCTAAACCTAAACCTAAACCTAAAATAAACTAATCCTAAATCCTAAACTTAATAAAATAAAATAAAGTAAAATTAAACTTGAACCTAAACTAAAAAATAAAACTAAAAGTTAACCTAAAATAAAAACCTAAAACCTAAACCTAAAAAAAGAAATAAAAACATAAACCTAAACCTAAAAATAAAAAATAAAGCCTAAACCTAAAAATAAAATAAAAAAAAGCTAAACTAAAATAAGAAACATAAACCTAAACCAAAACTTAGAAAATAAACTAAACTAAAAAATATAAACCTAAAATAAACTAAAATAAAATAAATGAAAATAAACTAAAAAAACCCTAAACTCTAAACCCTAAATCCTAAACCTTAAATCCTTAACCCTAAACCCTGAACCCTAAATCCTTTACCCGAAACCCTAAACCCTAAATCCTAAAACTAACCCTAGATCATAAACCCTAAACCCTAAGAATGGGTAGAACCTTGATGACAAGAACAACACTGTCAACTAGGCTTAGTCTAGATCTGGAGGTGCTGGTGGATATGGAGGTTGTGATTGGAGTAGTGGTGGTTATGGAGGCGAGAGGAGCAATGGAGGTTATAGCCATGGCGGCAACAGAGGGAGAAATCAAGGATATGATGGTGGATCCTACTACTCGAGAGGCCAGGGTGGTTCTGTTGGGAACTATAGAAATAGAAGAATGGTCGATATGATCTGCTGCTTATGGAAGTGTGTCTTTACATTAGAGATGGTTCTAGTTATCTAAGGTTTTTGATTTTCTCTATGCATGCTCATTTTTTATCTATGTTGTCGCTTGTGTCTTAAAGAACTTGGTGGGTTAGTTGATTGATAAAATTGAAAAGAAGAAATGTTGAATATGAATTTATTCTCTATTAAATAAAAACCCAAAATCCTAAACCCTAACCTAAACCTAAACCCTAAACCTAAAACATAAACCATAAACCTAAAGCCTTAAACCCAAAACCCTAAAAATAAAAAAAAATAAAAAATTTTAAAAAAAATCCCTAACCCTAAACCCTAAATATTAAAACTAACACTAAACCCTAAACCCTAAACCCTAAACCTTGATGATCTTCAATAATTGGTTAATGTACACATCTCATTGGGTGAATTTTCTACTTTATGTTCCTTTATTTATGCTTCTTGTAATAGAGCTGGTAGGAATATCCTTTGGGATAACTTAATTACATTTTCCTCCTAGGTCAACAAACCATGGTTGGTTGGGTGGTGATTTTAACACTATTCTCTCTTCCACAAAAAGAAGGGGAGGTTGCTCTCCTAACATTCATTCCATGGAAAAATTTTCTAATATGATTCTTGATTACAATCTGTTTGATATTGGCTTTTCGTGCTCTGCCTATACGTGGCATAACTCTAGACTCTGGCAGCAGCTTGATAGGACACCTTTTAATTCTCTTTGGATCAATCAATGGCCCCTTACTTTTGTTGAACATTTGAGAAGAACTTTGTCTGATCATGCTCCGCTTTTGATTTCTGTCCAAAATCACTCCAATAGATTATCCTCCCCAACTTCTTTCAGTTTCCAAAATATGTGGATCCAAAACATTGATTTCATAAATGTTGTATCCATTAACTGGATGGCTTTTTATTTTATATTATTTTTTTATTTTACTTTGGTTTATGATCTTTATTTATTTTCTTTTTTAGGTTTTATTTAGTTTAAGTTTAGGTTTTTAGGATTTCAGGGTTTAGGGTTTGGAATTAGGTTTTAGGGTTTAGGGTTATAGGTTTTAGGATTTAGTGTTTAGGGTTTAAGGATTTGGGTTTAGGGTTGGGTTTTAGGGTTTAGGTTTTGGTTTTTGGTTGTAGATTTTAGGGTTTAAGGTCTTGGGTTTAGGGTTTTTTTAATTTATTTTTATTTTTTTTAAATTTATTTCTTTATTCTAAATAAAGTAAACTCGTAGATTTAGGTTTATTTAGTTTGTTTAGCTTATTTTTTATTTATTTTAATTTATTTTATTTTTTATTTAATTAAGGTTTATTTAAATTTTTATTTAGTTTAGATTATTTATTTTAGGTTTATTAATTTTAGCTTATTTTGTAGGTTTGGGTTTTTTTTTAAGTTCAATTTTATTTTAATTTTATTTTTTAGGTATAGGTTTTATATTTTACCTTTAGGTTTTGGATTAGACTTTTATTTTATTTCTTTTTCTATTTAGGATTTAGGTTTTTATTTTAGTATTATTTTTAGGTATTATTTTTTAGCTTAGGGTTAGGTTTATTTTAGCTTTATTTGATTTTATTTAGTTTAAGTTTAGGTTTAGGGTTAGGTTTATTTTATTTTAGGTTTAAATTTGAGGTTTTATTAATTTTAGTTTAGTTTTTCTTAGTTTAGGATTAGGTTTATATTATTATTATTTTAGTTTTGCTTTTTTTTTAGTTTAGGGTTTAGGTTTTATTTTATTATTTGTTTTTAGATTTTATTTTTGGGATTATTTTTTAGGTTTCATTTGGTTTTATTTTATTTTATTTTAGATTTATTTTATTTTATTTTAGGTTTAGTTTTATTTTTAATTTGGTTTTAGTTTAGTTTTAATTTATTTTATTAGTTTTATTTTAATTTTATTTTCTTTTAGGTTCATGTTAGTTTTAGCTCTTTAGGGTTTGGGGCCTAGGTTTAGGTTTTAGGTTTATTTTTGTTCATGGTTTAGGCTTCTTTTAGGTTTAATTTTTTCTTTAGGTTTAGGTTTACTTTTTATTTTTTTTATTATTTAGTTTAGATTTAGGTTTAGTTTATTCAAGATTAAGTTTACTTTAGTTAATTTCAATATTATTTATTTTAGTTTAGTTTATCTTAGTTAAGGTTTAGGCTAGTTATTTTAGTTTAGGTTTTTTTAGTTTTGGGTTTAAGTTTTATTTCATTTTTTTAGGTTTAGTTTTTTTTTGTTTTGGTTTTCTTAGGTTTAGGTTTATTTTAGGTTATATTTTATTTATTTTTTATTTTATTTTATTTTAAGTTTAGTTTTTATTTTAGGTTTAGTTTTTATTTTATTTAGGTTTTTTATTTTTTTAGTTTAGTTTTATTTATTTATTTTAGTTTAGTTTTTATTTTATTTTCTTTTTAGGTTTATGTTTTAGTTTATGTTTTACTTTATTTTATTTTTTTTTCATTTTTTTTAATTTGGTTTTTTATTAATTTTAATTTTAGCTTTATTTAGTTCTATTTTTTTTTGAGTTTAGGGTTTAGGTCTTAGGTTTTTATTTTAGGTTTATTTTAATGCTTTTTTTTTAGTTTAGATTTAGGTTTACTTTTAGTTTATTTTATTTTATTTAGTTTAGGATTTAGGTTTAGTTTATTTTAAGTTTAAGTTTAGATTTAAATTATTTTATTTTAGGCTTAGTTTTATTTTATCTTTATTCTAAGTTTAGTTTTTATCTTTAGTGTAATGTTTGGGTTTTGTTATTTATTTATTTTATTTATTTTTAGGTTCATTTATTTGGCATTTTAGTTTAGGTTTGGCTTTATTTAGTTTAGGTTCCTTTTATTTTATTTTATTTTAGGTTTATTTTATTTTTTATTTTAGTTTAGGTTTTTATTTATTTTATTTTAGTTTATTTTTATTTTTATATTTTATTTTTCTTTTAGGTTTAGGTTTAAGCTTTTATTTAGGTTTTAATTTAATTTAATGTTTTCATTCTATTTATATTTTAATTTTTCTATTTATTTTTTTAAGGGTTTGTTTACTTTAAGTTTAAGTTTTTAGGTTTTTATGAGTTAGGGTTTACGGTTTAGAGTTTATGGTTTAAGGTTTAGGGTTTTAAGGTTTAGGATTTAGGGTTACGGTTTGGGGTTTGGGGTTTATGGTTTAGGGTATAGGGTTTCATGTTTAGGCTTTATGGTTTAGGGTTTTAAAGGTTTAGGGTTTAGGGTTTATGGTTAACTTAGGGTTTAGCGTCAGTTTAGAGTTTAGGGTTTAGGGTTTATGGTTTCGAGTTAATTTAAGATTTAGGATTTAGGGTTTTAGGGTTTGGGGTTTAAGGGTAGTTTAGGGTTTAGGGTCAGTTTTAGGGTTTGAGGTTAAGGTTTAGGGTGTTGGATTTAGGGTCTAGGGTTTAGGTGTTTTTTAAATTAAGTAAGCTGGTAGGTTTAGGTTATTTTTAGTTTATTTAGTTTATTTATTTTAGTTTATTTTATTTTTTATTTTTCTATAGATTTATTTTTAATATTATTTATTTTAATTTAGGTTTTTTATTTTAATTTAATTTTTTAGGTTTAGGTTTAGGTTTATGTTTATATTTCAATTTAGTTTTGTTTTTATTTTAATTTTTAGGTTTAGGTTTTATTTTTTATTTTTAGGTTTATGTTTAAGTTATATTTTATTTTTTTAGGTTTAAGTTTTAGGTCATTATTTTATATGTATTTTTATGTTTTATTTTTTAGTTTTGGTTTAGGTTTATTTGTAGTTTATTTTATTTTTATTTACTTTAGGGTTTAGGTTTAGTTTATTTCAGGTTTAGGTTTAGGTTTTATTTATTTTAGTTTAGTTTATTTTTATTTAGGTTTAGATTTATTTTATTTTGTTTATTTTAGGTTTATGTTTTATTTTTGTTTAAGGTTTAGGTTTCATTATTTATTTATTTTTATGTTTTATTTTTAGGTTTATTTTTTAGGTTTAGGTTTTTATTTAATTTTTATTTTATTTTATTTTAGGTTTATTTTATTTTTATTTTTTGTTAGTATTTATTTTGTTTAGGTTTTTTATTTTTAGGTTTATTTTATTTTTTTAGTTTAGTTGAGGTTTTTATTTATTTTATTTTAGTTTAGTTTTTGTTTTTTTTTTATTTAATTTTTTGGTTTAGATTTATGTTTAAGTTTTAGGTTTTGATTTAAGTTTTAGATTCGATTATTATTTTATTTTATTATTTTATTTCATTTTGCTTTTGGTATTTTTTTTTTAGGTTTTTGTTTAATTTAGGTTTAAGTTTTTAGGTTTTTAGGGTTTAGGTTTAGGGTTCATGGTTTTAGGGTTTGGGGTTTTAAGGTTTAGGGTTTAGGATTTAGGGTTAGTGTTTAGGCTCAAGGGTTTATAGTTTTTAGGGTTTAGGGTTTAGGGTTTAAGGTTTGAGGTTTAGTGTTTCATGGTTTAGTGTTTAGAGTTGAGGGTTTTTTTTTTTTGGAAACCCCATATAGGGGGAATTTTATTGCCACAAAAAGAGGGTTACGAGGTCCTTAACAGGGGATAAATTCCACAACTATTGCTCAAAGAGCTACAATCAGCCTATAGAGTAAATCCCCTATCTAAGTACAACCAAAAGCAAAATAAAAGAGTAAAGGAAAGCAAAAGATACAAATTGATTAACATATATAAGCCAATGAATAGATCTGGGCCAAAGCTCTTCAGGATGAGAGAAGACATGACACTAGGGAGAAATCCTGCAAGAGAACAAGAGAAATGCAAGTGCAAAATTGTAGAAAGATAGAAATTAGATCAGTTGAAGTAATACAGACAAAATGAAAATTGAAAATAGCATCAACTGAGAAAGATTATAAAGAAGTGTGTGTGAGAAGGCTTAGGCTTAGTCACACCAAATTGGGGCAGATGCAAATATGAGCATCCAAACTTCAGCGGAAGGGTTACATCACAAGAGCTACTACCAAACCAAAAAGGAGTGAAATCATCATAGCCATCATAATCAAAAAACATGTGGGAAGATAGCAACCATTTGTTGCAAGTCTTTTGAGCCTTAGTACCTGCAAACCTAAACAAAGCCATAAACACAATATAAAAGGATACAATAAAGAGCAGAGTGGGAAAGGGGATCCCATGTAGAATAAATATCATCAATATAGTCACCATAGCATGAGAATCCCTACACATATGAAAACGAACCATCTTTGTGAAATCCACCTTATTTTTTGCAAGAGCCAAGAGTTTAATTAGGCCAGGATGAAAACCCACCACAGGAAAATGGTAGAAAAGGCCAGGCAGAGGAAAGAAGCCATATACAACCAGTTTAAAAGCCTGATGAAATCCAACAAGGCAAATCAAATAGCATGTAATTAACTCCATCCTAATCATATGGGACACATATGAAACTTACAGTCTTGGTATACAGCCCAGGAATATAGCCTAGAAAAAGGTACACAATCAGAATAAGCATTGCAAATGTTAACAACCCCCTTGTTAATAATCATTGCAGAAGTTAATAACCAGCAAGTGTAAAGCAAGACAACATAACCCAAACCCAAACAAAAAATGCAGAAGTCTAATAGAGCCAAGATGGGAATGCAATAGCAGATTAGATGGACCAGAAGCCACAGGTAATAAGCTGCTTCCCACCACAAACAATTCAAAATAAGGACATGTAGAGAGACAACCCCAGTAGCAGCTTGTTGGGCATAAAACCCGATAATTTAGTTCAGCCAACAACCAAGATAACAAATAACATCAAGCTGGCCATAAAACTACCTATTCATAATAGATAGTGCATAAGATAATATCCAAGTAGGTAATAGTATAATCATAGTGATCTGCACAAGTCTAATTGATATAAGATGAAAAAAATAGCAGCAAATTAAATAGACCATAAACATCAGCTGATCAGCTACAGCCCGGTTGGAAATAGCAAAAATAATCAGAAAAACAACTACCAACAAATAGCCAATAACCTCAAAGGCAGCCTGCTGGACATAAGACCAGAAAATCCAACACCCAACAATTAGAACAACAATACAATTATTGCACCCACCATAGGATAAGCCAGTAAAAAAGAGAGGTACAACATAGATACAAAAGGGGTTCAAAAGAGAGCCATCATTAAAATCCTTCAAAACAAAGAAGAGCAGACTTGCAGCTAAACCAACATCCTCTGAAAAAGCAGATTGGAAAGAAATCATTAAGTAAGTCCAATGCAACAAAGAGATAATAAAAATAATAAGGGTATTGTAGTTTCTCTTCTTACAGGTTGGGAAGGTGAGGTTAGCAAAAGCAATCAGAAAAATAGCCCCAAAAGTAGCCTGCAGAACATGAGAGACATCCCTAGTTGCAACTTGTTGGGTATAAGACCTGATAATCCAGTTCAGCCAACAACCAAGGTAGCAAATAATAGCAAGTTGGCCATAGAACCACTAATTTAGAATAGACAGTGCATAAGTTAATTTCAAAGTAGGTAATAGCATAATCACAGTGATCTAGGCAAGATTAACTGAATCAAGATGGAAAAAATAGTAGCATTTTAGATAAACCACAAACATGTGGTGATCAGCTGCAGCCCGGTTGCAAACAGCAAAAGCAATCAGAAAAATAAAAGCCAACAAATAACCAACAACCTCAGAAGTAGCTTGTTGGACATAAGATCCAAAAATCCAACACCCAACAATGAAAATAGCAATACAATTATTGCACCCACCATAAGATAAGACAGTAAAAAATAGTAGTACAACATAGACACAAAAGGGGTTCAAAAGGGAGCAATCATTGAAATCCTTCAAGACAAAAGAGAGCAGGTTTGCAGCTAAACTAACATCCTCTGTAAAAGTAGACTAGAAAGAAATCATTAAGTAAGTCTAATCTTGCAAAGAGACAATAATAATAACAGGGGTATGGCAGTTTCTCTCCTTACAGGTTGGTAAGGATAGGTTAGCAAAAGCAATCATACCTACAACCCTAAACACTAAACCATAAACCTTATACCCTAAATGATAATTCCCATAAACCCTAAACACTAAAACCTACAACCCTAAACCCTAAATGTCAAACCATAAACTCTAAATAAACACTAAACTAACCCTAAACCTTATGAATGAGCATAACCTTGATGGAAGGAACATCACCATCAATAAGGCTTAGTTTAGATGTGGCAGTGGAGGCTAAGGCGGAGGCAATGGTTGTCATAATGGTGGTGGGGGATCTCGAGGTGCTGGTGGATATGGAGGTGGTGGATGGAGCAATGTTGGTTATGGAGGTGGGAGGAGTGTCAAAGGTTACAGCTGTGGTGGTGATGGAGGGAGAGATCGGTGATACGATGGTGGATCCTGCTACTTGAAAGGTAGAGGTGGTTCTGATGGGAATCGAAGAAATTAATGAATGGCCCATCTGATCTACTACTTATGGAACCGTGTCATTACAATAGTGAGGGCTCTACTTATCTTGGTATTTTATTTGCTCAATGGGTGATCATTCTTGATCTATGTTGATGCTTATGTCTTAGAAAACTTAGGTGCTACTTAGTTGATGAAATCAAAAAGAAGAAACGTTGAATCTGAACTTGTTCCCTATTAAAAAAAAAACTTAAACCCTAAACTCTAAACCATAAACCCTAAACCCCAAACCCTAAACTCTAAACTATAAACCCTAAACCCTAAACTCAAAAAAGATAAAAAGTTAAACCTAAACAAAATAAAACTTAAAAATAAAATAAATAAAAAAACCTAAACCAAAATAAAAAAAAAATACATTAACATAAAAACATAAGCTAAAACCTAAACCTAAATCTAAACCTAAAAAGAAAATAAAAATAAATTAAACCTAAAATAAACCAAAAATAAAATTAAAATAAACCTAAAATAAAATAAAGTAAAAACTAAATAAAACATAAACTTAAAAATAAACCTAAAAATAATACTTAAAAAAAATAATAAAACCTAAACCATAAATTAAAAAAAATCCTAAACTTAAAATAAAAATAAAATAAAAATAAAATAAACAAAAAAAATAAACCTAAACCTAAACCTAAACTAAAATAAACTATAATAAAATAAATAAACCTAAACCAAAACCTAAAATAAACTAAACCTAAACTAAATAAAATAAAATAAACTAAAAATAAACCTAAACATAAACTAAAAAATAAAACCTAAAACTAAATCTAAAATAAAAACCTAAAGCTAAACTTAAAAATAAAAAATAAAACATAAACCAAAAATATAAAATAATAATAAAACTCAACTAAAAAATAAACTTAAACCTAAAAAATAAACTAAAATAAAAAACCTAATATAAATAAATTGAACTAAACAAAAATAAAAAAAAAACGAAATAAAAAAGCCCAAATAAATAAAAAATAAACTAAATAAACCTAAACCTACTAATTCACTTAATTTAAAAAAGACCCTAAACTCTAAATTCTAAATCCTAAACCCTAAACTGTAAACTCTAAACAGTAAAACTCTAAACCCCAAGTCCTAAACCCTAAACCTTAAACCCTAAAACCCTAAACCCTAAACACTAAAAATCTAAAACCCTAAATAATAAACCCTAAACCCCAAACCCTAAAACTAAACTAACCCTAAACCTAAATCCTCTACTATCCCTAAACCTAAACCAAAAATGTGAAGAACCTTGACACAGGAACATCACTCAACTAGCCAGTCTAAATTAACGTGAGGAGAAGGAGTGACAATTATCATAGTGGTGGTGGGTGGATCTAGAGGTACTAGTGGATATGAGGTGGTGGTTGGAGAAGTGGTGGTTATAGAAAGAGGAGTGACAAAAGTTATAGTTATGGTGGTTGTGGAGGGAGAGATTAGGGATATGATGGTGGATCTCGCTACTTGAGAGACTGGAGAGGTTCTAATGAGAACTAGAGAAATTGAAGAATGGCTGATCCGATCTACTATTTATGAAACTGTGTCTTTATAGTAGAGATGGTTCTAGGCGTGCTTATTTTTTATCTATGTCATCGCTTATGTCTTAAAAATTTTGGTGTGTTACTTGGTTGATGAAATCGAAAAGTATAAGTGTTGAATATGTATTTATTATCTATTTAAAAAAACCATAAACCCTAAACCCTAAACTAAACTAAAGCATAAACCTAAGACCTAAATCATAAACCCTAAACCCTATAACCTAAACACTGAACCCTAAACCCTAAACATTAAACCCTAAACCATAAACCCAAAAACCATAAACCTTAAAACCTAAAACCTACGACCCTAAACCTGCAACCCTAAAACCCAAACTGTAAACATTAAAACCTAAACCCTAAACTCTAAAGTAACCCTAAACTTTAACCCTAAACCCTAAACCTTGATTGAATATGTCATTAGGAGTAGATCTAAAGAATGATATAATCCTAACATAGTTATGGTAGCTAAAGAAAATGTCTTCAAAAGACTTTCACTTGATTATTAGAGACTTGAATACCTTAAACCCTAACCCTAATCATATCATAATATCATATATTATAGTATAATGTAGCATCATATATTTGAGCACATAATGATGTGTTTTTGGCTATTATAAGATGTTTTGAAATGTTTTAGTATATTATGGTATTGTGCACTATAGTCTATATTAATATTAATCATAAAAATATTGATTTATAAATCAGATGATGAAATTTATTAAATTTGAAGTGGCAATTAAGTTGTAGTACCAAAGGTGTGCTATGCCACTTGTAGTCTAAAAAGTAAGATTTTATGTTCAAAATAAGTATTATATGTTGTAGCATAGTATAACATCATATATCATAATTTATTATTCTATGCATTTTAAATTATTTTAGTGTAATAAAATCATGGAGTCAAGCCTACACTAGCATTATTTATAAAAATGTTAATTTAGACTTTAAAATGGTGGAATTTGGCCAAATTCATAATAGGCAGAGCATGACATCATAATGTATTATTTCAATTTAAAATATGTAAGTGATAAAATAAATAGTTTTTTATTATTTTGATGAATTTTATGATTTTTTATCTTAAGCAATCCCTTGTGATGTGATATGCAATATAATATAATATAATATGTTATAGTGTATTATAATATAGGTTGCCATAATGTAGTGTAGCATCATGCATTATAACATACTATTGTGTATTACTACTTGTTGTTCAACATATTTTAGTTTGTTATAGTATGAGGTAGTAAAGTTTGTATTGGTATAATTCATAAAAATACTGATTTATAGGTGAGATGATGGGATTTGGCAAATTTTTTTAAGGTAAGCTTTAGGAAACATCATTGCGGGTGTGCTATGGTGTGTCATTTAATCAAAAGAATGGAATTTTGCATCCAAAATAAATGTTCATTTTTCAAACAAATTTATAAATTTTTTTGCTTAAAGTGATTCATTTTAAGGTGTAATGTAAGATAATATATAATATGAAAGTGTATTAAAATATAATGTACATAATAATATAACTTCACATATATATGAATGTGGTGGTGTGTTACTAAATGTTATTGTACATTTTAGTATGTTTTACTTTTGTTATAATACATTTGGTCAAAACTCACAAAAATGTTAATTTGAAGGTTATGATGGAAGAATTTTGCCAAATTCATGGCACACACCAAGAAGCAACACCAAAATTATGCTATTTTGTACCATTTCTATTAGAAAAATAATAATTTTACATCAAAATGAACATTATTCATATTTTGAGAAAATTTTGTTATTTGTTCCTTTGAAGCATTCTAATGAGGTGAATGTTAGGTAATATATTATATTATAGCAAATTATAATATAACATCATATATTATAATATAATATAGTGTGTTAATTCACACTAGAATATGTTTAGCATGATATTGTATAGTTAGTTTCAGCTTGCATCATCATAAATCATAAAATATTGATTACAATGTTAAGATGATGTAATTTGAATGAATACATTATTAAGCTTTTGGTTGAATTATTAAAGGTGTGCATAAGATAAGAAATAAGATTTGATGAGAATTCCATGTCAAGGACATGTAGGGAGATCCGCTACGGGATCACACTTGTATTGGTCATGACATGTGAAGGGTTTATGTTGAGGGCATAGAAGAAGAAAATTTGCTAGGGATAAGGTTTGAATTTGATTTGATTATATGATTTGTGGAAAGAATATTCGCTAGGTGTAAAAATTTATAATCCACCAAAGATTAAGATAGAATCAACTTTAATTTGGTTTATTTTAATTGATGTGGAGGCATATCTACTAGAGATATGGCTCGAGTCCCTTGGGGATCAGGTATATGAACCTTCCACTAGGGAAGCAGGTTTAGGCTACCAATTTGGGATTGGGATTTGTGTTTGATTTGATAGATTTGTTTGGGGATGTATACACTCAGAATAAGAGTTTGGTTGGATTTCTTGGATTTAGACTCTACTAGGGGGAGTTGGTTTAATTTGGCTCCACTAGGGAGGTTGGTTTTGAATTTGATTTGTTTGCTTGACTTGTTTAAATATGATTTGGGGCTTCACTGGGGAGAAGGGTGTGATTTAACTCCAATAGGAAAAATTAGATTGGGTTTAATTTAATCTGAGTTAATTTATGGACCTTGTCAGTGTGCGATGGACCCATTGAGAAAAGGCTATATCAGTCTTAACCTACCTCAAGTTTACAAATCTAAAGGGATAGTCTATCGACTATGTGGTAAAGCTAGCTAACCTAAGGGGTTACTTTTCAGTGTACACTGGCTGTGCTAGGAAAAGGCATAGTAGACTTAAATCTTTTAAAGCCAAGAATAGCCGTTGGGGTAACCCATTAGATGTACGACAAATCAAACCTGACTTAGGGCGACTTCTAAGTGAATGCTACTAGGGACTTATGTCAACTCAAAAGTAGTCAGGTTTAATTTTATTTTAGTTTCATGTGATTTTATATGGTTTGTTTGGTTTATTTTGCTTTTGAATTGAGGGCATGTTTGCTAGGGATGTGAGCTCGATCAAATTTGATGGATTTAATTTATGGACCATGTCCTGATGGACCCACGAGAAGGGGCTATATCGACTTGTCCTATCTCGATTTACAAATTGAAATGGATAGGCCTGGGGGGTAGAACTAGCCAACCTAAGGGTTTCGGTGTAATGACTATGCTAGGAAGAAGGCATAGTAGATTTACATCTTCTAAAGCAGGGAACAACAGTTGGGGTGACCTGTTGGTAGCACAACAAATTGAACCCGACTTAGGGTGACTATTGAATGAAAGTCGTTGAGGACTTATATCAACTCAAGAGTAGTCACACAATTCTTATAGGGAGTTTTGCTAACACTTCCCTAAAGATAGATGCCCGGAAAAGGTGTAGGGTGTCATCCTAATCCACAAGTGCATATATATTTATTGTTTATATATTTGCTTGGACCCTATTGGTGTGTAAGGGACCACATTAAGAAGGGGCTATATCAGCCTTGACCTATCTCAGATTTACTAGACCAGGGGAGAATTTGCACATCCACAGGATGGATTCTCCAATCACATGAGGGTTTACTAGGAAAGGGGAACTGTCCAATCCGATAGTAACCCAAGAAGTGTCTAAATGGGGTCATAAAGGGCGTGATCCAAATATAGTGCCCACAGGGGAGGTGCTGCTAGGGGCATTATATTGAGCCCTAGAAAAGAGAGCTTATGGGTGTGGCCAACACAAGGAGAAAGTGTAGCAGACTTACATCTGCCATGAGTGGTGTATCCTAAGGTGTGAGAACCAACCAACCTAAGGTGTATCTATCAGCATGAGTGGTGTATCTATTAGCATAGTGAGAACCAACTAACCTAAGGTGCCCGTTGGTGTCTAACTATCAATCTAGAAAGAAAGCATGTAGGCTTACTACTGACTAAGCTAGGAGCCCCAAGGAAGGAATGGACTCAGGCTTGAAGTAGTCAGGAGGGAAGGAGCCGCTAGGGGACTTATCCAAAACCTAAAATATACTTGACCCAGTCAGTGCAAGAAGGCTAATCTAAGAAGAAAGCATAGTAGACTCACATCCTCTTAAATGAAGCCAACATGAGGTAGCTTACCGGCCATGCATTAAGGCCTACCAAACTAACAAGGCACTCATCGGTGTGTTGTGGCCATGTAAGGAAGGAAAACTTAGTAGACTTACATCCTTGAAAATAAGAACACCACTAGGGTGACACACTAGCAGGGTAGCATGTTAGGCTGACCTAGAGAAACTATTGAGTGAGTACCATTGGATGCGCTATCTCAACTGAGAGTAGCCCGAGATAAAAGATATGTGTTTGTTTTATGTGTTTGTGTGTAGTTTATGTTTATGTTGTGTCGATGAAGGATAGGATGTTGCTCAAGTTCTTACAACTACCCTAAACACATCATGGCAAATTCCTAAACAAGAATACTTTCAACATGGAAGAGATTGAATTCAAAATGGAATTTTCATTGATGGTAATTATTTTCAAACATGATTTATAATATTTCTTCAAGTAGAGCTCATTGATTGGAAGCATTGGGAACTCTCCATTATGGTTAATAAGCTGATAAGATCCTCCCTAATATGCCTTCTCTATGGAAAAAGGGCCTTCCCAAGTGGGTTCAAACTTGCCTCCCATCTTATGATGGACAACAGTCAGTCTCCTTAGAACTAAAATAGGCTCTCCTACTTGAAAAACTCTAGGATAGAGCAATTTATTATGAGCTTAAATCATTTTAGCTTTGTACAACTCGAGGTTTTGGCATGCTCGAAGCGATCTCTTCTCCAAACCTTAAAGTTCTTCTAATTGCAACTTGGCGTTCTACTCTATTATTATCTTGTTATGCACAGCTATTGGTAGTGATGGGAGTTGGACTTCTAATGGTAGAACGGATTCAGACCCATTCACTAAGGAAAAAGGAGTAGACTAAGTTGGAGTTCTATATGTGGTGCAGTAGGCCCACAAGGCTTAAACTAATTGCTCATACCACTGTTGCTTATTATTGTCGAGTGTCTTCTTTAGTATTTGCATGAGAGTTTTTTTTTAGGCTTTTGTTAAGCTATTTTCCCTTGGGTAGTTGATGGTAGAATATAATTCATCGAGGAAAAGTTATTAATGTTGGGCAAAGTTGTTGTGTCTTCGAGCAAAGTTGTCGATCTTGGTGCTCTTGAATGTAATACCATTATCAGATATAATTCATCGAGGAACTCCGAACCTATATACGATATGATTCCTAAAAACTTGGAGCACATGTTGAGCTATGACCTCTTTGAGCAAAATTGCCTTTGCCCATTTGTAGAAGTACTCAGTAGCAGCTAAGATAAATTAATTACCCTTGGAAGAAGTAGAATTAGTTGTACCCACTATGTTGGTACCCCAACACTCGAATGGCCATGAGGCCAATGAATGATAAAGAATGTTGGGTGGTTGGTGTAGGACCACACCATGTATTTGACATTGGTAGCATCGCTTAGTTGTATCCATCCAATCTTTGATCATCAATGGCCAGTAGTATCCTAATCTCTTGATCTTGGTTTTCATCTTCAAATTTGATTGGTTGGCTCCACATAATTCTAAGTGTACCTCAGTCATGATCTTATGTGCTTTGTGCTAGTCTAAATAACATAGCCACATATGATCAAAATACCGTCGATACAAGACACCATCAACAAGATCATAGCAAAGTGCTTTCGGCTTCATCTAATGGGCTTGGGTCTTCTCTTACGGTAATTTACCTTTATTTAAGTAATCCATGAATGGTTTCCTCCAATCTAACTCCTCATCCTTCTTGGCAATGGCAACCTCCCCTTCAAGAGAGTACTTTTTGATGAGTTCAATATCAATAAGGGATAAGACTTGTCTAAAGCATACACTACAGACATGCCAACTTCTTAGCAAGCATGGATAAAGCATACACTACGGCGTTCTCTCCTCGAAGAATCTTATAAATGGTAACCTCTAGGATTTGGGTTAATAACTCCATGGTGTACTTATGGTAGTGATGGATCTTAGGCTTTATAACTTTATAGGACTTAGCAATTCAAATGATAACTCACTCAGAATCCTCAAAGATGTTGATGTTATGGATGCTTAGAATAACAGCTAAATCTAGACTGGCAATAAGTGCCTCATATTTGGCTTCATTGTTGGTGCAAGGATTGTATAGATGATATGAGAATCTCATAATATTACAATCTATAGTTAAGAGATCTATTCCTTCCCCTACCTTTCCTAGAATAGTAGATTGTGGTTCTTCTCCTCTTTGAGAGGAAGCTGCACCATCAAAGTACATCTCCCAGTCGTGAGTGCTAGTATCCCCTAAGTTCAAGATTTTTTCATCAGGAAAATCATCACTAAGCAGAGAGACAGTAGGAAGTTGATGTGCTGCTAAGAAATCTACTAACATTTGCCCTTTCACCGCATGGAGAAGTACAAAGGTAATGTCAAACTGTGAGAGGATCTTGGACCGTCGTTCCAACTGTTTGGATAGCGTCAGCCATGTCATGAGATACTGTAGTGGATTGATCCTAGAGATTAAGTTAACCTTATGGGGAAGCATGTAGTGTTATCATTTTTGGGATGAAAATATTAATGCTAGGCAATGCTTCTCAATGAGTGGATAATTAGCATCAGCAAGGATTAGATGACGGCTGAGGTAGTAGAGTGTGTTTTCCCTCCCTTCATCATTGGCTTGGGCCAACAAAGCACCAAGATAATCATCTAATGCAGGAATCTAAAGTATGATCGGCTTTCCCGGGATAGGGGCTGCTAGAATCGGAGGTGTCATCAGGTAATGCTTGATGTCATTGAAGGTATTCTTACACTTGCCATCCCACTTGAACTTGGCATCCTTTCTGATAAGTGCTAAGAATGGCTGACAACTTCCTGGAAGGTTGGATATTAAGAATCTTACATATGCCAATTGCCCAAGGAATGATCTGTGTTGAGTTAAACTTTTAGTGGGTGGCATTTCTAATATCGCCTTAATCTTCTCAGGATCAATTTCAATTCCATGGTGTCGGACAACAAACCCAAGGAATTTCCCTAAAGCTACTCCAAATGCACACTTCAGGAGGTTCATTTTGAGGTTAAATTGTCTTAACTATTCCAAAACTACTCTCAAGTAAATGAGATGGTCTTTCTTTTCTCTACTTATGATCAAGATATCATTGACATAACACTCGAATTGAAGATGTATGAGTTCATCGAAGATTCGAGTCATAGCCTGTTGGTATGTAGCACCGACAATTTTAAGGATAAAAGGCATGACCTTATAATAATAGATTTTGATCATGGGTTATAAAAGTAGTATTTCTTTCATCTTCAGTGGTCTTCTTTATTTGATTATATCCAGATGAGCGATCCATGAAAGAGAAAACTACATGAGTTGAGGCAATGTCCACCATCAGCTCCAGGATTGGTAGTGAAAATTCATCTTTTGGACTTGCCTTATATAAATCCATAAAATCGAAGCATATGTGAATTTGGTCATTCTTTTACTTGATTGGGATGATGCTGGCTAATCATGTAGAGTATCTTTCTTTAAAGATGAAGCCAGCATTGATCAGTTTCTTGACTTCATAAATGACCTATTATTCTATGTCTAATTGCATGCATCTAGGAGCTTGCTTGATAGAGTTAGTAGTAGGCTCTTTTGTTAATTAATAGATTACTATATTAGGAGCCAATCCAAGAATCTCTTCATATATCCATGTAAAGTAGTCCTTAAAATCAATGAATAGCATAACTAAGTCATTGGTTTCAATTTCATTCAACAAAGAATTGATGTATGATCATCTTCAATTCTTAAGTTGATTTCCTTGAGCTTGTCGATGGTTTACTTGATCTGTTATTTAAACTCTAGCGATGTATCTTTGACTTCAAAATCATCTGGATCATCTAAATTTTCTAGGCACAGCTCCTCATATTAGTTAATGTGATTGAAAAGAACCTATCATATTATAAATGATTAGAGATGATTAAGCAATAATCGTCATCATTGACTACACCCATTGTACCAAATCCTAGTCTCAGTCTTGATGGAGAGCTTTTGCATTTGTCCTTCCATAATCTTTTGAAGTATTCTGACCTATGCTTTGACTAAGTATGCAGGATTAACCCTTTCTTTGCTAAATTATGAACACAAGACAAGTACCAATCAAAAGGTTATTCTATTAAATCTTTATATGAATCATCCTCAATTTCTACATTAACTTATTGACTTGAGGATGATGCTCCCAGAAAGAACCTCTGAGCCTTCACACCTGTGGATGACTTAGAGGCTTTCTTAACTATCAAACCCTTAGCTTTTTAAGAGGAAAGTGGGGTTAGAGCTATGGTTCCCAACTAATGACTAACTATTTCACATATAGACTTGGATACACTTATGCTTTTCTTTGCGGACTTCATCTATCAAGTGTCACCTCTAAGAGAATCTACAGAAGAGATGGTGGTGTGCTCATGAATAGATTTAAAGTCTATATGAATAGGAGGTGTACTCCTGGTAGCTGGGATAGATTTTCTATTAGGTGGATTTTAAGGAGGTTTTTCACCCGTAGGATTGCCTCTGGATTGGCATCTTCCACTTCATAGTGGAGGTCAGGTCATCCTATCCATATGTTCGAATGGAGTAACAAATTGTGGGTGTAATATAATGTCAGGCTCAACTTCCTCCTTTAAGTCTATTTTCACTCCCTTTTATTTTCTTTTTCATTTTCTCTTTTCTTTCCTTTTTTTTCTTATTTTCTCTTTCCTTTTTTCTTTTATTTTTAAACTTTGGCCAAGTTTAAGAGAATAGACTTGTTGATTTTGAGGGAGGAAGTAAGCTACATCCTCATATATGCCAACCTCATGAACTATAAATGGCTTGAGATCTCCTTTGACATAGTAAACAATCCCACCTCTCACGAACTTCATAAATTGATGTAGATAGGATGGAACTATGTTGTTCTCATGTACCATGGTTTCCCAAGCAAAGTATTGAAAGATGTATCTGAGTCTATAATGTGAAACTTGGCTTCGGTCTTCTAATCATCTATATCCAAGGGAAACTATGGAAGGGCTGTGACCTCACTTTTGAAGGCGATTCAATCTTCCCATCTTAGACTTAGAGTCTTCTAGACACTAAGACTTCCCTATTCATAAGAAACTTCTAACAATTAGGTAAACACTTAACCTAAGCTAAGACTTAGAAGGTTAACCATAGGATTAGGTTATGCCTTGGGATTAGGATAATCAACCCCTACAACCCAAATCCAATCCATATTTACCTTCTCAAACCAAACCTCAAGTTCAATTTAAACATCAAATTCAAATCCAAATCCAAGCCCAATTTCAAACCAAATGATTGAAGCCCATGATTAAATCAAACTTGAAACCCTTCCTAAGCCATATGACCTATCCCATGGACTTTGCCAAATCTTAAATCAAACCAATCCAAAATCAATTGATTTTCTAATAATCAATTTATATCTTAAACCATCTTCAAAATATAAATCAAATCTACATTTAAATGATCAAAATTAAATCAAACTAAATCAAATTAAATCAAAACCCTTCCCCAAGCCATATGACCTATCCATGGACTTAGCCAAATATTAATCCAAATAAAATCAAACTCAATTAATTTTATCATAAATCAATCATATTTTCAATCAACTTTACAAATTTAAATAAAATGTACATTTAAATCATCAAAATTAAATCAAACCAAATCAAAATCAAAACTTAAGCCACTTGACACAACTCCATGGACTTAGCCAAATTCCTTCATTCCAAATCCCAAATTCAATTTATTTTCTCATGAATCAATCATACCATCAATCATATTCACAAATATAAATGAAATCTATAATCATCAAGCCAAATCAAAATCTACCCAAATCAAACCCAACAACCCTTTTGAGTTGAAATGTTAAAATGAACCAAAACCCATTTGAACCAAAGTCAATTGCAATTGAATTTATATATCAATCCCAAATCCATATATAAACTCAACTAAATCAAACTCAACCAAAATTAAAAACTAAACCCAATTGGTCCACTTGACCCAATGTTGGAAATTTGACCTATTTGAGCCAAGTTTTAATCCTGCACAAATTGGATTGAACCAAGCCCATCAAAATATCCCATCATGATTATTGATCACCCTAAGTTGATTAATTGTAATAAATTGGGTCAAACCAAGTCAACTTGGTTAATTGACCAAGTAAATCCCTTATCTCATATGAACCCAAACTAGCTAAATTGTAACCTTAGCCAAATCCCTTGAAACCAATGATTCATACCATATAAAAATTAATATTTGAATATGACTTGACCTTCAATTGAGTCAAACTAAACCCAATTTGCCCTCTTGATTGAAGTTGACCCAAATTAACCTAAATGATCAAATTTGGTCAAATCAAAATATAAACCAAATTGATTGCAACCAATGACTCAAGTTTATTCCAAATTGATTGTTGAACTTGACCAAAGCCATGATTGGACCCAATTGAACCCAATTGACCTACTTAGCCCAAATTGACCTAAAGATTCAAGTTGGCCTAAAGCAAAACCAAATCTAAATTATTTGAAACTAAAGCCAACAATCATCATCAATTGGTCAATTAAACCCAAACCAACACCAACCCAAGCCAATTTGGCCAATTTTGTCAAATTGGTCAACTTAACCAATTTGACCCAAATGAATTCAAATGAGCCAGAATCAAATCTAAGCCAAACTAAACCAAACCAATTGAACCAAAATATCCCAAATGATCATATGAACTTGACCCAACCTTTGGTTTGACCTAATTTGACCAATTGGTAAACTTGACCTAACCCAATTTGACTTAAGTCAAATTGGGTCAAACTCTCAATTCAATTGACTTGAAATTTGGGCTAACCCACCTTTGGATCTTTTCAAATCTACCCAAATCAAATCCAATGCCAAATAATCATTCTACCCTTTGGTCAAGGGAATCACATGAGACAAATCACCAATGTAAGTGGTCATTTCCATTCCTTGGCCACTTGGTAATCTAGCAATGGTCCACCTAGGAACCTAGGACATTTCCCAACCTAACCCAAGGTGTGGTTGTGTAGGCCATGGGAGTTGAAATCACTTCACCCTCCCCATTGAAGCATTTGAAACCCATAACACACCCATGATTCATCCTTGGTAGCCACCTCCACACTTCCAACCAACCATGTCGAGCCAACTCACCTCCTCCCTACCACCCACATATCCCTCAGATGGTCGGATGGCCACTAGAAGCCAAACCTGAACCCACCATCCATCGATAAAGGGGTACAAACCCCCATATTTTGACTCAAACACACACAAAAATCATTCCTCATAGCTCTAGCTACCCAAGACTACTAGAGCCATTCCTTAGCTCCCAAGCTCATTTGTTAATCAAAAAATGCAATTCTCATCCTTCCCAAAATAGGACACTCCCATTTCTGAACTAACTTCCCCATTTATCCATCAAACTCAAATTAACTTTGCACAACCTCCTAGCCTTATCCGGCAAGAATCATCTCCCAAGCTTCTCTCAAGGTGGGACTTGATCAAAGCCATGCTCCAAATCATCAATTCATGGCCTTAGCAAACATCAAGGAATTAATCCAATTCTTTGGTCAACAAGGCTTCATCTCCACTAGATGAAGCTTCCTCAATCATTTGAGCGGGTCTTGAGCTCCTGAGGTTTGCTTCCAAAAGCGATCCTTAAGAAAAAATGGGTTGGAGCTTTTTGAATAAAACTTGCATCTCATGTGATCTTGACCGTTGGATCCCCTTCGATCGATGTTGTGAAGCTGTGGGATCTTTTCGGAGCTGATCTTCGATCGATGTTGTGAAGGTGTGGGATCTTTTGGAGTTGATCAAGCTCGTAAGCTTGGATGTGAGTAATGGTGAATGAACTCCATTGTCCTCACTTGTGACATTAGATGCATTTCCCATTGATTAATGGTGGTGATTAGATCCTAAATTGATCTAATTTAATCTTATTAAGCGTGGATGAATGTAACCATGACCTTAGATCAAATGGTAGATGAGAAAGTGCATCCACACCGCCACATAAGCACTGTGTAAGATAAGTTTTAAGTAGCCAATCCTACGCCATGGAAAGACACGTTAGCGCCATGTGGTGCCAACAGGATTAGGCTTTAATTAACCTTAATTAATCATTTTTATTGGCTAAAACTTCTAAAAATATTAAAAAATCATAGAGAAATAAAAAAAGTAAATAAATACATATTTTAAAGGTATTTCAGAGGAGAATTAATTAAAAATGATCTTAACTAATTTTGAACATTAATTAAAAATTTAATTAAGTTTTTTTACAAAATTTATTAGTTTAATTACTTAGTAATTAATCCAAATTTGTGGGATAATTTAATGGGATGATCTCACCTCCCTTGATTTTCTTGGGATTTATTACTCACTTAATAGAAAATTGACTAATTAAATAACTACTCTTTTAATTAATTAATGATTAATTAATCATGAATTGTAACAAATTGGTTAATTAAGTTTATTAATCATTGTTCAACTTTAAGTAAACTAAGGAATAGGGTTTAGACCCCTTTCTGTAAGTTCATTTCACCCTTTTTTAAAAATAGAATTAATTAAGATTTAACTAATTAATTAAATCACTTAATCAAATTAAGATCATAATCACATTAGACCTTAATTAAATAAATCATGGGGTTGATCTTTTGGTGTTTAATAACCTAATGGAGTTTAATGAAATTATGGTTAGTCCATATGTGGGAAAACCATAAAGTAATTAATTAAATCCCAATCTAATTAACTATTAATCATAAGCCAATTGCATTAGGCCCCTTTTTTTCTAGGATCATTGCAAGTTTATTTTCCATGCATATCATGTTGGCTCATAATTATTTAGTTAATTACTTTAAGGTGACATAGGTAAGGTAATTAATTCATCTAATTAAGGGTTCAACTTAATTAACCCATAAAATCAATTAATTACATTTCTTAAATTAAATCAAATCACTATTTGAATGGGTTTAAAAGTGATGATTTCTTCTCTCTTTAAATCAAATCAAATCCAAAACTTAATTAATAAAGAAGCTTTTTTGCTTTAAATAATCTTATTTGATTTGATTATCCTTAACTAGTTTGGTTGAATGAATCACATGCTTATATATTTGATTGTCTCTCTTTCCAATCATGTTAAATTTGGTATGTCATTTGAATTCATCCATCTTTCAAAATCAAGTAAAATAAAATGGATTTCCTTTATGTAAGCTTGCATGTGTTGATTTAATTTAATATATGTGTGGCTATTATCACTATTAAATCAAATGTATTTTTTGAAAGCTTATAAATGAATAATAATATGTGTTATGATGCTAATTATAAATACATAAGAAATGCATGTGCTTATAGCTTAAGTGTATGAATGTTGAGTTCTCTTTTCTATTCATGTGTTGATTTATATAAGATTGAATGGTAATGGGTATATAGTTTGGACATCCAGGAACATCGAGGCTTTAGCTTGAGGTCATTTGATTACCTCACTTCCTTGGTTTAACAATGCATGTACCCATTTGATTTCATTCTTATGTATTTCAACATTAGAATTTGGATAGAGCTTTAATTCATATATATAAATGATTCAATAAAAATATACAATCTTTGCATGGTTTTCTTTTTCATATGTATACATCCATGTGTGTCCAAGAAAAGCAAGTATATAGTCTGGACATCCCAGGAATACAAGGCTTTAGTTAGCCCCAAGGAGGTCATTTGATTACCTCACTTCCTTGGTTTAACAATGACACGTACTTGCCTATATCTTTGTACATGTATATGTATATGTGATTAGTGAATGAAAATCCCATTTTACATTAAAATTGCATGCATTCATAATTGACTAAGTGGTTGAATTAATTAGCCATATGATTTGGAGCTTACTTCCTATGTTCATGTATATGAATTTACATATGTTTGAATGCAAATGGGTATATAGTCTGGACATCAGAGAATGAGGCTTTAGCTAGCTCAAGAGGTCATTTGATTACCTCACTTCCTTATTTAACACATTTTAATTTCATTCTGTCCTTTTGTATAGAAAATTTGGATAAAGTTTTAAATTAATATGTTTAAATAATTCAATCAAATAAAATATAAATTCTAAACATACACATACATTCATCATTTAAGTGCTAAAATATGTTGCATGTATAGATACACTTAGGATTAAATCATATGCATGTTACATGTGATGGAAAGGAATGATTTAATATATGTCATGTGGTTGTAATTCAATTAAATTAATCTTAAGATGCTTTTCATTTTAAATAGGATTATTTAAAGTGAACCTAAACTTAGGATTAATTAAATCATTTAATATGCTATTCACTGAAAGAACTAAATCAAATTAATATACTTTAGAAAGTGACTTAAGGTAGGGATGAAAGAGGGAAATCCTCTTTCTCTTTATAACACTTAGTTGCTAAGTGTAATCAAATGAAATAAAATAAAACACAAATTAAAATTCTCAAATCAATTAAACTACTTTAAGTGAAATCAACCTTTCATGTTAAATTGAATCCTTCTACACTTAGAAAATACAACACTAATGCTTAACAAGACATACCACACAAGCCTTAATACACACATTAGAATTAAGTCACCACTTCTAGCTCTAAGTTAGGGGGTGTATGATGTGATGTATGTTTGTTTTATGATGTATTATTTTAGATTGGATGTTAGGGTGTATGCTTCATACTATGATTGGTCAATATTAGCTTAATCATATTTTTTATAGGGATTATGCTGAAGGGATGCTTAAAAATAAATGTGAATGCTCTTTTTATAAGTTGCTTAAATCCTTAAGCATAATCCAAGTTAGGATAGGTGGGCTTAGTTACCCATGTGTAGGGTGCTAAGTCTAAATTAAATACAACTACTTGGGATTATATGTATATTTAGCTAAACCTATAATTTTGGTGTAGTTAGATTTACTTTTCCCACATAATTGTAATTTTGCAATAGGAATTGGGATTAGTGCTATGGGGGATTAGATGGTGATGGCTTGTCATGGGGTGCCCTGTGATGCCTTTGAAGCAAGCACCATCAAATCAAAGAAGGAACCAAATCAAAATGAGATATGAAGAAAGAAGACCCCCATAGCATTTAATACAATTATAATTATTCTTTCATATTAGGTTGTATAAGGGTAGAGCTCTAACCATCTTTTATTCCTTAGTTGTATGGTGGTACTGACCCTCAACCTTTTATTCTTTTATAATATTTTATATAATTGTTTGATGTTATGTTTACATTGTTCATTAAGATGGCATGCTTTTTATAGTTTATTAAGTGATTTATGATTTAATGTGTGGATATCATTAAGCTCTTAGGATAAAATAACTTTTCTACCCAACTAATCACTCATAATTAAATTTTAAACAACTCATAACCTCATCATAAAGCCTAAGATATAAATAAGATAATTAAAAGTTTTAGCAACCCCTTAGCTATATGGTTGTATGTTTCACATCATGCATGCATAATCTTTTTCTCCTGAACATGAAGGATATCCATCCTTGCACGATAAAGGAATGCTTGACCTATGTGGGCATGCCTTGTGGTGAAGAACACTTTCTTCTTTTTGATTTGACCCTAACCTATTTCAACAAGCATTTGAGCATAAGAAATCCTAAAGCCTCTATCAAAATGATGTGTTTAAAATGAAATAAAATTTAAAATGATTTTTCATCTATAAATTAAGTCATATGCTCATACCACTCATGCTCTAGTCTCTTAGGGAGTGTGTTTAGGACTTTAGTCTCTTTCTAATTAAATAACTACCCTAGCTATCTTGAAATTCACAATATCGGACTACATTATTTTAAAATCGTATGAGAAGTTAGCTAGCGGCCACTCCAGGCCATTATAAGTCTAGAAGTCGGACAATTTATTCTCTCTTGTTGAAGTAAACCCTTATGTCCACCTTTCACTTAGATTTAGGTCTTTTTTTAGCTCATACTAAAGCTCCCTAGATTTAGGATCCAAGGTAGCTATTTCCATCATGCTGCAAGCATAAATCCTCACCTCTTAGGCATTCTCACAACCTTGTGTTGGTGTATTATAAGCACTTATAATTTAATTAAATTTCAACTCAAAACATATAAATCTCCTCAACTTCAAAATTATAAAGCCCAACCATAGGATATATTGGAATTCTCACTAGGATTTCTAGTATCATGAGAATTTCTAACTTATTTCATTTGGATTCCAAAAATAAGTCTTCTCCTTGAACTTTTCCAATTGATTTTCCAAAGACAACCAATCTTTTGATAGTCTAACCTTGAAATCTTTGGAGATGATAGTTATCTTCTTTAATCGAGTGTATTCTTAAGAAGTTTCATTTCATAAAATATAATTAATTATGGAGGCTTGCCTCTATAGGGAACTTAAGAACCTGGTTTAATATAAACCAAACTTTATTCATCCATGTAAAGTAGGGTAAAAATCTATCATACATTCATTGACCCATCATGCCTTAAGAGTCTTTATTACATGATTAGGTCCATTGTAGGGTGATGTCTCTATCTTTCGAGATAGTACATCAAACCTTAATGTTGTACCCAATCACCTTAAAAAGTACCCCCTATGATCTGCGTGGTGTCCCCCTCCCCCACCACACACACACATATATCCAAAAATAAACACCACAAGGCCCTCTTGCCTTGTTCATTGAATCCTCTCAGCATTATCCTTTCTTTTGGAGTTTGGATATGTCGATACTCAAGTAGGCAAGGGTTCTTAAACTCATAATGTTGATTGATACACCTGGGTCAACCAAAGCTCAAGATAACCTATATCTACCAACATCCACTATAATGTAAAGAGGCGGTTGTGCTCGGTCATCCCTAGGAGTAAGTATTCATCACTTAATCAACTCTGGCTTGGTCCTCTACAAGCATATCCATGGGTGGAGCATCTTATGGAGGGGCTATCTGCTCATTGAAACCAATGACTTGCTTACCTTTATCCTGAGGTGCTACCCTAGGAGGTAGAACTTTGCCACTGATAGGTTTACTTCAGTGACTTCTTGGAATGATGAGCTTGTGGAATGTTCTACCGTCTCATCAGGCATACCTACAACTTCTCCTATTGGATCCTAGAGTCAGTTATCTCCAAGTCAATCTTAAGAGGTTAACCTGATTGATTCAGAGAAGGATAGTCTAGCTCTAAATCAGAAAGGAAAGGATCAGAACTACTGAGCTATTATTTTTATTTAGACTCGAAGAGCTTTTAATAGGAATAAAATTAAGAGTATCAAAACTAAACAATATATAAGTAGAATTGACTTTCTTCATTAATTTCTTTTTGGGTGGAGGTACATGATGGAAATCAAATAAAGTAAGTGGAGTAAAGGATTTAGTGCCCTTATCCACAAATACAATGCTTCTAACCAAAGAGAGGAACTGGGAGAATTTATAGCATTGCTCCTTTAAAACAAAAAGTGTTGGTGAGTTTGAGCTACCCAGTTATCCTTTTAAAACTTTCTTGATCTTAATAATCTTCTTAGAAATAGATAGGGAGATACTAACCTTCTTTGGTCTTAAGATGATCGCAAGTATCTAAGGATTACTCTAACAAAATTGGATGATTGTTTTAATAAGTATTCTTTAGGGATAATTGGGGCTCTCAAATTGTAACTATGTTCAAGCTAGTCCTTAAAAGTGATACAATCCTCTAAGCTATGGCCTAACATGTGGTGGTAGGCCCAATTGCTAGAATCATCGCTCTAACCCACTTCCTCTGGCCTCTTAGGCTTTGGTAACTGAAAGTCAAGTTTCTTTACTAGATTCTTAGAGATTATTCTAGAATATGGCTTGTTCAATCTATCGATAAGAGTAGGTGGAAAGTAGCTACCTGGTGATGGATATGAATACCGCTGTTTGGTATACTACTGAGGTGATGGAAATGGTAGTTGTGGTGGCTATGATGGCCAGTATGATGGCCGAGGTGGTGGAAGAGGAGGCGAAAAAGAGGCTGCTGAGCTCATAGTCTCTCATGCTGAAATCTGGCCGGTTGCTTCCCTCTTTCCATTGACATAATTGTCCCTAGCTTCTTCTCAAACACCTTATGCGGCATGGGCCTAGATGATTGATAGGGAAAGGTTTGGCTTTCTCTTATAGGCTAACCACCTTATTGATTAATTTCTCAAATGTTTTGATGGTAAAGTCCTTAGTCATGAAGGCGACTTGGCCATGGATATTCTTGAGAAGAATCTCAATGGCATCTTCAAACAACTATGGTTGCATTTCATGTTGGGTTCTGAAAATATAATCAACAAGGAACTCGTTGAGTTTATGCTTCTCTACATTGATGTCACCTACAGTCAGCCTCTTCTGAGCTCCAGCAAACCTCTTGATGAAGAGGTGCTCCAACTCAACAAAAGACTTTATTGAACTGTTGGGCAGTTTGGTGTACCAGTCAAATGCAACACCTGGTAGACAACTAACAAAAAGGTGAAAGAGGAGTGCGTTGCTGGCACCGGTGTTGCAAAAGCTGGCTCTAAAGTCTGCAATGTGTTATCGTGGGCTCCCAATGGCATCAAAGATCTTGAAGGATGGTGGCACAAAACCCTAAATAAAATAAAAACTAAATAAAAACCTAAACCTAAAAAATAAACCTAAAAGTAAAACCTAAAATAAATAAAAAATCAAACCTAAACCCTAAACTAAAATAAAAAACCTAAACCTAAAATAAACAAAATAAAATAAACATAAACCTAATCTAAAATAAACTTAATAAAATAAATAAACCTACTTAAACATTAAAATAAACTAAACCTAAACCCTAAATAAAATAAAATAAACAAAAATAAACCTAAACCTAAACTAAAAATAAATCTAAAATAAAAAACCTCCTAAATAAAAAAAATAAAATTAAAAAAAAAAAATAAAAACAAACATATACCTAAAAATAAAAATAAAACCTAAACCTAAAAAATAAAACAAAATAAACTACATAAACCTAAACCTAAACCTAATCCTAATAATAAACTAAAAAAAAAAACTAAATAAATAAACATCAAAATAAATAAACTAAACTAAATAAAAAAATAAACTAAAATAAATAAAATAAATAAATAAACTAAACCTATTGGTTTGTAATTTTAGAAAAAAAACTAAACAAACACTATAACTCTAAAAACCTTAACCACAAATAAACTAAAAACCCTCTCTGCTCCCAGACCACACAAAACTACACCCTGCTTCTAACCACTAAACCCACTAACCTGACCAAACTCAAACCCTACTTAAATCCTAAACCTTACCACAGCTCTAAACCCTAGGCCAACTACCCTGGGCTGAGGCTGTTGAGCCTAACCCACCACCACCCACCTCCACCACCCTAAACCCTCACTAAACACCTTCCTAAACCCTGGGCCCTAAACCCTAAAAACCTAAAATAAACTAAATAATAAATAAACCTAAACCAAACCTAAAATAAACTACATAAAATACAAAATAAAATAAAATCTAAAACTCATCCTAAACTAAACATAAACTAAAAACTTAAAAACCTAAAACCTAAACCCTAAACCCTAAAGGCTAAAAACCTAAACATTAATAAAACCTAAAATAAAATAAATAAAAACCAAACCAAAAATAAAATGAAAAAATAAAATAAAATATAAACATAAACTAAAACCTAAACCTAAACTTAAACCTAAAAACAAAATTAAAAAAAATTAAAACTATACTAAAATAAAATAAATGAAAACCTAAAATAAACTAAAAAAAATTAAAAACCTAAATAAAGTAAAAAAACTAAACTTAAAATAAAGAAAATAAACCTGAAATAAAATAAAATAAAAACTAAATAAAAACCTAAACCTAAAAATAAATAAGAAATATAACCTAAACCCTAAACTAAAAAAAAATTAAACCTAAAATAAAAATAAAATAAACCTAAACCTAAATTATGATAAACTAAACTAAAATAAATAAAACTTAAAACTAAAATAAACTAAACCTAAACCTAAACCAAAACAAAATGAAATTAAATAAAATAAATTAAAAATATGCATAAACCTAAACTAAAAAATGATACCTAAAAATAAACCTAAAGTAAAAACTTAAAACCTCAACCTATAAAAATAAAATAAAAACCTAAACCTAAACCTAAAAAAAAATATATAACTAAACCTAAAAAAAAATTAAAATAAACTAAAAAATAAATTTAAACTAAACCTATACCTAAAAATAAACTAAAATTAATAAATCTAAATTAAACTAAATAAAAGTAAAAAAATAATCCTAAATAAAAAATAAAAGAATAAAATAAAATAAACTAAAATAAATAAAAATAAACTAAATAAACCTAAACTACTAGTATGCTTAATTGAAAAAAAATGAAAAAATAAAATTTGAAAACAAATTAAAATCCTAAATTGTAAACCTACAACTCTAAACCCTAAACCCTAAACCCTAAACCTAACCCTAATCCCTAAAATCTATAACCCTAAAGACTAAACATTAAACCACAAACCCTAAATTCTGAACCCTAAACCCTAAACCCTAAATCCTAAACACTAAAAACCTAAAAACCTAAACCTAAACTAATTAAAAACTAAAAAAAACAAAAACCCAAAACCTAAATAAAATAAAAAATAAAATAAAATAAAAACCTAAACTAAAACTTAAACCTAAACCTAAATGTAAACCTAAATCTAATCCTAAAATATAATAAACTAAAAATAAAGAAAATAAAACAAAATAAATAAAAGCCAAAACTAAAATAAAAATAAAATAATCCTCAAAATAAAATACCTAAATAAAATAAAAACAAAACATAAAATAAAAATAAAATAAACCTAAAATCAAAACTAAATAGAAACCTAAACTTAAAAAATAAACATAAAAATAAAAAAAATAAAACCTAAAGCCTAAACTAAAATACAAAAAAATCCTAAACCTAAACCTAAAAATATATAAACCTAAACCTAAAATAAAATAAAATAAATAAAAAAATAAATCTAAACCTAAAGTAAAAACAAAACCTAAACCTAAAAATAAAATTGAAACCTAACTAAAAAAAATAAACTAAAATAAAATAAAAATAAAATAAATGGTCCAAAAAAATAAAATGAAAATAAACTAAATAAACCTAAACTTACCGATGTACTTTTTTTTTAAAAAAAAAAAATCCTTAAACCTTAAACTCTAAACCCTAAACCCTAAACCCTAAACCCTAAAATCCCTAAACAGACAACCTTAAACCTACAACCCTAACAACCCTAAACCCTGAACCCTAATCCTTAAACTGACCATAAACCCTAAATCCTAAACCTTAAGTCCTAACCCTAACAATAAAACACTAAACCTTAAAAACCCTAAACCATAAAGCCTAAACCCTAAACCTAAATCTGAGCTCCTAAACCTTGCTAACTCCCTAAACCCTATGCAAACCCTAACCCTAAACCTCACTACCCAAACCAAAACCCTGACCCTAACCCTGAGCCTAAACCCTAAACCATAAACCCTAAACCCCACCACCTAAACCCTAAACTAAACCTAAACCTAAACTAAACCTAAAAAATAAAATAAATAAATAAACCTAAAGCTAAATAATAAATAAAATTAACCTAAACTAAACCTAAACCTAAACCTAAAATAAAATAAAATAAAATAAAATAAACTAAAATAAAATAAAGAGCTAAACTAAACAAAAATAAAATACACATAAGAAAAAATAAATAAACGTAAAATAAAAATAAAATTTAAAGATAAAATAAAACTAAATTAAAACCTAAACCTAAAAAATAAACTTAAAAATAAAACTCAAAAATAAATATAAAATAAAATGTAAACCCTAAACTAAAATAAAAACTTAATCCTAAAATAAATAAAAACTAAAAAAAATAAAATAAGCCTAAACCAAAACTAAATTAAACTAAACTAAAATAAACATAAACTAAGCTTAAATAAACTAAAACTAAATAATATAATAAACTAAAAGTAAACCTAAACCAAAACTAAAAATAAAACCTAAAAAAAAAAACTAAACCTAAAACATAAAATAAAAACCAGAACTAATACCCTAAAATAAAAAATAAAACCTAAAAAAATTAAAATAAAACTCAACTAAAAAATAAACATGAACTAAAACCTAAACCTAAAAAATAAACTTAAATAGAAAACCTAAATTAAAATAAATAAACCTAAAATAAATAAACTAAACTAAATAACAAAAACTAAACCTAATTAAAACTAAATAAAGTAAAATAAACTAAAATAAATAAAAAATAAACTAAATAAACTTAAACTTACCAGTTTACTTAATTTAAAATAAACCTGCCAAACCCTAAATCTTAAACCCTAAAACTAACATTATACCTACAAACTTAAACCTACAACCCAAAACCCTAAAAGCGTAAACCTTAAAACCCTAAACCCTAAACCCTGCAGCCTAAACCGTAAACCCTAAACCCTAACCCTAAACCCTAAACCCTAAACCCCAAACCCTAAACCTAAACCTAAAGTAACTAAATAAATTTAAAAGTAAACTAAACCCTAAAATCTAATAAAGAAAAACCTAAACCTAAACCCTAAGAATGGGCAGAACCTTGATAGTATAAACATCACCGTCAGCAAGGCTCATTTTAGATCTGGCGATGGAGGTGAAGGCAGAGGTGGCAGTTATCATAGTGGTGGTGGGAGATTTGGAGGTCTTGATGTATATGGAGGTGGTGGTCAGAGTAGTGGTGGTTATGGAGGCAGGAGGAGCGATGGAAGTTATAGCCGTGGTGGTGGCGGAGGGAGAGATCGAGGATATGATGGTGGATCCTGCTACTCAAGAGGATGAGGTAGGTTTTGATGGGAACTAGAGAAATGGAAGAATGATCAATTTGATCTGCTATATATGAAACTGTGTCTTTATAGTAGAGAATATTTTAGTTAACCACGATTTTGATTTTCTCTATACAGGCTCATTTTTTATCTATGTCATTGCGTGTGTCCTAGAAAACTTGGTGTGTTATTTGGTTGATGAAATTGAAAAGATGAAATGTTGGATCTGAATTTGTTCTCTATTAAAAAAAACCAAAAACCCTAAACCCTAAACTAAAACCTGAACAATATACCTAAAACATAAACCATAAACCCTAAACCATAAACCCTAAAAACCCCTAAAAAACCCTAAATCCTAAACCCTAAACCCTAAATCGTAATCCTAAACTCTAAATCCTAAAAGCATAAACCCTAAAACCCTAAACTCTAAACCCTAAATCTTACACCTTAAACCTTAAACCATAAACTCTATACCCTAAACCCTAACAGTAAACTCTAAAACCTAAACCCTAAACCCTAAACCTAAACTTAAGTTAATTAAATAAATTTAAAAATAAACCTAAGTCCTAAAATCTAATAAACCTAAACCTAAACCTTGAGAATGGGCAGAACCTTGATGACATGAACATAACTATCAACCAGGCTTAGTCTAGATCTGGCGGTGGAGGCAAAGGCAGAGACGACAGTCATTGCAGTGGTTGTGGTATCTGGAGGTGTTGTGGATATGAAGGTGGTGGTTGGAGTAGTGGTCATTATGGAGGCGAGAGGAGTGATAGAGGTTATAGTTGCAGTGGTGGAGGACGGAGAGATCGGGGATATGATGGTGGATCCCGCTACTCAAGAGGTCAAGTTTGTTTTGATGGGAACTGGAGAAACTAAAGAATGAGCGATTTGATCAGTTACTTATGGAACTATGTCTTTATAGTAGAGTCGATTCTAGTTATTTAGGATTTTTGATTTGCTCTATGCATGGTTATTTTTGATATGTGTTATTGCTTGTGTCTTAGAGAACTTGGTGTGTTACTTTGTTGATGAAATTCGAAAAAAAAGAAATATTGAATCTAAATTTGTTTTCTATTAAAAAACCCTAAACCCTAAAGTAAAACCTTAACCCTAGACCTAAAACCTAAACCATAAACCCTAAACTATAAATACTAAAAACCTTAAACATTAAAACCTAAACCCTAAACCCTAAACCCTGAACATTAAACCCTAAAACCCTAAACCTTAAACCATAAACCTTAAACCTAAACCCTAAACTCTAAACTCTAAACCCTAAACCCTAAATCCCAAACCCCAAACCCTAAAATCTAAACCCCTAAAATCCTCAACCATAACCCTAAACCCTAAACCTTATCCCTAAACTGCAAACCCTAAACCTAAACCTAAAGTAACTAAATAAATTAAAAAATAAACTTAAATAATAAATAAATCTAAACCCTAAGAATGGGCAGAACCTTGATGGCAGGAACATCACCGCCAACCAGGCTCAGTCTAAATAAGGCGGTGGAGGTGAAGTCACAGGCGAAGATGCAGGCGACGGTTATCATAGTGGTGGTGGCGGATTTGGAGGTGCTGGTGGATATGGACGTGGTGGTCAGAGTTATGGTGGTTACGAAGGCGTGAGGAGGGACAGAGGTTACAGCCGTGGTGGTGGAGGAGGGATAGATCGAGGATATGATGGTGGATCACTCTACTCAAGAGACCATGGTGGTTTTATGGGAATTAAGAGAAACGGAATCCCGTGTTGCTTATGAAATTATGTCTTTACAGTATAGTCGATTCTAATTATCTAGGGTTTTTGATTTGCTCTATGCATGCTCATTTTTTATCTATGTCATCTCTTGTGTCTTAGAAAACCTAATTTATCACTTGATTGATGAAATCAAAAAGAAGAAATGTCAATCTTAATTTGTTCTCGGTTAAAAAAAAAACAAATCCCCTAAACCTTGAACTAAAACTTGAACCCAAGACCTAAAACCTAAACCCTAAACCCTAAACCCTAAACCTTAAAATCCTAAATGCTAAAACCTAAAACTTAAACTCTAAACCCTAAACTCTAAATTATAAACATGAAACACTAAACCCAAAACCTTAAACCTTGCACCCTAAACACTAAAAAGGAAAAAAATATGAACCTAAACTAAATAAAACCTAAAAAAAATAAATAAAAAACTTAAATGAAAATATAATTAATAAATAAAATAAAACCTAAACCTTAACCTAAACCTAAACCTAAACCTAAAAAGAAAATAAAATAAAAAATAAAAACTAAACTAAAATCTAATAAATAAAAACCTAAACTAAACTAAAAAAAAAAATAAAATAAAAACTAAACCTAAAATCAAAGAAAATAAACTAAAAT
This sequence comes from Cymbidium sinense, assembly GCA_021442155.1. NCBI lineage: Eukaryota > Viridiplantae > Streptophyta > Magnoliopsida > Asparagales > Orchidaceae > Cymbidium > Cymbidium sinense. The sequence goes on along the minus strand of CM038222.1, from coordinate 155,177,028 downwards.
AAAATAAAAGAAAACTAAATAAAACCTAAAAAAAATTAACCTAAAATAAAACCTAAAATAAATAAAAAATAAACCTAAAAAAACTAAAAAAAAATCTTAAACAAAATAAAAATAAAATAAACTTAAACTTAAACTAAAATAAACTAAACAAAAAATAAATAAAACATAAACATAAATTTAAAATAAACTAAACCTAATCCATAAATATAATAAAATAAACTAAAATAAACTAAAAAACAAAAATAAAACCTAAAAGAAACCTAAAATAAAACCTAAAACCTAAGACTAAAAAATAAAATAAAAACTAAACTAAACCTAAAAAAATAAAAGAAAACTTAAACCTAAAAAATAAAATAAAATGGAACTAAAATAACAAGGAGCACAAACCCAAAAATTAAACTAAACAAAAAATGTAAAATAAAATAAATAAACTAAAAATAGATAAACAAATTTAAATATAAATAAAATAAAAAATAAACCTAAATGAAATAAAAAATAAGATAAACTAAAATAAAAAAAATAAACTAAAATAAACTTAAACCAGGGTTTGCTTAATTTTAAAAATATATCAAATTTATAAAAAAACCTCTAAACCTACTAAACCCTAAACTCCTACCCAAATAAACCACAGACCATAAACCCTAAAATCCTAACCTAAAGACCTACCAAACCACTAAACCCTAAGACCTGTAACCCTACTTTACACTAGATTCCAGACTAAACTACTATACCTAAAACTAAAACTTAAACATAAAAAAAATAAATAAAATAAAATAAATAAAAAGCAAACCTAAATTTAAAAAAAATTAAAATAAAACCTAAGCTAAAACCTAAACATAATTAAAGTAAAATAAAAAATTAAACTAAACTAAACTAAAAATAAAATAAACCTAAAATGAAAATAAATGAAATAAAATAAAACTAAATGTAAAATAAAATAAAATAAACCTAAAATAAAATAGATAAGAACTAAATAAAAACCTAAACATAAAATAAACCTAAATAAATAAAATAAAACCTCACTAAACTAAAATAAACTAAACTGTAAACTAAACTAAACTAAAACTAAATATAGAAACTTAAATCTAAATTTGAAATAAACAAAACCTAAACCCTAAACTAAATTAAATAAAATAAATTAAAAAAAACCTAGACTAAACTAAAAATAAAACCTAAAATAAACCTCAAATAAAACCTAAAACTTAAACCTAAAAATAAAATAAAACCTAAACTTAAACCTAAAATAAAAAATAAAACCTAAACCTAAAAAATAAAATAAAAATAAAACTAAACTAAAAAAAATAAGCATAAACCTAAACCTAAACCTACAAAATAAAATAAAATAAAAAACCTAAACTAAAATAAATAAACCTAAAATAAATAGGCTAAACTAGATAAAAATAAAAATAAACCTAAATAAAAATGAATAAAATAAAATAATCTAAAATAAATAATGGCAGAATGGCTCTATTGTGATCTTGCTACTTACAGTTATCATTATGTTAACTTCGTTACCCACATCTATCTTTTGATGAGAGTTGGACTTCTAATGGTAAAACAACTTCTGGGACCCATACACTAAGGAGAAAGAGTAAACTGAGTTGGCATTCTCTATATGGTGTGGTAGGCCAACAAGTCTTCAACTAACTGCTCATGCCACCATCACTTATTGTGTGTGTCTTCTTTAATATTTGGATCAAATATAATTCATCGAGGCATTCCGAACCTATATACGATATGGTTCCTAAAAAATTGGAGCACATGCTAAGCTGTCACCTCTCTGAGCGAAATCATCTTCGCACTTTTGGAAAAGTGATCAGTAGCATCTAAGTTGAACCGATGAACCGTGGAAGAAGGTGGATCTATCAAAACTACTATGTCAGTACCTCAACACTCAAATGGCCATGAGGATATTGTAGGATGTAGAATGTTGGGTGGTTAGTGTAGGATCACACCGTGTATTTCACATTGGTGGCATCGCCTAGCTGTATCCATGCAATCTTTGATCATCAAAAATAGTAGTATTTTAGTTTCTAGATCTTGGCTTTCATCTTTGAGCCAAATTAGTTAGCTCTAGATAATCCTGAGTGTACCTCAGTCACAATGTTATAGGCTTTATGCTTGTCTAAAAAATGTAACCACATATGATCGAAAGACTGTTGGTATAAGGCACCATGCACAAAAGCATAGGAAAGTGCTCTTTGCTTCATATGATTGGCTTGAGACTTTTCTTGAGGTAGTTCACCTTTATTTAGGTAATTCATGAATGGTTTCCTCCAATCTAACTTCTCATCCTTCTTGGCAATGGCAACCTCCCCTTCAAGAGAGTACTTTTTGATGAGTTTAATATTAATAAATGATAAGAGTTGTCTTTTTTGGACTTTAATTGATATGGACTCATCATCTAGACACATCAATTCCTTAGCAAGCTTGGCTAAAGCATACGCTATGGCGTTCTCTCCTCGAGGAATCTTATAAATGATAACCTTTTGGATTTTAGACAATAACTCCATGGTGTACTTATGGTAGTGATGGAACTTGGGCTTCATAACCTTATAGGACCCAACGATTTGGTTGATAATTAGCTAAGAATCCCTATAGATGTTGATGTTCTAGATGCTTAGAGTAACGGCTAACTCCATATTGATAATCAGTGTCTCATATTCAACTTCGTTGGTGGTGCAAGGATTGGATAGATGATATGAGAATGTCATCACATCTCGGTCTAGAGTTAAGAGAACTTTTTCTACCCCTGCCTTTCCTAGAATAGTAGATTGTGGTTCTTCTCCTCTTTGAGAAGAAGCTGCACCATCAAAATACATCTCCCAGAGGTGAATGCTAGTATCACCTAAGTTCATGATTTGTTCATCTACAAGATCATCACTAAGCAAAGAGTTAGTAAGAAGTGGGTGTGCTACTAGCGCTTATCCTTTCACCACTTGGTGAGGTACGAAGGTAATGTCAAACTGCGAGAACATCATTGACCATCATGCCAGCGGTCTAGATAGTGTCAGTCGCATCATGAGAAATTATAGTGGATTAATACTAGATATTAAGTTCACCTTATGAGGAAGCATGAAGTGTGTTGTAGCTTTTAGGATTCGATTAAAGCGGAAATGCTTCTTAATGAGTGGATAATTAGCCTTAGTAGGGATTAGATGATAGTTGAGGTAGTAGAGTGGATTTTTCTTCCCGCCATCGTTGGGCCAACAATGCACCAAGGGAGTTGTCTAACTCAATAGCATAAAGTATGAGCAGCTTGCTTGGGATAGGGGCTACTTGAACCGATGGCATCATCAGGTAATGCTTAATGTCTTCGAAGGCAAGCTCACACTTGTCATCCCACTTGAACTTGGGGTCCTTTTTGACAAGTGCTCATAATGGCTGACATCTTCATGATAGTTTGATATAAAGCATCTTAGATACACCAACCACCCTTGGAATGATTTGAGTTGAGTTAAAGTTTTAGGGGGTAGCATTTCTGATATCGCCTTGATCTTCTTTATATTGATTTTGATTCCTTGGTGTACAAGAAACCCAAGGAATTTCCTGAAGCTACCCAATGTACACTTGGGGGTTCATTTTGAGGTTAAATTATCTTAACTATTAGAAAACTACTCAAGATAAAGAGATGGTCTTCCTTTTCTCTACTTTTGACCATAAGATCATTAACATAGCACTAACTAATGATGAATGAGTTCATCAAGATTCAAGTCTAAAATAAAATAAAAACTAAAACTAAAAACTAAATCTAAACCAAAAAATAAAATATAATAAACTAATTAAAATAAACTAAAATAAAATAAATAAAAATCTAAACAACACTAAATAACATAAAATAAACCTAAGAATAAAAAAACCTAAATAAAATAAAAACTAAATGCAAAATAAAAAATAAAGTAAACCTAAAATAAAATAAAATAAAAACTAAATAAAAACTTAAACCTAAAAAAAACCTAAAATAAATACAAAATAAAACTTAAACCATAAACTAAAAAAAACCTAAATAAAATAGAACCTAAACTAAAATAAACTAAAATAAAATAAATAAAACCAAAATTAAAAAAAATTAAAATAAACCTAAACCTTAACTATAAAAAAACATAAAAATGAACCTAAAATAAAAGCCTAAAACCTAAACTTAAAATAAATAAAATAAAACCTAAACCTAAACCAAAAAATAAAAAATAAAACATAAACCTAAAAAATATTGTAAAAGTAAAACTTAATTAACAAATAAACCTAAACATGAACCTAAACCTAAAAAAATAAATTAAAATAAAAAAATTAACCTAAAATAAATAAACATAAAATAAATAACCTAAACTAAATAAAAATAAAAAATATACCTATATATAAATAAAAAAATAAAAAAACCTAAAATAAATAAAATTAAACCTACGAAGTTTAATTTTAAAAAGAAAACCCTAAACCCCTAAATCCTAAACCCTAAACCCTAAACCCTAAATTGACAACCCTAAACCCTAAATCCTAAAACCCTAAACCATTAAACCCTAAATTAAATAAACTAAATAATTTTAAACCAACCAATTTACTTAGTTTAAAAAAAACCCTAAACCTTAAACCCTAAATCCTAAACCCTAAACCTTAATCCTAAACTCTAAAAGCGTAGACATTAAAACCTTAAACCTTAAACCCTAAAACCTACACCATGAACCCTAAACCCTAAACCCAAAACCCTAACCCTAAACCCCAAACCCTAAACCTAAAATAACTAAATAAATTAAAAAATAAACCAAAACCCCAAAAAATAATAAACCTGAACCTAAACCTAAACCCTAAGAATGGGCAGAACCTTGATGGAAGGAACATCATCGTCAATCAGGCTCAGTCTAGATCTAGTGGTGGAGTCAAAGGCAGAGGTAGCAGTTACCGTAGTGGTGGAGGGGGGTCTGGAGGTGCTAGTGGATATGGAATCGGTGGTCGGAGCAGTGGTGGTTATGAAAGCGACAGAGGTTACAGCCGTGGTGGTGGTGGAGGAAGAGATCTGGGATATGATGGTGGATCCCGTTGCTCAAGAGGCTGGAGTGGTTCTAGTGGGAACTGGAGAAATTGAAGAATGGCTAATACGATCTGCTGCTTATGAAACTGTGTCTTTATAGTATAGAAGATTCTAGTTATCAAGGGTTTTTGATTTTATCTCTGCATGCTCTTTTTTTATCTATGCTGTTCGTGCTCTAAAACTTGGTGGTACTTATTTGATGAAATCAAAAGAATAAATGTTGAATCTAAATTTGTTCTATCTTAAAACAAACCAAAACCCTAAACTCTAAACTAAAACCTAAACCTTAGACCTAAAATCTAAACCCTAAACCTAAACCCTAAACACTAAATTATAAAACTAACTGTAAACCATAAATCCTAAACCTACAACCCTAAAACCTAAACCCTAAACCCAAAACCCAAAATCCCAAACCCTAAACCCTAAACACTAAACCCTAATCCTTAAACCCTAAAAAACTAAAAACCTACACATAAACTAAATAAAAAAACTTAAACCAAAATAAAGTAAAAAATAAAATAAAATAAAAACCTAAACTGAAAAAAAGAAAATTGAATAAAAATTAAAAACTAAGCTAAAATAAATAAATAGAAACCTAAACTAAACTAAAAATAAAAAACCTAAATAGAATAAAAACTAAACCTAAAATAACAATAAAATAAACCTAAATTAAAAACCAAATAAAAACCTAAACCTAAAAAATAAACCTAAAAATAAATAAAAAATAAATCCTAAACCTTAAACTAAAAGGAAAAACCTAAACCTAAAATAAAAATAAAATAAGCCTAAACCTAAATTAAAATAAACTAAACAAAAATAAATAAAATATAAACCTAATCCTTAACCTAAACCCTAAATAAAATAAAATAAACTAAAAATATACCTGAACAACAATAACAACAACAACAACACCAAGCCTTAATCCCACTAGGTGGGGTCGGCTACATGAATCCTTCGTCTCCATTGTGTCCTATTATGTGTCAAATTCTCATCTAATTCAAGTATACTAAGATCATTATTTATACATCTTAACCAAGTCTTTTTAGGTCTACCTCTACCTTTCTTAACATAAGGCAAATCTAATGCATCTACTCTCCTAATCGGGTCATCGGACGCCGACGCTTTATGTGGCCAAACCATCTAAGGTGACTCTCCCTAATCTTATCTACCACCAGAGCTACTCCAACTTTTTCCCGAACATACTCATTTTGCATTCTATCTCTAAGAGTAAAGCCACTCATCCACCTAAGCATCCTCATCTCTGTAACACTTAACTTAGTCTTATGCTTCTCTTTATTGGCCAACATTCTCGCACCATAAGTCATTGCAGTCTTACCACCATCTTATAAAATTTTCCCTTAAGTTTAAGTGGAACTTTTCTATCACATAATAGGCCAGATGCATTCCTCCACTTCAACCATCCAACTTGAATTCTACTAATAACATCTCCATCTATTTCACCATCATTTTGGACAATAGAGCCTAAATATCTAAATTGCTCACTCTTATTAATGACTTGATCACCTAAAGTCACAACACTATCACTAAAACTTCTACAACTAAAATTACACTCCATATATTCAGCTTTAGTGAAAACCTTTAGACTCTAAAGTTGACCTCCATAATTCAAGTTTCTGTTGGACTGCCTCTCTAGTCTTATCAACAAGAAGAATGTCATCTGCAAAAAGCATACACCAAGGTACATCTTCTTGTAAATGCCTCATAAGAACATCCATAACTAAAGTAAAAAGATAAGGGCTTAATGTTGATCCTTGATGTAATCCAACTGAAATAGGAAAATATTTTGTCAATCCTCCTTGTGTTTGGACACAAGTAATAGTTCTAGTATACATATCCTTAATGACTTGAATATAACTAATATTAACTCCTTTCTGTTCTAGAACTCTCCAAAGAACATCTCTTGAGACTTTATCATAAGCTTTCTCTAAATCAATAAATATCATATGTAGATCCTTCTTACTTTCTCTATGCTTCTCTATCAAACCTCTTAACAAATGTATAGCATCCATAGTAGATCTACTCGGCATGAAACCAAACGATTGTGAGAAACTTCGTATCACATCGTAACCTATGCTCAATTACTCTCTCCCATAATTTTAATGTATGGCACATTAACTTAATTCCTCTATAATTTGCACTCTTGTGCATCACCTTTATTCTTAAATATAGGAACCAATAGACTCTTTCTCCACTCATCTGGCATCTTTTTAGTCTTTAAAATAACATTAAAAAGATTTGTAAGCCAAGAAATTCCTTGATCTCCTAAACATTTTCACACATTGATTAGAATATTATCCGGTCCTACAGCTTTTCCACATTTCATTTTCTTTAAAGCTTCACTAACTTCAGATTTACTAATACGATGATAGAAATGAAATTCTCTATTATTGTTTATGGTATTAAGGTTGCTAAAATCAATCGTACTTTCAGATCCTTCATTGAAAAGTTTATCAAAATATCTCATCCACCTATTTTCAATATCTTTTTCTAAGAAAAGCACTTTATTATTTTCATCCTTAATACCCCTCACTTGAACTATGTCTTTACTTCTCCTATCTCTTTGCTTGGCTAACTTATACATACATCTTTCACCTTCTTTGGTATCTAATCCATTGTATAAACCACTAAAAGCTAAATTTTTTGCATCATATATTGCTTTCTTAGAATCTCTACTGCCACTTTATATCTTTCCCAATTCTCCAAATTTTACATCTAAACCAAGTTTTATAACAATGCTTCTTATTTCTTATCTTTTCTTGCACACTCGATTCCACCACCAACTATTCCAACTATTCTTATTAAAAGAAGCTTTTCCTTTTGATTCTCCAAGCACATCTTTAGCAACTTTCTTAATTTCACTTGATATTTTTTCCCACATAACTTTTGCTTCTTTATGAACACCCCAAATTCTAATATCTTGTAGCTTGCTCTTAAAAAAAATTTTATTTGTGTTCTTTAAGTGTCCCCATCTAATCCTAGGACAATAATTTAGTTTATTTTTTCTCTTATAACCTTTCATCTTTAAATCTAAAACTAATAGTCGATGTTGGGTACTTAAAATTTCACTTTGTATGACCTTACAATCTTTACAATTTAAACGATCTATTTTTCTTATTAAAATAATCTGTTTTTACTAGATCCATTTTATAAGTAATAATATGTTCATCTCTTTTCTTAAAAAAAGTATTAGCAACTACAAAATCATAAGCTAAAGCAAAATCTAATATAGTCTTACCTTCTTCATTAGTCACTCTAAATCCATAACCACCATGAATACTTTTAAAATCTTCTACTACTCTAACAACATGTCCATTTAAATCTCCTCCAATAAATACTTTTTCTTCAAGAGGTATCTGTTGTATTAATCCCTCTAATTCATTCCAAAATTTTTCTTTTATGCTTACCTCCAAACCTACTTGAGGAGCATAGACACTTATAACATTGATAATCTTAGTATCAACAATAATCTTTAAAGCTATAATTCTATCTCCACATCTATTAATACTTATAACATTATCCTTCAAACTTTTATCTATAATCACACCTACACCATTTCTAGTTTGACTTTTACCTGAATACCAAAGTTTAAAACCTAAACTATCAATCTCCTTGGCCTTCTCACCAACCCAAACTAATAAACCTAAACTAAAAAATAATACCTAAAAATAAACCTAAAAGAAAATCCTAAAACCTAAACCTTAGAAAAATAAAATATTAACCTAAACCTAAACCTAAAAATAAAGAATAATACTTAAACCTAAAATAGAAAATAAAAAAAATTAAACTAAAAAAATAATCCTAAAATAAATAAGCCTAAAATAAATAAACTAAACTAAATAAAAATATAAATAAACCTAAATAAAAATAAATAATAAAAAATAACTAAAATAAATAAAAATACATTAAATAAACTAAATAAATATAAACCTAATTTAAAAAATGTATAAAATTTTAAAAAATTAAAAAGAAGTAATAAAATCCCTAAATCCTAAACCCTAAACTTTAAAACCTAAGCCATAAAACCTAAACCCTAAACCCTAAACCCTAAAACCCTAAACCCTGAACCCTAAAAGCTATAGCCCTAAACTGTAAACCTTAAACCCCAAACCCTAAACCATAAAACCTAAATCCTAATCCCTAAACCCTAAACCCTAAGCCCTAAAAACCTAAAAACCAAAACTAAACTAAATAAAACCTAAAAATAAAACAAATAATAAAACTTAAACTAAAATAAAGTAATAAAATAAAATAAAATAAGAACCTCAACTAAAACATAAACCTAAACCTAAACCTAAACCTCAATCTAAACCTAAACCTAAAAATAAAATAAAATAAAAAATAAAAACTAAACTAAAATAAAATAAATAATAACCTAAACTAAACTGAAAAAAATACTATAAAACTAAAAAAACCTAACTAAAATAAAAACTAAATGTAAAATAAAAATAAAATAAAATAATAACAAAATAAAAAACTAAACTGAAAAAATAAACTTAAAAATAAATAAAAATAAAATCTAAACCCTAAACTTTAAAAAAACCAAAACCTAAAATAAACAAAATAAAATAAATATAAACTAAACTAAAATTAACTAAAATAAATAAAACCTAAACCTAAATAAAAATTAAAATAAAACAAAATAAATAAAATAAATTAAAAAATAAAATAAAATAAAATAAACCTAAATAAAATAAAAAATAAAATAAACTAAAATAAAATAAAATAAATATAAAAAAATAAAAATAAAAAATAACTTAAAAATAAATAAATTTAAAAACTTAAAACCAACATAAATAAACAAATAAAATAAAATAAAACAAAACTAAAAAACTAAAACCACAAACTAAATAAAACCTAAAACCAAAACCCAAACTACTTTAAAATAAAACCTAAATCCCAAAATCTTATAAATAAAAATAAAAATGAAAAAATAAAACCTAAAATCTAATAAACTAAAATAAAATAAATAAAACATAAAAAAAATAAAATAATAAAATAAAATAAAGCCTAAACTGACCTAAACCTAAAATGAAATATAAAATAAATTATAAACTAAAATAAAATAAAATAAATAAAACCTAAACTAAACTAAAATAATAAACTAAATAAAATAAAACTAAACCTAAAATAAATAAAATAAACCTAAAGTAAAATAAAATAAACTAAATAAAAACTAAACTAAATAATAAAATCTAAAATAAATAAAAAAATATAAACTAAATCATAAACCAAAAAAAAAACCTAAACCTAAAATAAAAAATAAATAAACCAAAACATAAACTAAAATAAACTAAATAAAAATAAATAAAACACAAACCTAAACCTAAAATAAACTAAACTAAACTAAACAAACCCCAAATAAAATAAAATAAATTAAAAATAACTAAATAATAAAAAATATAAAATAAAATCTAAATAAAATAAAATATAAAATAAACCTAAATAATCTAAATAAAAAAATAAAACTTAACCCAAAATATAATAAAATAAAACTAAACTAAAAATAATAAATGTAAACCTAAACTAAAAATAAACTAAAATAAATAAACCAAAAATAAATATACTAAACTAAATAAATAAAATAAAAAAAAATAAAAATTAAAATACTAAATAAAAAAAATAAATAAATAAACTAAATAAACCAAAAAACTAAATTTAAGAAAATAAAAAAATAAAATTTAAACAAATAAAATAAACCTAAAATAAACTAAAAAATAAAATAAAAAAATAAAAAATAAAATAAAAAATAAAAATAAACCTAAAACCTAAACTAAATAATAAAAACCACAAACCATAAAAAAACCAAAAAAAAAAAAAAATAAAAAAAATAAAAAAAAAATAAAATAAATAAAAAAACTTAAACTTAAATAAAATTTAAATAAAATAAAATAAAACCTCAACTATAACCTAAAATAAAACTAAAATAAAACTAAATAATAATAAAAACTAAAAAAAATAAAATAAATAAAAAAAAACTAAAAATAAAATAAACTAAAATTAAAAATAATTAAAATAAAAATGTAAAATAAAAATAAAATAAAACCTAAAATAAAAATAAATAAAAAACTAAATAAAATCTAAACTTAAAAGAAAAATAAATAATGAATCTAAAACTAAAAAAATAAAATAAATAAACCTCAACTAAAATAAACTAAACTAAAATATATAAAACTAAACTAAAAAAAAATTAACCTAAAAATAAAAATAAAATAAAATAAATAAAATAAACCTAAACCTAAACTAAAACTAAAACTAAAATTAAACCTAAAATTAAAACCTAAAACTATAAAAAATAAAATAAAACTAAAGTTACACTAAAATAAAATAAAACATAAAACCTAAAAAAATAAAATAAAAAATAAATAAGTTAAAAAAAACATAAACTAAACCAAAACCTAAAATAAACTAAAATAAACATAAACTAAATAAATAAATAAATAAAATAAAATAAACCTATAAAATAAATATAAATAAAAAATAAAATACTGGTTTAAACTAAACTAAAACTACCCTGATCTTACTTAGCCTAAAAAAATATAAATGAAACTGACTAATGACTATACCCTACTAAACTGATAAACCCTAAAAACTGAGGCTGTTAAAACCCAGACCTACTAAAAATGAAAACTGGCTAAACCTACTAAACTGAAAAAATACCACTGAGGCTGAAATAAACCTGAAAATAAACCATAAAATGGGCTCTACTAAAAAAAACTGACCTACTAATCAAAATAAAAACAAATAAATAAACCTAAACCTATATAAATAAATAAATAAAATAAAAACCTAAACTAAAACTTGGACATAAACCTAAAAATAATAAAAATTAAAATAAAATAAATAAAATAAATAAATAAAAACCTAAATAAAACTAAAGATAAAATAAACCTAATAAAAAAAATAAATAAAATAAAAATAAAAACTAAATAAAAACATAAAACCTAAAAAATAAACATAAAATAAAAGAAAAATAAAATAAAAATAAAAAAAAATAAACCTAAACTATAAAATAACTAAACTAAATTAATAAGACTAAAACTAAACTAATATAAACCAGCAACCTAAACTTAAACTTGTAAAATAAAATAAACTAAAAATAAACCTAAACTATGCTAAAACATAAAACCTAAAAAAATAAACCTAAAAATAATCACTTAAAACCTAAACCAAATAAAATAAAATAAAAACCAAAAGCTAAACCTAAAAATAAAAAAATAAAACCAAAATCTAAAAACCAAAATAAAAATAAAATTCAACAAAAAAATAAACTTAAAAAAATCCTAAACTAAAATAAGTAAACCTAAAATAAATAAACTAAACTAAATAAAGATAAAAAAAGATAAATCTAATACAAAATATAAAATAATATAAACTTAGATAAATAAAAAATTAAAAATAAATATACTAAACCTAGAATAACAAAACCTAAACTCTAAAGTAACCTAAACCCCAAACCCTAAACCCTAACCTAAACCTTAAACCCTAAAACCTAAATAAAACTCCTAAACCTAATCCCAAAACCATAAACCCAAATAGTAAAACCTGATCATAAACCTAAACTGACCCTAAAACTAATAAAAAACCCCACAAAACCTAAACTAAACCTTAAACCACCTAAACCCTAAAAAAACCTAAAACTAAACCTAAATGGGAAGAACATGGCGGGGAACATCACAGTCAAGGCTCAGTCTAGATCAGTGGTGGAGGAAAAGGCTAATTATCGTGGTGGTGGTGGGATCTAGAGGTGGATATGGAGGTGGCGGTCAGTAGTGGTGGTTATGGAGGAAGGAGGAGAGGCAGGAGGTTACAACCATGGTGGTGGTGAGGAAGATTATGATGGCAATACCACTACTCAAGACGGTGGTTTAATGGGAACTAGAGAAACTAAAGAGCGACCAATACTATGGAAATGTGACTTTCTAGAGCGGTTCTACTTATTTAGAGTTTTTTGTCTCTATTGGTGCTCATTTTTTATCGATATCATTGCTTGTGTCATAAAAAACTTGGGTGCTACTTGGTTGATGAAATTGAAATGAATAAACATTGAATATGAATTTATTCTCTATTAAAAATTAACATAAACCCTAAACTAAAACTTAAACCCTAAACTTAAAACCAAAACCCTTTCTCCTAAACCCTAAATCCTAATCCAAACCACAAAACCCAAAACTAAATCTAAACCACAACATAAAAACCCTAAAATCTTAACCATAAACTTTAAACCCTAAAACTGTAACCTTAAACCATAAAATCAAACCATAAACCCTAAACCTAAACCTAAACTAACCTAAACCCACATGCCTAAACAACCTAACCCTAAACCCCCAAACCTAAAACTAACCTTGAATAAAGATGTCATTGGGTAGATCTAAAGAATGACCTAATCCTAAAATAGTTATGGTAGCTAAAGAAAATGTCTTCAAGAGACTTTTCCCGACTATTAAAGATTTGAATACCTAAAAAACCTAACCAATCATAATATAATATTATATATAATAGTACAATGTAGCATCATATCCTAGAGCATGTAATGATGTGTTTTGGATGTTATAAGATATTGAAATGTTTTGGTATATTATGGTATTGTGCCGATCTATATTAATATAAATCATAAAAATATTAATTTAATAAATCTGATGATGAAATTTGTTAAATTTGAAGTGGGAATTAGGTTGTAGTACCAAAGGTGTGCTACTCCACTTGTAGTCTAAAAAGTAACTTTTTATGTTCAAAATAAATATTATATGTTGCAGCATAGTATAGCATCATATATCATAATATATTATTACATGCATTTTAAATTCTTTTAGTATTTTATAATCATACTGGTCAGTCTACACTAGCATTATTTATAAAAATGTTGATTTAGACTTTAATATTGTGGAATTTGGGCAAATTCATAATAGGTAGAGCATGGGATCATAATATTTTATTTCAACTTAAAATCTATAACTGATACAACTAAAATATATAGTTTTTTTATTATTTAAACTAAAATTATGATTTTTTATCTTCAGCAATCCATTCTAATGTGATATACAATCTAATATAATATAATATGTCATAGTGTATTATAATATAGGATGCCATACCATAATTTAGGATCTTGCATTATAACATACTATTGTGTATTACTACATATTATTTATATTTTACTTTGCTGTATGATAGTATAGTTTGTACTAGTATAATTCATAAAGATATCTTGATTTATAGGTGAGATGATGGGATTTGGCCAAATTTAAGGTAAGCTTTAAGGAACATCATTGGGGGTGTGCTATGGTGTGTCATTTAATCAAAAGAATGAAATTTTGCATCCAAAATAAATGTTAATTTTTCAACCAAATTTGATAAATATTTTACTTAAAGTGATTCATTTTAAGGTGTAATGTAAGATAATATATGATATCAAAAGCATATTAAAATATAATGTTCATAACATTAAAACATTACATATATATGAATGTGGTGGTGTGTTACTTAAATGTTATTGTACATTTTAGTATATTTTACTTTTGTTATAATCGTTGGGTCAAAACACACAAAAATGATAATTTGAAGGTTCAGATGGAAGAATTTGGCCAAATTCACAGCACACAACAAGAAGCGACACCAATATTAAGCTATTTTGTAGCATTTCTAATAGAAAATAACAATTTTACATCCAAAATGAACATTATTCATATTTTGAGAAAGTTTTGTTATTTGTTCCTTTTAAGTGATTCTAATGAGGTGTAAAGTTAGATATATATATTATATTATAAATTTAAAATCTTATATTATAATATAATATGGTGTGTTAATTCACTATAATATGTTTAGCATGATATTTATTATTTAGTTTGAGCTTGCATCCGCAAATCATAAAATGTTAATTTAATGTTAAGATGATGTAATTTGAATGAATACATTATTAGGATTTTGGTTGAAGTATTAAAGGTATGCATAAGAGAAAAATAAGATTTGAAGAATACCATGTCAAGGACATGGAGGAGATCCTAGGGGATCACATGCATTGACATTAGTGAGGTCATGGTGAGGAATAGAAGAACAAAATCTGGGATAAGGTTTGAATTTGATTATATGATTTTGCAAATAAGATTTGTGGGGATAAGAATCTATAATCCACCAAGTATTAGATCGAATCAACTTTAATTTATTTTATTTTAATTGATGTGGAGGCATATCACTAAGATATGGGCTCAAATCTCGGATCATATATGAATCTTCCACTAGGAAAGCATGTTCAGGCTATTCATTGGGGAATGGGATTTGAGTTTGATTTCATTGATTTATTTGGGGATGTATCCACTGAGGATGATAGTTTTGTTGGATTTCTTTGATTTAGATTCTACTGGGGGAGTTGGTTTAATTTGGCTCCACTATGGAGGTTGGTTTTGAATTAAATTTTTTTGCATGAGTTATTTATATATGATTTGGGGCTCCACTAGGGAGAAGGGTGTGATTTAACTCTACTAGGGAAAATCAGATTGGGTTTAATTTAATCTAAGTTAATGTATGGATCTTATCGATGTGCGATGGACCCACTAAGAAGAGCTATATGACCTTGACCTACCAGTTTACAAATCCAAAAAGATAGTCTACCAATTGCAGGGTAGAGCTAGCCAACCTAAGGGGTTTCCTTTTTGTGTGCAATGGCTATGCTAGAAAAAATGGTGCAGTAGACTTACATCTTCCAAAGTGAGGAAAAATTACTAGGGTGACTTATTATTGATACAATAAATCGGGACTTAGGTGACTATTAAGTGAATGTCCTTTGGGGACTTATGTCAAATCAAAAGTAGTCGAGATTAATTTTATCTTAATTTGATGTGATTTGAAATGGTTTGTTTGGTTTAGGTAATTTTTTGAAGGGCATATCCACTAGGGATGTGAGCTTGATAGATTTAATTAATGACCATGTTAGTGTGCGATGGACCCACTAAGATGGGCTTATATTAGACATTTCTTATCTCAGATTTACAAATCCAAAGGGTTAGTCTACTGTCCGTGGGGTAGAGCTAGCCATCCTAAGGGGTTGCCTTTCAGTGTGCAATTGCTGTTATAAGAAGAAGGCATAGCAGACTTACATCTTCTAAAGTAGGGAAGAATCGCTGGGGTGACCTATTGGTAGCACAACAAATTAAAACCGACTTAGGGGTGACTACTGAGTGAATGTCGCTGGAGACTTATATCAACTCAAGAGTTGTAAGGCAATTCCTATGGGGAGTTTTCCTAACATTTCCCTAAAGATAGGCTACCTGCTTGGGAAAAGGTACCATTAGGGATGTCCTCCTAATCCACAAGTGAATATATATTTTGTTTATATATTTGTGTGGACCTGTTCATGTGAGGGACCACATAATGGGTTATGTGACCGACATATCTCAGATTTATTAGACCAAGGAACAATATGCACATCCATAGGACAGATTCTCCAATGACAGGGGTAATTACTAGGAAAGCGGAACTGGCCAATTTGATAGTAATCTAGGTAGTGTCTAAATAGGGTCGCAAAGAATTTCATCCAAATATAGTGCCCATAGGAGAGGTGTTGCTTGGAGCATTATCACGAGCCATAGAAAGGAAAGCCTAGGTGTATAGTGGTAACTCAAGGAGAAAGCATAGGCGATTTACATCACGCCATGAGTGGTGTATCCTAAGGTGCGAGAACTAACCAAGGTGTATCAACATGAGTGGAGTATCCGTTAACATAGTGAGAACCAACCAACCTAAGGTGCCCATCAGAGTGCAACGAACAATCTGAAAAGAAAGCATGTAGGCTTATAACTTCCCAAGCAGAATCGATCATTGAAATAGTTTATCATCGGCATAATAGATGTTATCTAATCTAGAACCACTACTAAGTGGAGATCCCCAAGGAAGGACTGGACATAAACTTGAAGTAGTCAAAAGGGAAGGAGCCGCTAGGGGACTTATCCTAAATGTTAAATATACTTGACCCCGTCAGTGCATGAACTCAAATCCAAGAAAAAAGTGTAGCAGACTCACATCCTCTTAAATGAACCCAACATAAGGTAGCTTACATGCCACACTATAAAGCCTACTAAACAAAGAAGGCACTCATCCGTGTGTAGTGGCCAAGTAAAGAAGGAAAGCATATTATACTTACATCCTCCAAAGCAAGAAGACCATTGGGGTGACACACTAACAGGGTAGCATGTCAGCCAAACCTAGAGCAACTACTGAGTGAGTGCCATTGGGGCGGTATCTCAACTCAGAGTAGCCCGAGATAAAAGATATGTGTTTATTTTATATGTTTGTGTGTAGTTTGTGTTTGTCTTATGTCGATGAAGGATAGGACACCATTCGGGTTCTTTACACCTACAATAAACACATCATGGAAAATTCACAAATAAGAATACTTTCAACATGGAAGAGATTGATTTGAAATGTACTTTTCATTGATGATAATTATTTTAAAACATGATTTATAATATTTCTTTAAGTAGAGACTATTGATTGGAAGCATTGTATGCTCTCCCTTATGATTAATAAGCTGATAAGATCCTCCTTGTTAGGCCTTCTCTGTTGCAGAAGGGCATTCCCAAGAGGGTTCAAATGTTCCTCCCATCTTATGACGAGAAACAATCAATCTCCTCATAACTAAAATAAGCACTCCTACTTGAAAAGCTGTAGCACGGACCAACTTATTGTGAGCTTGAATCATTTTAGATTTGTACAACTCAAGCTTTTAGCATGACCACAAGCGTCTCTCCTCTAAACCTTCAAGCTCTTCTAACCGCAGCTTGGCATTCTGCTCTATTGTGATCTTGCTACCCACATCCATCCTTAGTGATTAGAGTTGGATTTATAATGGTAGAATAGCAGTGTGTGTTGGAGTTCTATATGTGGTGCAGTAGGCCCACAAGGCTTCAACTAACTTCTCATGCCACTGTCTCTTTTTGTTGTCGAGTGTCTTCTTAGTATTTTGATGAGAGTTTTTTGATGACTTATGCTAAGCCGCTTTCCCTCGGGTAGTTGATGGTAGAATATCACGAATCTATGTTGTGATTCTAGGCAAAGTTGTTGATCTCGTTGCTCTTGAATGAGTACCATTATTAGATATAATTCATCAAGGCACAAACTATATCGATATGATTCTAAAAATTGGAGCACATGCTCGGATGTGACCTCTCATGTAGAACTTCATTTAGAAAAGTAGTCAGTTGCTAAGAGGCGAACCGATGACCCTTGGAAGAAGGAGAATCAATCAAACCCACTATGTTGGTACCCCAACACTCGAATGGCCATGAGGCTAATGTAGATGTAGAATGTTGGGTTGTTTGTAGGACCACACCGTGTATTTGATATTGGTGGCATTGCCTAACTGTATCCATGCAATCTTTGATCATCGATGACCAGTGGTATGCTATATCTTGATCTTGGCTTTCATCTTTGGACTAGCTTGGTTGGCTCAATATAATCCTGAGTGTACCTCGGTCATGATCTTACAGGCTTCATCCTTATCTAAATAACTTAACCTTATATGATCGAAAGACCACCGGTATAAGACACCATCCACAAGAGTGTAGGAAAGTGCTCTTTGTTTCATCAAATAGGGTTGGGACTTCTCTTTAGGTTGTTTGCCTTTATTTAGGTAATACATGAATGGTTGCCTCCATTCTAACTCCTCGTCCTACTTTGGAATGGGAACCTCCCCTTCAAGAGAATACTTTTTGATGAGTTCAATATCCATAAGGGATAAGACTTGTATATATTGGACCTTTATTTATATCGACTCATTCTTCGGGCATGCCAACTCCTTGGCAAACTTGGCTAAAGAATACGCTATGACGTTCTCTCCTCGAGGAATTTTATAAATGGAAACCTCTAAAATTTGGGGCAATAACTCTATGGTGTACTTGTGGTAGTGATGGAGCTTGGCTTCATAACATTATAGGGCCCAATGATTTGGTTGATAACTAGTTGAGAATCCTCGAAGATGTTGATGTTCTGGATGCTTAGAGTAATGGCTAACTCTAGTCTAGTAATTAGAGCCTCATATTCGTTGTTCAAAGATTAGACAAATGATATTAGAATCTCATCACATTCGTCTAGAGTTTAGAAAACTATTCCTACCCCTGACTTTCTTGGAATAATAGATTATGGTTCTTCTCCTCTTTGAGAGGAAGTCGCACCATCAAAGTACACCTCTAGCAGTGAATGCAAGTATCCCCTAAGTTCATGATTTTTACATCGGGGAGATCATCACTAAGAAGAGAGTCAGCAAGAAGCAGGTGTGCTATTAAAAAATCTGCTAGTGCTTGTCCTTTCAGTGTATGGAGCAGTACAAAGGTAATGTCAAATTACGAGAGGATCATGGACCATCATTTTAACTGTCTAGATAGCATCGGCCATATCATGAGATACTGTAGTAGATTGATCCTAGAGATTAAGTTCACCTTATCAGGAAGCATGTAATGGTGTAGCTTTTGGGATGCAAAGATTAAATGCTTCTTAATGGGTGGATAATTAGCCTCAGTAGGGATTAGATGATGACTGAGGTAGTAGAGTGCATTTTCCTTCTCTTCATTATTGGCTTAGGCTAATAAAGCACAAAGGGAGTCATCTAACATAGTAGTGTAAAGTATGAGTGGCTTAATCGGAATAGGTGTTGCTAGATTCAGCAGTGTCATCAGGTAATTTTTGATGTCTTCAAAGACATGCTCATACTTGTCATCCTACTTGAACTTGACATCCTTTTTGATAAGTGCTTAGAACGGCTAATATCTTCCTGATAGGTTGGATATAAAGCTTGTTAGATATGCCAACCACCCTTAGAATGAATAGAGTTGAGTCAAACTTTTAGGGGGTGGCATTTCTAATATCGCCTTGATCTTCTCTAGATCAATTTTTATTCGTTGGCATCGGACAACAAACCCAAGGAATTTCCCTGAACCTATTATGAATGCACACTTCAAGGGGTTCATTTTGAGGTTAAATTATTTTAACTATTTGTAAACTACTCTCAAGTCAAAGAGATAGTCCTCCTTTTCTCTACTTTTGGGCATGAGATCATAAACATAGCACTCGACTTGATGATGAATGAGTTCATCAAAGATTCGAGTCATAGCCTACTGGTATGTAGCACCAGCATTTCTAGGGTGGGAAGGCATGACTTTATAGCAATAGATTTCGATCAGGGTTCTAAAAGTAGTGTTTCTTCCATCTTTATTTGGTTATATTCAGATAAGCCATCCATTAAAGAGAATACTGCATGAGATGAGGTAATGTCTACTAGCAGCTCTAGGATTGGTAGTGGAACATCGTATTTTGGGCATGCCCTATTTAAATCCTTAAAATAGATGCATATGTAAATTTAGCAAATTTTTTTCTTAACTGGGATTATGTTGGCTAACCAGGTAGGGTATTTTTCTTCTTGGATGAAGCCAGCATCGATCAGTTTCTTGACTTTAAAAATGACCATTGTTCAATGTTGAATCTAGGAGCTTGCTTGATAGGGTTAACAGTAAGCTTTATTGCTAGTTTATGGACTGCTACATCAGGAACCAATCTAGAAATTTCTTCAAAACTCCATGCAAAGTAGTCCTTAAACTCAGGCAATAGTCTAACTAAGTCATTAGTTTCAATTTCATTCAGTGAAGAACTAATGTATGTAGGGTGTGGATCTTCTTCAATTCCTAAGTTAATTTCCTTAAGCTCATTGATGGTTGACTTGATCTATTCTTCAAACTCTGGCGGTGCATCTTTAACTTCAAAATCATTTGGATCATCTAAAGTTTCTAAGAACAACTCCTCATATGATTTAATGTGATTTCAAAAGAACCTATCAATTCCAAATGATTGGTGATGACTAAGCAGTAATCGTCATCATCGGCTAGACCGACTGTACCGAATCCTAGTCCTAGTCTTGATTGAGATATTTTGCATTTATTCTTCCATATTCTTTCGAAGTAGTCTGACCTATGCTTTGACTAATTATGTGGGATTAACCCTTTCTTTGCTAAATTATGAACACAAGGTAAGTACCAATCAAAAAGTAATTCTATTAATTCTTTATATGAATCATCCTCAAATTTTACATCAACTTCTTGACTTGAGGATTATGCTTCTAGAAAGAACTTATGAGTCTTCACACCTATGGATGACCTAGGGGCTTCCTTAACTATCAAACCCTCAGCTTTTTGAGAGGCAAGTGGGGTTTGGGTTAAGGTTCCCAACTGATGCCTAACTATTTCACATATAAAATTTGATACACTTATACCTTTCTGTGGAGCCCAGTCTTCATCGCTATCTGGCTCAAGTGTCACCCTTAAGAAAATACTACTGAGAAGAGCTGGCTTGTGCGCAAACCATATAAGACTCATCCTATGAACTAGATTCTAAGTCTATATGGATGCAGGTGTACTCCTTGAAGTTGGGACATACTTCTATTGGATGGTCAATAATGAGGTTTTCCACCCTGGGGCTGCCTCTGAACTGGCCTCTTCCTCTTCCTGGTAGAGGTCAGGTCGTCCTACCCATATGTTCGAATGGAGTGACGAACTATGGGTGGAATCTAATGTCATGCTCCACTTCCTCCTCCAAGTCTTTTTTCATTCCCTTTTATTTTCTTTTCCTTTTTCTTTTTCACTTTCTTTTTCTTTTTTTTAATTTTTAAACTTTGGCCAAGTTCATGAGAATAGGCTTGTTGATTTTGAGGGAGATCTCCTTTGACACAGTAGATGATCCCACCTCTCACAAACTTTATACACTGATGTGGAGAGGATAGAACGATGTTGTTCTCATGTATCCATGGTCTCCCAAGCAAAGCTTTGAAAGATGTATCTGAGTATATATTTGTGAAACTTGGATTTAGTCTTTCAATCATCTATCTCCAAGGGCAACACTATGGAGCCTAAGATAACTTTTGGAGTGCGGATTCAATCTTCCCATCTTAGATTTAAGAGTCTTCTAAACATTAAGACCTTCCTAGTCATAAGACACTTCTAACAATTAGGAAAAGACTTAACCCAAGCCTAAAGACTTAGACGGGTTAACCATAGGATTAGGTTATGCCTTAGGGGTTAGGATAATCCACCTACCCTACAACATAAATCCAATCCATGTTCACCTTCTCAAACCAAACCTCAAGTTCAATTCAAACATCAAATTCAAATCCAAATCCAAAGACAAATTCTTAAACCAAATGATTGAAGCCCATGATCAAATCCAAACTTGAAACCTTTCCTAAGACATATGACTTATGCCATGGACTTAGCCAAATCTTAATCCAAATCAATCCAAATCAATCCAAAATTAATTCATTTTCTCAAAACCAATTTATATCTTCAATCATCTTTCTAAATAAAATTCAAATTTACATTCAAATGATCAAAACCAAATCAAACTATATCAAATTAAATCAAAATCCTTCCTAAGCCATATGACCTATCCCATGGACTTAGCCAAATCTTAATCCAAATCAAGTCAAACTCAATTTATTTTCTCACAAATCAATCATATTTTCAATCATCTTCACAAATTTAAATGAAATATACATTTAAATCACCAAAACTAAATCAAACCAAATCAAAATCCAAACCTAAGACACATGACCCAACTCCATGGACTTAGCAAACTTCCTTCATTCTAAAACCCAAATTCAATTGACTTTCTCATTAATCATTCATACCTTCAATCATATTAACAAATATAAATGAAATATACAATCATCAATCCAAACCAAAATCAACCCAAATCAAACAACTTAACCCTTTTGACTTGAAATGTTCAAATGAACTAAAACCCATTTGAACCCAAGACAATTTCTATTGAATTTGTATATCAATCCCAAATCCATAAATAAATTTAACTAAATCAAACTCAACCCAAAATCAAGCCAATTAAACCCAATTGGTCTAGTTGACCCAAAGTGGCCAATTTGACCTATTTGAGCCAAGTTCTAATCCTACTCAAATTGGATTGAATGAAGTCCATCAAAACCTCCCATCATGATTGTTGATCACCCTAGGTTGATCAATTGTCATAAATTAGGTCAAACCAAGTCAACTTAATCATTTCACCAAGTCAACCCCTTAACCCATATGAACACAAACTAGCCAAGTTACAACCTAAGCCAAATCCCTTTAAACCAATGATTCATACTAAATCAAAACTAATATTTAAATATGACTTGACCTTCAATTGAGTCAAACCAAACCCAATTGCCCCTCTTGACCTAAGTTTGCCCAAATTGACCTAAAAGACTAAATTGGATTAAATCAAAATATAAACCAAATTGATTTTAACTAATAGCTCAAGTTCATTCCAAATTGATTATTGAACTTGACCAAAGTCATGATTGGACCTAACCGAACCCATTTGACCTACTTAGCGCAAATTGACATAAAGGTTCAAGTTGGCCTAAATAAAACTAAATCCTAAATAATTGAAACTAAAGCCTACAATCAACTTCAATTGGTCAACTAAACCAAACCCTAACCTGACCCTAAAGCTAACCAACCCTAAAACCTACCTAAACACAAAATACAAACACTAAATCACCATAAACCTGCAAAACCCTAAATCCACAAAACCATAAACCTTAAAACTCTAAACCCTAAACTAAACCCTAAAAAAAACCTAAACAAAATAAAACCTAAAAATAAAAAAATAAAACCTAGATAAATAAAATAAAATAATAAAATAAAATAAAAACCTAAATTAGAACCTAAACCTAAAAATAATATAAAATAAACTAATAAAAACAAAATAAAATTAAATAAATAAAAACCTATGCTAAACTAAATAATAAAATGAACCTAAGAACAAAAAACTAAATAAAATAAAAATTAAACGTAAAATAAAAATAAAATAAACCTAAAATAAAATAAAATAAAAGCTAAATAAAAACATAAACCTAAAAAATAAACTTTAAAATAAAACCTAAAAATATATACAAAATAAAACCTAAACCCTAAACAAAAAAAAAATAAACCTAAAATAAAAATAAAATAAACAAAAATAAAATAAACCTAAACCTAAACTAAAATAAATAAATCCTAAACTTAAACCTAAAATAAACTAAATTTAAACCTAAACATAAAGTAAGTAAACTAAAATAAACTAAAAATAAACTAAACATAAACTAAAAAATAAAACCAAAAATAAACCTAAAATAAAAACCTAAAATATAGACCTAAAAAAATAAAATGAAAAAATAAACTAAAAAAAATAAAAATAAAACATAAACCTAATAAATAAAATAAAATAAAACTAAACTAAAAAATAAACTTAAACATAAACCTAAACCTAAAAAAAAATAAACTAAAGATAAAAAACCTAAACAAATAAATATACTAAAATAGAAACTAAACTAAATGAAATAAGTAAACCTAAATCAAAGAATAATAAAATAAAATGAAAGATAAATCAATAAACCTAAAACTGCTGGTTGACTTTTATTAAACCCAGGCCCTGATCCACAGCTGACCCTAGCCCTAGTCTGCAGGCAACCTAGGCCAAGGCCAAAACTGAGCCCTGGCCTGGCCCTGGAGCCCTGCCACAAGCCTGGAGTCCTAAAATCATGACCTACCCTCCACAAACCTTCCCTAAACTGGGCCACCCCAGAGCTCTCTCACAGGCCAGGCCATGGGTTGGCATCATGATTCACTGGGCAGGCCACTGAGCCACAAGGCCCTGCCATGGGCCCAGCCCTAAACCCTACTCAGTCTGGGCCCTGACCCTAAACCCTGCTAAAACCAACCATGAGCCACACCCAGGCCATAAAGCCTAAATCATGGGCCCTAAAACCTAAACCCTAAACCTAAACCACACCAAACCCAAAACCTAAAGTAACTAAAGAAATTTAAAAATAACCTAAACCCACTATAATAAACTAAACCTTAACCCTCAGATGCAACAGGGTGGACACATCACCATCATCGCCCGGGCTCAATCTAGATGTGGCGGTGGAGGTGAAGATAGAGGTGGCGGTTATCGTACTAGTGGTGCGGGATCTGGAGGTTCTGGTGGATATGGAGGTGGTGGTCAGAGCAGTGGTTGTTATGGAGGCTGGAGGAGCAACGGAGGTTACATTCATGTTGGTGGCGGAGGGAGAGATCGGGGATATGATGGTGGATCCCGCTACTCCAGAGGTCGGGGTGGTTCTGATGGGAACTAGATGATCCGATCTATTGCATATGGAATTATATCTTTATAATAGAGACGGTTCTAGTTATCTACATTTTTTATTTTTCTCTATGCATGCTCATTTTTTGTTTATGTCATCGGTTGGGTTATAGAAAACTTAGTGTGTTACTTAGTTGATGAAATCGAAAAGATGAAATATTGAATCTGAATTTATTCTTTATTAAAAATAAATAAAAACCCTAAACATTAAACTAAAATTTGAACCCTAAACCTAAAGCCTAAACCCTAAACCCTAAAAATAAAATATAATAAAAAAATTTAAAAAAAAAACCCTAACCCTAGACCCTAAACCCTAAAACCCAAGCCCTAAACCTAAACCCTAAAACCTACAACCCTAAACCTTAAACCAACCCCAAACCCTAAAACTAAACCCCAAACCCAAATCCCTACACACCTAATCCTAAATGAAATAAAAGATAAAATAAATAAAAACATAAACCTAAATAAAATAAAATAATAAAATAAAATAAAACCTAAACCTAAATGTAAACCTAAAACTAAAACTAAATAAAATAAAATAAAATAAAACTAAAATAAAACTTAAACTAAACTAAAAATAAAATAAACCTAAATATAAAACATAAATTAAAAAAACTAATCCAAACATAATAATAACTAAAATAAAATAAAATAAAACTAAATAAAACCTAAACCTAAAATACAAACATAAAATAAAACCTAAAATAAATAAAAAATTAAAACCTAAACCAAAAAAATCTAAACAAATAAAGAAAATAAAATAAACCTAAACCAAGACTAAAGAACCTAAACTAAAATAAATAAAACCTAATCCTAAACATTAAACAAAGTAAACCTAAATGAAAATAAAATAAATTAAATTAAAATAAACATAAACCTAAACTAAAAAAATAAAACAAAAATAAACCTAAAAATTTAATAAAACCTAAACCTAAACATAAAAAAAATAAAATAAAACTAAAACCTAAAAATAAATTAAAATAAAAGTAAACTAAAAGTAATCATAAAACTAAACCTAAACCTAGAAAATATACTAAAACTAAAATTAATATACCTAAAAAAAAAGAAAGTAAACCTAAATGAAAATAAAAATAAAAATAAAATAAACTAAAATAAAAATAAAATAAAAATAAAATAAATTAAAACCTAAACCTTGGTTTATCTAATTTATTTTTAAAAAATAACCACCCTAAACCAAAACCCTAAATCTTAAACTACCCAAGGCACCAAATAGCTAAGCTGGACACTAACACCCACTAAACCTAACTAAAACCACTGACCCTACTTGCACCCTGACATACCCAAACCCTACACTACTCTAACCTGACACTCCAAACCCTAAAATATACCAAACAAAACTTAACCCTGATCCACCCACCCTAAGATCCAAAACCCTGGGTTATCTTTAAACTCCCAAAAGATCCCTGAGCCCTAGACACTCCCTAAAACACAAAACGTTAAAAACCTAAACCCTAAAAATGAAACCATAAAATTAAAGTAAATACCTAAAATAAAATAAATAAAATCTAAACTGAATAAAATAAATAAATAAAACCTAAACTAAAACCTAAATGTAAACCTAAAAAAATAAAATAAAATAAAATAAATAAATAAATAAAACCTAAACTAAACTAAAAGTAAAATAAACCTATGGATAAAAACCTAAATAAAATAAAACTAAACTAAAATAAAAAACTAAAAAAACCTAAACCTAAAAATAAAGTAAAATAAATAAATAAATAAACCCAAACCCTAAACCAAATGAAAAACTAAACCCAAAATAAAAAATAAAATAAAATAAAATAAAATAAACCTAAACCTAACTAAAATAAATAAACCTAAACTAAACCTAAAATAAACTACCTAAACCCTAAATTAAAAATAAAATAAACTAAAATAAACTTAACTAAGCTAAAAAAATGTAAGAATAAAACTAAAATAAAACCTAAACCTCAATGCTAAAAAACACCTAAAAATCAAAACTTAAACCAAAAATAAATAAAAAAAATAAAAAAAATAAAAAAAACCTAAAAAATAAAATGAAAGCTAAATGAAAATAAAAAATAAAATAAACCTAAAATAAAATAAAATAAAACTAATTAAAACCTAAACCTAAAATATAAACCTAAAATAAAACATAAAAAATAAATATAAAAGAAAACCAAACCTTAAAAACTAAAAAAAAAAAAACCTATAATAAACAAAATAAAATAAACTAAACCAAAATAAACTAAACTAAAATAAATTCACCCTAAACCTAAACCTAAAATAAACTAAACCTAAAACCATAAACTAAATAAAATAAAATAAACTAAAATAAACCTAAACCTACACTAAAAATAAAACTTAAAATAAACCTAAAATAAAACATAAAACATAAACCTAAGATAAAATAAAAAACCTAAACCTAAAATAAAACCTAAATCTACAAAATAAAATGAAAATAAAACTAAATTAAAAATAAACATAAACCTGACATACCTAAAAAATCTTAAATAAATAAAGCTAAAATAAATTAAAACCTAAATAAATAAAAAATAATAATAAATAAATAAGCTAAATTAAAAACTAAACCTACATGTTTTGCCTAATTTAAAAACTTGACCTACCCTAAATCCCACCCTAAACTCTAAAGCTGATCGTTAATTAAACCCTAATTCACAACCCTACCAAAACTGATCCTACTGACTAAATCCACCTTAACCCCTACTAACCACTAGACCTAAAGATCCTACTGACCTACCCTGAACCCTAAACTAAACCAGATACCCTAACTGGTGACAAATGAGCCTAAACCTGAGGCCCTAAACCTAAACTCCTACCTTAAACTCTACTCTGACCCTAAACTGACTCAGCAATGGCTACCTTACTGACTTAAACTAATGACCTTGACTGAAACTGAGCCAAACTACTAACTAAACTGAACTCCTAAATAACCCTGACTGTCCCTAACTAACCCTAAACACTAGGCCCTCTACTAAACCTAACTTACAAACTCTTAAACTAAATAAGCTATACCCTACCCTAACTGACTTAACTTTACTTTAAAAACCTAAACTTAAAACCCTAAAACTAACTAAAAAACTAACTCCTAAAATAAAAATTATACTTTAACATATGACCCTAAACTAACTAAAATAAAATATAACAAAAAACATAAAATTATTAAAACCTAAACTCTAAAACATAAAACCTAGTAAATAAACCTGATTAAATAAATAAATAAAACAAACTAAATAAAATAAAAAATAATAAATAAAACCTAAACTTAATCTTAAACTAAACCTAAAATAAAATAAAATAAAAATAAAATAAACTAAAATAAAATAAATAACCTAAACTAAGCTAAAAAAATAAAATAAACCTAAGAATAAAAAACCTAAATAAAATAAAAACTAAACATAAAATAAAAATAAAATAAAACTAAAATTAAATCAAATAAAAAGAAAACAAAAATTTAAACCTACAAAACAAAACCTAAAAATAAATAAAAAATATAAACCCAAACTCTAAACTAAAAATAATAACTAAACCAAAAATAAAAGTAAAATAAACAAAATAAAATAAACCTAAACCTAAACTAAAATAAATAAAACCTAAACCTAAACCTAAAATAAACAAAACCTCAACCCCAAACTAAATAAAATAAGATAAACTAAAATAAATAAACCTAAACTAAAATTGAATCTAAAATAAAACCTAAAACTAAAAAAAGCTACAAACCTTAACCTAAATTAACTAAAACCACAAAATAAAATTAATAAAAAAACCTAAACAAAAATAAAATGAAAAGATAAATAAAATAAAAACATTAACTAAAACCTAAACCTAAACCTAAACCTAAAAAAAATAAAATAAAAGAATAAAAACTAAACTAAAATAAAAATAAAACCTAAACTAAACTAAAAATAAATTAAAAAAACCTAAATTAAATAAAAACTAAACCTAAAATAAAAATAAAATAAAATAAAAACTTAAACCTAAATATAAATAAGAAATAAAACCTAAACCCTAAACTTAAAAAAAGTCCTAAACTTAAAATAAAAATAAAATAAACCTCAACCTAATTTAAGATAAACTAAACTAAAATTGATAAAACCTAAACCTAAACCTAAAGCTAAACTAAATAAAATAAAATAAGATAAAAATAAACAAAAACACAAAACTAAGAAAGAATACCTAAAAATAAACCAAAAATAAAAACTTCAAACCTAAACCTAAAAAAATAAAATAAAAATCTAAACTTAAACCTAAATGTAAAAAATAAAAACCTAAACCTAATGGGGAGAGAAACTAAAGAAAGGTAGGGGTGGTTATCTAGAATTTCGATTTGCTCTATGCAAGCTCCTTTTACATCATTTATGTCATGTGTCTTAGAAAACTTGGTGTAACTTGGTTGATGAAATCAAAGAAGTGTTGAATCTGATTTGCTCTTTGTTAACAAAACACTACACCTAAACACTAAACCCAAATCCTAAACCCTAACCTACCAAAACCCTAAAACCCTCCCTAAACCCTACACCCCAAACTAACTAAACCTAAACCCTATACACCACCCACCAAACCATGACCTTAAACCCCAAAACCTAAATCCTTAAACCCTAAACCCTAAAAGGGTCATAAACCTTCAACTCAACCTAAACCTTAAACGGATCCCTCTAAACCAAAACCCTAAACCCTAAAGCTAAAACTAAACCTAAATAAAATAAAACCTAAAATAAAGTAAATAAAATTAAACCAAAATAAAATAGATAATAATATAAAATGACCTAAACTAAAACCTAAACTTAAACTTAAATCTAAACCTAAACCTAAACCTAAAGAAAATAAAATATAAAATAAAACTAACTAAAATAAAATAAATAAAAAAAACCTAACTAAACTAAAAGTAAAACCTAAATAAAATAAAAATAAAATAAAATATAAAATAAATAAAAATAAAAAAATAACTAAACCTAAAAAATAGTAAAATGAAACCTAAACATAGTAAAAAAATAAAACCTAAACCCTAAATTAAAAAAATAAAACCAAAACCTAAAATAAAAAATAAGATTAAACCTAAACTAAACTAAAATAAATTAAACCTAAACCTAAAATAAACTAAACCTAAACCTAAACCTAAACCCAAAAAATAATTCAAATAAACTAAAATAAACCTAAACCTAAACTAAAAAATTAAACCTAAAATAAACCTAAAATAAAACTTAAACCTAAACCTAAAAATAAAATAAAAGCTAAACATAAAAAAAATAATACTAAACCTATAAAATAAAATAAAATAAAGTAAACTGAAACTAAACTTAAACTTAAACCTAAAAAAAAACAAAAAAACAACTCTAAAAAATAAACAAATAATAAAATAAAATAAAATTAAAAAATGATAATAAATAAAATAAACCTAAACCTATGGTTTTACATAATTTAGGGGGAAAAAACACCCATACCCTAAACCCTAAACCTTAAACCCTAAACCCTAAACTTGAACCGTGAGCTTACAACCTTAAACCCTACCTCAACCCTAACCCACCCAAACCCTAAACCCACAACTAAACCCAGCCACTAAACCTAAACCTAAAACCAAAACCTGCCTAAGCCTAAACTAAGATAAAATAAATAAATAAAACATAAACCTAAATAAAATAAAATAAATTAAAATGAAAACCTAAACTAAAATTAAACCTAAACCTAAACATAAAAATAAGATAAAACTAAATAAAACAAATAAATAAAAACTTAAATAAACTAAAAAATAAAATAAACCTAAAAATGAAAAACCTAAATAAAATAAAAACTAAATCTAAAATAAAAATAAAATAAACCTAAAATAAAATATAAACTAAATAAAAACCTAAACCTAAAAAAGAAATGTAAAAATAAACCCTAAGATAAAATAAAAAAACACTAAAATTAAAATAAATAAAATAAACTTAAACCTAAACTAAAATAAACTAAACCTAAACCCTAAATTAAATAAAATAAAATAAATTAAAATAAACCCAAATTTAAACTAAAAGTAAAACTTAAAATAAACCTAAATATATAAAATAAACCTAAACCTACCAAAATAAATAAAACTAAACTAAAAGAAAGCATAAAACCAAAACCTTAAAATAAACTAAAATAAAATTTAAAAATAAATTAAATAAATAATAAAATAAAAACCTAAATAAAATTAAAGATTAAAATAAACTAAAATAAATAAAAATAATCTAATTAAACTAAATAAACCTAAACTATAAGTTTACTAAATAAAAAATTGTAAACCTAAACATGAGCCCTAAATCCTAAACCCTAAAAAACCCTAAACCCCTAAACCTGCGTCCCTAAACCCTAAACACTACCCTAAAATCTCTCCACGGACCACTGACCAACCCACCCTAAACCACTAAACCCTAAACTACCCTGACCCACCCTAAACCCTAAACCTAAACCCTAAACCTACCAACCCTAAACTTTAAACTCCTAAACTCTAAGCCAGACACAAACCACTGACCACACCCTGACTCCAGGCCCTCACCCTCCTAAAGCTCTGGCGTCTAAAGCCATGACCTGACCCTCACTTCCTGACCCTAAATCCTACTCTAAAACCCTAAAGCCTAAACCTAAACTATCCCATAACTGGGCCTTACACCTAACTTCTAAAACCTAATATTAAAATAAATAAAAAACATAACCTAAATGAAATAAAATAAATAAAATAAAATAAAATTCTAAACTAAAACCTAAAACTAAACCAAAAAATAAAATAAAATTAGAAATAAAAGAAAACTAAAATAAAATAAATAAAAACTTATATTAAACTAAAAAAATTAAATAAAATTAAGAATAAAAAACATAAATAAAATAAAAACTAAACATAAAATAAATATAATAAAAGCCTAAAATAGATTAAAATTAAAAGTAAATAAAAACCTAAACCTAAAAAGTAAACCAAAAAAAATGAAAAGAGAAATAAATAAAATAAAACCTAAAACACTAAAAAAACCTAAACTTAAAATAAAAATAAGATAAACAAATTGAAATATACATAAGCATAAACTAAAATAAACTAAACTATGATAAATAAAACCTAAACCTAAACCTTAACCTAAACTAAATAAAATAAAATAAACTAAAAATAACCATAAAGCAAAACTAAAAAATAAAACTAAAAAATAAACCTAAAATAAAAACCTAAAATAAAACCTAAACCAAAAAAAATAAAATAAAAACATAAACTTAAACCTAAAAATAAAAACTGAAACCTCAACCTAAAAAATAAAATAAAAATAAAATTCAAATAAAAACAAACCTAAACCTAAAAAATAAACTAAAATAAATAAACCTAAAATAAATAAACAAAATTAAATAAAAATAAAAAATAAATCTAAATAAAAATTAAAATTAAAATAAACTCAAATAAATAAAAATTAAACATAATAAACTAAATAAACTTAAACTTACTAGTTTACTTAATTTAAAAAAACCCTAAACCCTTAATCCTAAATCACAAACCCTAAACTAAACTAACCCTAAACCCTAAGAATGGACAGAACCTTTATGGTAGAAACATCACCATCAACTAGGCTCAGTCAGATCTGGTAGTGCTAGTGAAGGTAGAGGTGGCGGTTATCTTAGTGGTGGTAGGGGATCTGGAGATACTCGTGGATATAGAGGTGGCGGTCAGAGTAGCGGTGGTTATGGAGGTGGGAGGAACGAAAGAAGTTACAGTCGTGGTGGTGGGGGAGGGAGAGATCAAGGATATGATGGTAGATCCTATGAGAGGTGGTGTTGGTTATGATAGGAATTGGAGAAACTAAAAGAACGGTCGATCTCTTGCTTATGGAACTGTGTCTTTATAGTAGAGACAGTTCTATTTATCTAGGGTTTTTTATTTGATCTATGGGTGCTAATTTTTGATCTATGTCATCATTTATGTCTTAGAAAACTTGGTGTACTATTTGGTTGATGAAATCAAAAAGAAGAAATTTTGAATTTGAATTTTTTTCTCTATTTAAAAAAAACCTTAAACCCTAAACCCTAAATAAAAACTTAAACCCAAAAACTAAAACCTAAATCATAAACCCTAAACCCTAAAACCCTAAACACTAAATCATAAACCTAAACCCTAAACTTTAAACCCTAAACTATAAACCCTAAATCCTAAACCTTAAATCCTAAACCCTAAAACCCTAAACCTAAAACCTTTAACCCTAAAACCATATAGCCTAAACCCTAAACCCTAAACCCCCAACCCTAAATCCTAAACCTTAAACCCTAAACTAACCTTAAACACTAAACCCTAAACTCTAAACTAACCCTAAGCCTTAAACCCTAACCCAAAACCCTATAACCTAAACTTTGAATAAAGATGTCTTTAGGAGTAGATCTAAAGAATTACCTAATCATAACATAGTTATGGTAGCTAATGAAAATGTCTTCCCTTGGCTATTAGATATTTGAATGCCCTAAACCCTAACCCTAAATCATATTATAAAACCATATATTATAGTATAATGTAGTATCATATTTTTAAGCATGTAGTGATGTGTTATTGGATGTTATAAAATGTTTTGAAATATTTTAGTATATTATGGTATTGTGATTTAATAGTCTTTATTTATATAAATCATAAAAATACTTATTTAATAAATTAGATGATGAAATTTGTTAAATTTGAAGTGAGAATTAGGTTGTAGTACCAAAGGTGTGCTCATACTTGTAGTCTAAAAGTAAGATTTTATGTTCAAAATAAATATTATATGTTCTAGCATAGTATAACCTCATATATCATAACATATTGTTCTCTGATTTTAATTTCTTTTAGTATTTTAAAATCATGCGGTCAGCCTAGACTAGCATTATTTATAAAAATGTTGATTTAGACTTTAAAATGGTGGAATTTGGCCAAATTCATAATAAGTAGAGCATGGCATCATAATATATTATTTAAATTCAAAATATGTAAGTGATACGACTAAAATATATAGTTTTTTATTATTTAGACTAATTTTATAACTTTTTATCTTACACAATCCCTTATGATATGACATGCAATATAATATAATATAATACATTATAGTTTATTATAATATAGTATGTCATAACATAATGTAGCATCATGCATTATAGCATGCTACTGTGTATTACTACTTGTTATTTAGCATTTGTACTGGTATAATTCATAAAAATACTGATTTATACACTGAGATGATGGGATTTGCTTAAATTTAAGGTAAACTTTAAGGAACATCATTGGGGGTGTGCCATAGTGTGTCATTTAATCAAAAGAATGAAATTTTTGCATACAAAATAAATGTTCAATTTTCAACCAAATTTTATAAATTTTTTGCTTAATGTGATTCATTTTAAGGTGTAATATAAGATAATATATTATATGAAAGCATACTAAAATATAATGTATATAACAATATAACTTCACATATATACAAATTTGGTGGTGTGTTACTAAATGTTATTGTACATTTTAGTATGTTTTACTTTTGTTATAACACATTGGGTCAAAACTAACAAAAATGTTAATTTAAAGGTTGAGATGGAATGATTTGGCCAAATTCATGGCACACCATGAAGCAACACAAAATTATGTTATTTTGTAGCATTTCTAATAGAAAATAACAATGTTACATACAAAATGAACATTATTCATATTTTGAGAAAATTTTGTAATTTGTTCCTTTAAGAGATTCTAAAGAGGTGTAATGTTAGACAATATATTTTATTATAGAAAATTATAATATAGCATCATATATTATAATATAATATAGTGTGTTAATTCACACTATAATATGTTTAGCATGATATTGTATAGTTAGTTTGATCTTGCACCACCAAAAATCATAAAATGTTGATTAGCTTTTGGTTTATGTATTAAAGGTGTGCATAAGATAAGAAATAAGATTTGATGAGAATTCCATGTTAAGGATATGGAGGGATATCCGTTAAGGGATCAAACATGCATTGGACATGACATGTGAGGGGTCTATGTCGAGGGCATAGAAGAAGAAAATCTGTTGTGGATAAAAATTTATAATTCACTGGGGATTAAGATCAAATCAACATTAATTTATTTTATTTAGAATGAAAGTGTGTAGTCGATCTAGAATGAAAGTGTGTAGGCTTATAAATTTCCAAGTGGAACTGATCTTTAAGATAGTCTATCGTCAGTTAGACAGATGCTATCTAACCTAGAGTGACTACTAAGCGGGGAGCCCCGAGGATGGACTAGACCCAGACTTGAAGCAGTCAAAAGGAAAGGAGCCACTAGGGGATTATCCTAAACTTTAAATATACTTGACCTAGTCAGTAAACAAAGGATAATCCAAGAAGAAAGCATAGCAGACTCACATCCTCTTAAATGAAGCAAAACATGAGGTATATGTTATCGCCAAGTAAGGCCTATCAAACTAACAAGCTCCGGTAAAGTGGCTGCAAGGAAGGAAAGCATAGTAGACTTGCATCCTCCAAAGTAAGAAGACCACTAGGGTGACACAGGTGGTAGCACATCACGCACTAGAGAAGCTCGAGTGAGTGCCACTGGGGGTATTATCTCAACTCAGAGTAGCTTGAGATAAAAGATATGGGTTTATTTTATATATTTATGTGTAGTTTATATTTGTGTTGTATCGATGAAGGATAGGATGCTGCTCGAGCTCCTTACACCTACCCTAAACGCATCATGGTGAATTCAGAAACAAGAATACTTTTAGCATGGAAGAGATTGAATTTTAGATGGAACTTTCATTGATGATAATTATTTTCAAACATGATTTATAATATTTATTTAAGTAGAGCCCGTTGATTGGAAGCATTGGGTGCTCTCCCTTATGATTAATAAGCTGATAAGATCCTCCTTGGTAAGCCATCTCTATGATAAAAGGACCTTCCCAAGTGGGTTCAAACTTGCCTCCCATCTTACAATGGGCAACAATCAGCCTCCTTAGAACTAAAATATGCTCTCCTATTTGAAAAGCTCTACGACAGGCTAACTTATTGTGAGCTTAAATGATTTTAGCTTTGTATAACTTGAGATTTTGACATGCCTGCAGGCTTCTCTCCTCCAAACCTTCAAAATCTTCTAACCACAACTTGGTGTTCTACTTTGTTGTGATCATGCAACCCACAGCTATCCTTAGTTATGGGAGTTGGACATGTAATGGTAGAATGGCTTCATATCATGCATTAAGTAGAAAAGAGTAGACTGAGTTGGAGTTCTATATGTAGTGTGGTAGGCCCACAAGGCTTCAAGTAACTGCTCATGGCCCTATCGCTTGTTATTGTCGAGTGTCTTCTTTAGTATTGGATGAGAGTTTTTTAATGGCTCGCTAAGCTTGCCCTCGTGTAGTTGATGGTAGAATATCTCCAATCTATGTTGTGTTTTTGAGCAAAGTTTTTGATCTCAGTGCTCTTGAATGCAGTTCCATTATCAAATATAATTCATCGAGGCACTTTGAACCTATACATGATATGGTTCCTAAAACACAGAGCACATGCTATGCTGTGAGCTCTCTGAGCTGAATTGCCTTCACCCATTTAGAAAAGTAGTCAGTAGAAGCTAAGATGAACTGATGACCCTTAAAAGATGGAGGATCAATCAGACCCACTATGTCAACCTAACACTTGAATGGCCACACAATGTATTTGACATTGGTGGAATCACCTAGCTGTATCCATGCAATCTTCAATCATCGATGGACAATAGTATCCTAGTCTCTTGATCTTGGCTTTCATCTTTGGACCAGATTGGTTGGCTCCACATAATCTTGAGTGTACCTGGACACAATCTTATGGGATTCATGCTTATCTAAACAACGTAACCACATATGATGAAAGGATCGGCAGTACAAGACACAATCCATAAGAGCATAGGAAAGTATTCTCTACTTTATTTGATGGGCTTGGGCCTTCTCTTAAGGTAGTTTATCTTTATTTAGGTAATCCATGAATGGTTGCCTCCAATCTAACTCCTCATCCTACTTGGCAATGCCAACCTTTCCTTCAAGATAGTACTTTTTGATGAGTTCAATATCAATAAGGGATACAACTTATTTATTTTGGAACTTTATTGATATGGATTCATCCTCCGGACATGCCAACTCCATGGAAATCTTGGCTAAAGTATATGCTATAGCCTTCTCTCCTCGAGGAATCTTATAAATACTAACCTCTGAGATTTGGTCCAACAACTCCATGGTGTACTTATGGTAGTGATGGAGCTTGGGCTTTATAATCTTATAGGACCCAGTGATTTGGTTGATAACTAGCTGAGAATCCCCAAAGATGTTGATGTTCTGGATGCTTAGAGTAACGGATAACTCCAGACCAGCAATTAGAGCCTCATATTTGGCCTCATTATTGGTACAATGATTGGATAGATGATATGAAAATCTCATCACATCGTGGTCCAGAGTTAAGAGATCTATTCCTACCGCCACCTTTCTTGGAATAGTAGATTGTGGTTCTTCTCCTCTTTGAGAGGATGATGCACCATCAAAGTACATCTGCAAAGGTGAGTGTTAGTATACCCTTAATTCATGATTTGTTAATCGAGAGTCATCACTATAGAGTCATTAAGAAGTGGGTGTCGCTAAGAATAAGAAGTGCTCCTTTACGCACGTAGGTGCAAGGTAATGTCAAACTGCGACAGATGCATGGACCATCATGCCAATCGTCCGGATAGTGTCGGTCGTGTCATGAGATAATGTTGTGGATTGATCCTAAAGATTAAGTTCACCTAATGAGGAAGCATCTAGTGGTGCAAGTTTTGGGATGCAAAAACTAAAGCTAGGAAATGCTTCTCAATGGGTGGATAATTAGCCTTAGCAAGGATTAGATGATAGCTGAGTAGTATAGTGCATTTTCCTTACCTTCATGATTGACTTAGGCCAACAAAGCACCAAAGGACTCATCTAACAACAATGTAAAGTATGAGCTTGCGATAGTCGGAACCAGGCACCATCGTGTAATCGATGTCTTCAAAGGCATGTTCACACTTGTCATTCCACTTGAACTTGGCATCCATTTTGGCAAGTGTTGAGAATGGTCGACATCTTTCCAATAGGATATAAAGCATCTTAGATATGCCAACAGCCCTTGGAATGATCTGAGTTGAGTTAAAATTTTAGGGGGTAGCAATTCTAATATCGCCTTGATATTCTCCCGATTTATTTCAATTCCCAGGTGTCAGACAACAAACCCAAGAAATTTCCTTGAAGCTACTATGAATTCACACTTCAGGTGGTTCATTTTGAGGTTAAATTATCTTAACTGTTCAAAAACTACTCTCCAGGTTAAATTTCCCTAAACCTTAACCGCTATACCCTAAACCCCAAAGCCTAAACCATAAAAAACCTAAAACCTAAACCTAAGAAAATAAAACTTAAAATAAAATAAATAAAAAATCTAAACCTAAGTAAAATAAAATAATAATATAAAAACCCTAAACCAAAACCTAAACCTAAGCAAAAAAATATAATAAATTAAAATAACAAAAAACTATAATAAAATAAAGAAAATCATAAACTAAATTAAAAAATAAAATAAACTTAGGAATAAAAAAATAAATATAGTAAAAACTAAATGTAAAAAAAATATTAAATAAACCTAAACCAAAAAAAACCAAAAAAAAAACCCAAATCCTAAATAAAAAAACTAAACCTAAAATAAAAATAAAATAAATCTAAACCTAAACTAAAATAAACTAAACTAGAATAAATAAAATCAAAGCCTTAACCTAAAATAAACTAAACCTAAACTAAATAAAATAAAATAAACTAAAAATAAAACTAAACCTAAACTAAATAAATAAAACATAAAAATAAACCTAAAACCTAAACCCTAAACCCTAAACCCTAAAAATCTAAAAACCTAAACCTAAACTAAATAAAAAATAAAATGAATAAATAAACCAAACCAAAATAAAATAAAATAAACATAAACTAAAACCTAAAGCTAAATAGAAATCTAAAAAGAAAATAAAATAAAAAATTTAAAACTAAACTATAAATAAATAAATAAAAACCTAAACTAAGCTAAAAAAATAAAAAACTAAACCTAAAATAAAAATAAAATTAACCTAAAATAAAATTAAAGAAAAACTAAATAAAAACCAAAACCTAAAAAATAAACCTAAAAAATAAACCTAAAAAAAACCTAAAAAATAAATAAAAGATAAAATTCTAAACTAAAAAAAAAAATAAACCTATAATTCAAATAAATAAACTTAAACTAAGATAAACTAAACTAAAATAAATAAAACCTAAACCTAAACATAAAATAAACTAAACTAAAATCAAAACCTGAACTAAATATAATAAAAATAAACTAAAAATAAACCAAATCCTAAACTAAAAAAATACATAATAAAACCAAAAATAGAAACCTAAAATCTAAACATAAAAAAAAAACAAAAACCTAAACCTAAACCTAAAATATAAAATAAAACCAAAACCTAAAAAATAAAATAATAATAAAATTAAACTAAAAAAAAACCTAAACCTAAACCTAAACCTAAAAAATAAACTAAAATAAATAAACCTAAAATAAATAAACAAAACTAAATCAAAATAAAAATAAACCAAAATAAAAATAAGAAATAAAATAAACTAAAATAAATAAAAAATAAAGTAAAGAAACTAAACAAATAAACCTACTAGTTTACTTTAAAACCCAAAAAAAAATAAAAAATAAAATAATAAAAATAAAAAATCTAAACACTAAACCCTAAAACCCTAAACCCAAAACCCTAAACCCTAAAATCTTCAACCCTAAAGCTCTAAACCCTAAACACAAATTCCTAAACCCTAAGCCCTAAACCCTATAACTTAAACCGTAAACCTTAAAAATCTAAAATAAATAAAATAAACCTAAACTAAAACATAAAAACCATAAAATAAACATAAACCTAAACTAAAAAATAAAACCTAAAAACAAAACAACAATAAAAACCAAAAACCAAAACCAAAAATAAACTTAAACCTAAACCTAATAATAAAAAATAAAATCGAAACATAAAAAATTAAATAGAAATAAAACTAAACTAGAAAATAAACTTAAACCTAAACCTAAACCTAAAAAATAGATTAAAATAAAACCTAAACTAAATAAATCAACTTAAAATAAATAACTAAATTAACTAAAATAAATAAACATAAATAAAATAAAAATAAAATAAACCAAAATACATAAAAATAAACTAAATAAACATAAACCTATCATTTTACTTATTTTAAAAATAATAAAAATAATAATAAATAATAATAAAAAACCTTAAACCCTAAAACTACCCCTAAACCTAAAACCCTAAACCCTAAACCCTAAACCCTAAACCCTAAACTCTAAACCCTAAACCCTAAACCCTAATGCCAAATCCCGAAACCCTAAACCTTAAACCGTAAAATCTAAAAACCTAAAAACCTAAAAATAATATAACCTAAAAAATAAATAAATACAAAAATATAAACCTAAATAAAATATAAATAAAATAAAATAAAATAAAAACTTAAACTAAAACTTAAACTAAAACTTAAACCTAAACCTAAAAAATAAATTTTTTTAAAAAAAACTAAAATAAAATAAATAAAAACCTAAACTAAATTAAAAAAATAAAATAAACCTAATAATAAAAATCTAAATAAAATAAAAACTAAACGTAACATAATGATAAAATAAACCTAAACCTAAAAAGTAAACCTAAAAGTATTTAAATAATAAAACCCAAACCCTAAACTAAAAAAAACTAAACCTAAATAATAATAAAAAATAAACTTAAAACTAAACCAAAATAAATAAACCTAAACCTAAACCTAAAATAAACTAAACCTAAACTAAATAAAATAAAATAAACTAAAAATATACTTAAACCTAACCTAAAAATTTAAAACCTAAAAATAAACCTAAAATAAAAACCTAATACCTAAATCCTAAACCCTAAACCTTAAAAAGCTGAAAAATCTAACATAACCTAATTAAAACCTAAAAATAAAATAAATATAAAACAAAAACCAAAATAAAATGAATAAAATATAATAAATTAAAAACTTAAACTAAAACTTAAATCTAAATCTAAACCTAAAAAAGAAAATAAAATAAAAAATAAGAACTACACTAAAATAAAATAAATAAAAACCTAAACTAATTTAAAAAAAGAAAGCCAAATAAAATAAAAAATAAAACTAAAATAAAATTAAAAATAACCTAAAATAAAATAAAATAATACCCTAAACCTAAAAAAATAAACCTAAAAAATAAATAAAAATAAAACCTAAACCCTAAACTAAAAAAAAAACCTAAACCTAAAATAAAATAAAATAAACCTAAACTAAGATAAACTAAATTAAAATAAATAAAATCAAACCTAAACCTAAAATAAACTAAAGCTAAATCTAAACCAAACTAAATAAAATAAAATAAACTAAAAATAAACCTAAACCTAAACTAAAAAATAATACATAAAAACTAAACCTAAAATAAAAACCTAAAACCTAAACCAAAAAATTAATATAAACACATAAACCTAAACCTAAAAATATTAATTAAAACCAAACCTAAAATAAAATAAAAATAAAACAAACTAAAAAAGATCCACAAAACATAAACCTAAACCTAAAAAAATAAACTAAAATAAATAAACATAAAATAAATAAACAAAACTAAATAAAATTAAAATAAATTTAAATAAAATTAAAAATTAAATAAACTAAAATAAATAAAAAAATAAACTAACTAAATCTACCCATTTGCTTAATTTAAAAATAAAAAAAATAAAATAAAAACAAATAAAAAAACTCTAAACCCTAAACCCTAAACCTACAACACTAAACCCAAAATGCTAAATCTTAAAAACCCCAAACTGTAAACCCTAAACTCAAACCCTAAAACCTTAAACCCTAAAACTTAAACCCTAATCCCTAAAATCTACAACCGTAAACCCTAAAAACCTAGAATAAATAAAAAAATCTAATCTAAAAAAATAAAATCTTAAAATTAAACATAAACCAAAACTAAAAAATAAAACCTAAAAATAAACCTAAAATAAAAACCTAAAACCTAAACCTAAGAAAATAAAATAAAAACCTAAACCTAAACCTGAAAATAAAAAATAAAATTGAAACCTAAAATATTAATTGAAAATAAAACTAAACTAAAAAACAAACTTAAACCTAAACCTAAACCTAAAAAATAAAAAAAATAAAAACTATACTAAAATAAATAAATAAACCAAACTAAATAAAAAATAAAAAAAACTTAAATCAAAATAAAATGTGATAAACAAAATACATATAAAAATAAACTAAATAAACC
The DNA here is from genome assembly GCA_021442155.1 of Cymbidium sinense. Classification (NCBI taxonomy): domain Eukaryota; kingdom Viridiplantae; phylum Streptophyta; class Magnoliopsida; order Asparagales; family Orchidaceae; genus Cymbidium; species Cymbidium sinense. The sequence goes on along the minus strand of CM038222.1, from coordinate 155,134,526 downwards.
TAAACCTACCATTTTACTTATTTAAAACCATTACCCTACCAAACACTAAACTAACTAACCCTAAACTTTAAACCCTAAACCCTAACCTAAACCATAAAACCTAAACCCTAAACACTAAGCTAAACCTAAAACCTAAAACTAAAACCCTAAACCTAAACCCCTAAACCCTAAACTAAAACCTGAGCACCTTAAATTACCTAAACCCAAAACCAAAACCAAAATCCCTAAACCCTAAAACTATAAAACCTATAACCCTAAAGCCTACTAACCCTAAACTCAAACCTCAATATCTAAACCTAAACCCTAAACCCTAAACCCTAAACCTAAACCCTAAATCCTAAACCCAATCCTAAACCTAATCTTAAACCTAAACTAAAATAAAACCTAAAATTAAAAATTCTAAAAATAAAATCTAAAAATAAACCTAAAAGAAAAGCCTAAAACATAAACCTAAGAAAATAAAATAAAACCTAAACCTAAACCTAAAAATAAAAAGAAAATTTAAACTTAAAAAATTAAATAAAATTAAAACTAAACTAAAAAGAGAACCTAAACCTAAACCTAAAAAATAAAGTAAAATTAAAAACCTAAACTAAAATAAATAAACCTAAAATAAAGAAACTAAGCTAAATAAAAAATAAAATAAACTTAAAACTAAATGCAAAATAAAATAAACCAAAATACATAAAAAATAAACTAAATAAACCTAAACCTACCAGTTTACTTAATTTAAAAAAAAATCTAACCTTAAATCCTAAACCCTAGAATTAACCCTAAACCCTAAAATTCTAAACACTAAACCCTAAAGCCTAAACCCTAAACCCTAAACCCTAAAAACCTACAACACTAAATCCTAAATGCTAAACATTTGAACCCCTAAACCCCTAAATCCCAAAACCATCTAAACCCTAAACCCTAAAACCCTAAACCCTAAACCTAAACCTAAACCTAAACTTAAACCTGAACCTAATCCTAAACCTAAACTTGAACCTAAACCCAAAAAACCTAAAACCCACCCCCCCTTGAGAACTCTTTTCTCTTTAGTGATTCCTGATTTTGTCTTGATGTCGCATCCTTTGTTGGGAATCTCTGCATTTTTTTCTTCAATTTTTATCAAATTTTATAGCTTGATCGACATTTGGCTGATTGTGTGATGCTTTATCCTTTATGATGGCTGCGGTGAGTTTGATTCTTTTGGCTTCACCTTAAATTTTGAATGCTTCGGCTAGGGCATCTGACACTTTGGAGATTGACGGCCTTATTGTATCATCTTCTATTAAATCATTTAAGGAAGTGCTCTTTGGTAAGGCTTCTCACTCTATTGAATCAACATTAATCTCATTTTTTTCGAGGTTTTCTAGCTGTTATGAGCTTTGATGTGGATGTTGAATTATTGGTAAAACCTTTTGAATTCTCTCTTGTCAGAAAATTTGCTTTACATCATCAAAATTTGGATAATATTCACCCCTTTTTTTCATAATCTTAAGCTAACGGGTCCCTTTTCGATTAGTCTTATTAACCCTCGACATATTCTGATACAACTTTCTAATGATCTAGATTATTCATGTATTTTTGCACATCATTCTTACTTCATCTTTAATTATCAAATGCGCTTATTGAAGTGGTCACCCCTTTTGGACATTAAGGAGGAATCTCCTATTGTCCTTGTGTGGATATCTCTTCCTAATATGCGCATCCATTTGTTACTCATCATGTGCTTTTTATTGTTGGGGCTCTATTTGGTCAGCCTTTATAACTCAATCAAGCTACCATTGAGCTTTCTCGCCCCTGTATGGCTAAGATCCTAATGGAAATATACATAACTAAAAAATATCCTAAGGAAGACTGATTGGCTTAAAAATATGGGTATTCAAAAAGGTTGAATTGAATCTTCTAGTTTTGTTTTCATTATAAAATTCATGGCCACGATCATTCAAAATGTTTTATTCTCCATCCCCATTTAAAAGTGAAATCCTCCCAAAAAATCTTGCTTAGTCACATCGATCCCTAAATATGTTCAAAAAATAGTTGATCCTAAGAATGGTTTAAAGGATGCAATTGAGGTTGATTCATTGAATATCAAAGTTATTCAACCAATTTTTTGGCACCTACTATTGATATGGCTTTGGATGATTTTAGAATGGGAAGGATGAATTACCTTTTATCTCTTCTTTAAAGTTGAACATTTCAAATGCAGAGAATAATTCAAAATTATTGGATGATGATTCTATTTCCTTTGATTCTATCCCTGCATCTATGCCGGCTTTGATTGATGAAAATGAAGTTTTCAATGAGGATTTAAATGATGTCGAGCATGTTGAAAATATTTTTGATCCGTGATTTAACTATTTTGCTTTAGATGGTTCTAAATCATCACCGCTCTCATTTTAAATCTTGATATGTTAATTTTACTTTTCAACTTAATCTAGATTTGGAAGAGGGTGAATTTCCCCCTAAACACTTGGAGAAGTCTCCTAAATTGGTGACCAATGTTACTAAATCTTACTTAGATGATGATTCTAGAGGAAAGGAAAATGGTTTTCAAACTTATCATGCTAAAAAAAAAGTGTTAAAAATTACCCTCCCAAATTGTCCAAAAATCTCCACACCTCTCTTAATATTTTGATCTAGATTTAACTATTTGTTTTAGATGGTTCTAAATCATCACCGCCTCTCTCATTTTAAATCTTGATATTCATGTTAATTCCTACTTTTCAACTTAATCTAGATTTGGAAGAGGGTGAATTTCCCCCTAAACACTTGGAGAAATCTCCTAAATTGGTGACCCATGTTACTAAATCTTACTTGGATGATGATTCTAGAGGAAAAGAAAATGGTTTTCAAACTTATCATGCTAAAAATAAAAAAAAAGTGTTAAAAATTACCCTCCCAAATTGTCCAAAACACTAGATCCTATGGCCTCCACACCACTCTTAATAAACCCTTGCTCACCATCCCTCCTCACCACTTTTCTTTTATTATTATCATTAATTATTTAGAATGTTAGAGGGATTGGTACCCTCTATTCACAATGACATTAGAAATATGACATTCATAATATTTCTTTACTGATTATTTTGGAACCTCTTATTCATTCTAATATAATAACCATGAATGACCGACTTCAATAAATTTTACTCTAATGTTAGTAATGATTTGGTGTTTTGGAATAATTTTGTTGATGTTTCTATTATTGATGATTTTCAACAAGTTGTTAATCCACAAATTTCTTTTGGTGACTATTGTGTTTTGGGCTCTTTTGTTTAGGCATCCTATTATAGATCTAGTTAAAATCTCCCTTAGGACAATTTGAGGAATTTTTCCTCAACAAACCTTGGTTTGTGGGTGGTGATTTCAATACTAGTATTTTTTTCTTCTGAATGGAGTGGTGGTTACTCTCCCAAATATTCATTCTATGGAAGAATTTTTCAATATGATCCTTGATTACAATTTGGTTGATATTGGCTTTAAGAGTTCTAATTACAATTGGCAAAACTCTAGACTTTGGCAAAGGTTGGATAGGATTCTTTTTAATACTCATTAGATTACTCAAAGGCCTATTACTTTTATTGATCATTTAAGTAGAACATTGTTTGATCATGCTCCTCTTCTAGTTTCTGGTAAAGATAATTCTAATAGACTTAATAACTCCTCTCCTTTTAGATTCCAACATGTGGATTCAAAGATATTGATTTCCTTGATGTTGTCGCTAAAACTTGGAAGGCCCCTTTACATCTTGATAATTCATTTAAAGGGATGAATAGACTTTGGTTTAAACTTAAAAGACATAAACAAAATTTGGGTTGGTGGAACAAGCATTATTTTAAAAACCTTTTTGCTAATATTAAAGACTGGACATGTTGGTTTGTGATCTTCAAATCCATGTATCGATCCTCCTAAGCTTATAGATTTGACTGAGGCTAAAGATAAACTTATCAATTTCTAAAATATGGAATAGACTTATTGGTGCCAAAAGCTACTAGTAAACATATTGCAGATGGTGATAGGAATACTAGGTATTTCCATGCTTTGGTTAACAAAAAGAGAGCCTTGAATAGTATTCTAAAAATTAAAAATGAAAATGATGATTGGACTATGGAAAAAAATGATATTAAAGATTTGGTGATTGGTGACTTTAGAAATATGCTTAATAAGAATTGCCCTTATGAAGCAATTTCTGAATCGTATTTGATTCCTTCTATTATTAATAATGATGATAATGATTTGTTTACCATCGTGCCTAATGAAGATGAAAATTTTATATTTCTTGATAGCATGAATTTTGATATTTTGTCTGGTTTTCACTACTCATTTTTTTTAGAATGTTGGTTTATAAAAAAATGATTTGATTGAGAGATTGATTTTATTAATGCTAATCATTTTCCTAGATATTTTTCTAGTACTTCAATTATTCTCATATCTAAAAGGATAACTGACTTTTGGAGTGATTTTAGACCTATTAGTCTTTACACCTTTTCAATAAATTGATTTCCAAAATCCTTACAAATAAACTTTGTCCTTTACTCAATAGAATTATCTCTAAACCAAACTGGTTTTGTTAGAGGTAAGTATATTTTTGATAATATTTTACTTGGCCAAGAATTAATTCATGATCTTGATGCCAAGACTAGAGGGGGCAACATTCTTTTCAAATTAGATATTACCAAAGCCTTTAATAACTTCTCTTGGGATTTCTTTTTTCATACTCTAAATTTATTTGGGTTTTCTAGAAAATTAACTCTTCTTATTGAAAATTGTATTAATAATGCCTATTTTTATTTTTCTTAAAGGAGAAGCCTTGGGTTTCTTTCCCTCTTCCCATGGCTTAAGACAAGGGATCCCTTATCTCCATCTTTATTATTACTATTGAGTACTTATCTAGGAGCATCAATGATTTATTCTTAAAAATTCCTAGTATGTAGTATAACTATTGGTGGTCTCCTATTTCCCATCTAAGTTTTCGATGATTTATTATTTTCTATAATGCCCATCACATCAAGCATCTTAAGAATTTTAAATAAATTTGGTAGAGAATGTGGCCTTTCGTTCAATGATAACAAAACCCATTTTATCATATCCTCTAGTATCTCCAATAAAAAATAAATCAAATTCTTCATATCACAAATTTTAAACATCAACACTTACCTCTTAAGTACTTGGGTGCTCTACTCTTTAAAGGCCTAAACTTCCAACCATTTTGTGAGTTAATTCAAAAATTATAAATAAAATATCTATTTGGGAATTCCATTTACTATGCTTTGGTGGTAGGCTCACTATCCTTAAAAGCACTTTCAACTCTATGCCTCTTTATTTGATTCAAACTATTATCCCCACTAATGCTACTCTTATTAGAATTGATCGTTTGCTTAACAAAATTTTTTTGGGGCTCTAATAATTCTATCAAAAGAATGCATTGGACATCTTGGCATAAATGTTGTGGTCCTTTGGGTGATGTTGCTCTTGGCTGCAAACCTATTTTTGAAGCTATCATTGCTTTCTCTCATAAACTTTGGTGGAATTTTAGAAAGAATGATACCCTTTGGGCTAATTTTATGATGAAACAATATTGTCAGGAAAACACCCTCTTAACTATGCTTATAAAGTTGGTGACTCTGGTTAGTAAAAGGCTTTTAGATTAAAATGGTTGATGGATCATTAATATCTTGGGGTATCCAGTCGGGTTCTTCCTTCTTTTAGCAAGACAATTTGATTGGCAATGGTTCAATTGACACCCAATTGTGTACCCACTATTACTACTATCAAAGTTAATTCTTTTTGGCTCAATAACAATAATTAAAATAAACTTGAGAACTATATATGTATTTCTTTTTGACAATTTTAGAAATATTCCCATTATTTCTAGAAACCCGATCAAATTCTTTTTAAACTTTCTCATAATGGTGAGTTTGTTCTTAAAGAGGTTAAGAACTTTATTAGAGATAAACAACACCCTTGTAAAGTTTTTAATAAAATTTGGAACAATATCATTCCCATTTCTTATTCAATTTTAGGTTGGAGGATTTTGAATAACTATATTCCTTTGGACTCTTCGCTCTAGACTAAAGGGTTTTATTTACCTTCAAAGTTATATTTTTTCTCTCATATTGAAAATGTAAATCATGTCTTTATAAATGGTGATATTGCTTCAAAATTATGGTTTTGGTATGATGATTTATTTAATTCCAACTATTTTCATGGTTCCCTTTATTTATATCAACTTCTTGAAGCCTATTTCAAAAACACTATGAAAGGTCATATAAAAGTTTTAATTGCTATTACCCTTATCTGGTTCATCTAGCTGGATAGAAATGATGCTAAATATCATGGTATTCCTAAGAAACATAAGAAGATTTTGGGTAGAACTAAAGAAAAAATTAATTCCCTTTTTAATGTCAATCTTATTAGTAACATTCATTTTAGAGGTTACAAATTTACGGCTAAAAAATTGGGTATCATTCTACCTGATCTTGACTCTCAGAAAGGTGCTAGAATTATCCATTGGATCAAACCTAATGATAATGTGATTAGTTAATACTGATGGTTCTATTGCTTCCAATAAATATGGTTGTGGTGGTATCCTTAGGGAATATAAAGGTACTACATCTGTGCTTTTGCCTACCCTCTCAAAGCTTGATCTGTTCTCTTTGCCAAGCTTATGGCTGTTAATAAAGCAATTGAAATTTATTTGATTGGTGGTTTCCTCAACATCTGGATTGAAGTTGATGGTCTCTTGCTTCTTGATTTCCTTGATTCTAATAGAAATGGGGATGCTGAATTATTTTATCTTCTTGATCATACAAAAATTCTACTTTCTCAAGTTTATTTTAAAAATTCCCACATCCTTTGTCAAGGTAATGCTTGTGATGATTATTTAGCTAATTTTGGTGCCAACTTGATTGAGTTAACTTTATTTAACAACCAAACTTTGCCTAAATTATTAAGAGGTTTAGTTATTGTAGATAATAATGGATTGCCTTATCTCTGATTATAAATTCTTAGATTGGTTTTATCATTATTTTTTTATGATCTTTTTTTTTTTTTTTTGGCCTTGTTAAACCTTCTTTGGGTTGTGGTGAACTTCTAATTTTACCTCTTTGGGGTTTTGTTTTTCAACTCTTATTTATATTCTAGCCTAGTTATTGTTCCTTGATGATTTTTGTTAGTGCAACCTAGGGTGTTTTGGTTTTTTAGCAGTGGTTATTTGTCTATTTCTGATTTTACCAACTTTATCCCTTGGCTATTTCCTATTTCCTTCTTCTAGGTTACGGCTTTGGCAGCTATAAGAATTTCTTTTTGTATGGATTTTTCCACTTTATTGGCCTACCTACAAACCTATTATATCTACTACTATAATGGTTGATTATGTGGCTTGGTTGGCTGATAATTTTTGTTGGTTAGGTTGGCAGGATGGTTGTTTTAGGTGATTTATCTCTGGCTTGATTTTAGCATGGTGGAGGTGGCCGGCAAACTATTATTTGCTCTATTTAGTTGACTAGGGTTTGGTGGTTGGTTTGACTATTTTTGTTTGGATTATTTTGGTTATGTCTTGGACCTCCTCTTGTACTACTGGCTTTAGGTTTGGGTATTGTTCTGAAATGGTGGTTTGACGACTGCTATATAGCTATTATTGGGCCTGGCTGCTGGTGGCTAGGTTAGGTACCTTCTTCTTTTGCTATTTTGTTTTTTGGCTTGTTATTTATCTAATTGGGCTCTATATCTTTCTATCACTGGCTGGTTTTTCCACCTTTATGGATTGGTTTTTTCTTTGCCTTGATTGGGTTTGGAGGCTATTGTCTTTCTCTACCCCTTCTCGGGCTATTTTGGATGTTTTTGGCTTGATGACTACTATTGGTCTTAATACTGATGTATTTTGTTTTGATGACTTGGATCTTCTCACGTTGAGGTGGTTAGCTAGGAGGATTTGTTGGATGATTGGTTGGACTGCTTATTTTGGATGGCTAGACTGGTTGGAGGAGTGGCTGCTTTTGCTATTTTTTTCAGCTCCTTTGGTGACTGCTCTAGGAACCTGCTGGTTGTCTTCCTATGATTATTTTATTCTGATTTCCCCTGCTTGGTCTCACCTCTCCTGACTGCAGTAGAACACCCTTTTTCTTCTTGAATGGCGCCTTGCTCTCCATCCCTCTTATTGTTAGGCTGGGTTTTTCTATTTGGTGGATGAAGGATTTGAGCACTTATGGTTTTCCTTTTTGCTCTTGTGTTGTCTCTTTTTAGTGTTGTCACCCATGTCATGATGCTTGCTCCTGTTGAATTGGTTATTCCTTTTTGGTGGAGGCTCTGGTGGTGCTCATACTATTTTGCTACTATCCTTGCGGGTTGCTTGCCTACTTGTCTTATTAAGCTTGATTATTCTGGTGGCTTGGTGCTTGGCTGTTGCTATTTTGAGGATTTTGCAGGAATGGTGGAGGACCGTCTTCGGATAATGTGTGAAATGAGGTATTTTGGCAATGATGGCCTTAATGTTTGCCACTCTTTCTTCTTTTGGCTGGTAGCACTATATGTAATTATAACCCTTCTCTTGAAGTTTGGATGCTTACATATAATGTTGCTCATTGAGATGTTTGTAACTAAGCCTGAGCCTTTTCTTTACATTACTCCTTTTATCTGCTCTTACTCTTTATCCTTGATTAATTGTCTCATTCTTCCAAATGTATGTTGCAAATTTCTTTTACAAGGTAGAAGACTCTTTCAGGTGGATCTTGCTCGCATCAGAAGAACCAGATGAAGTTGGGTGCTACTTACATGGATTTTCATTTGTTGTTTATTTGGATATATTTCTATTGCTTTCTTTACTTAATTATTGTAGTAGTTAGGAGGTTTATCTCTTTAGGACATATTTTACCTCTTTGAGCATTAACATAGAGATTTACTCCCTTTAAGGACTTTGTACCTTTTCTTTATGGTAATAAAATAACCCTAATTTCCTTTAAAAAGAACCAACCTTAAACCCTAAACCCTAAACCCTAAACCCTAATCCCTAAACCATAAATACCTAAAAACCTAAACCTAAACTAAATAAAACCTAAAAATAAAATAAATAAATAAACCTAAACCTAAATAAAATAAAATAAAATAAAGTAAAATAAAACCTAAACTAAAACATAACTTAAAGCTGAACCTAAACGTGAACCTAAACATAAAAATAAAATAAAATAAAATAAATTAAAAACTAAAATAAAATAAAATAAATAAAAATCTAAAGTGAAATAAAAATAAAATAAACCTGAAAAAACTAAAATAAAATAAAACGAAAAATAAAACAAACCTAAAATAAAATAAATTAAAAACTAAATAAAATTATAAAGCTAAAAAATCCTAAAAATAAATAAGAAATAAAACCTAAACCCTAAACTTAAAAAAAATCTAAACCTAAAATAAACAAAATAAAATAAACTTACACCAAAAATAAAATAAATGAAACCTAAACCTAAAATAAACTAAACCTAAATCTTAAACTAAATAAAATAAAATAAACTAAAAATAAACCTAAAATAAACTAAACCTAATCCCTGAACTAATTAATATAAAATAAATAAAAAATAAACCTAAAATTAATCTAAAAAATAAAACCTAAAAAAACCTAAAATAAAAACTTAAAACCTAAACCTAAAAAAATAAAATAAAAACCTAAACCTAAACCTAAAAATAAAAAAAATAAAACCTAAACCTAAAAAATAAAATAAAAATAAAAATAAAATAAAAAAACATAAACCTAAACCTAAACCTAAAAAATGAACTAAAATAAAAAACATAAACTAAAATAAATAAACCTAAAATATATAAACTAAACTAAGTAAAATAAAAAAATATAAATAAAAAATTAAAAAAAAAAAGTAAATAAAAATTAAACTAAATACATCTAAACCTATCGATTTACTTAATCTAAAAGAAAATCCTAAACCCTAATCCTAAATCCACAAAGCCTAAAGCTAAACACTAAACCTAACCCTAAATAAACCTAAACCCACCCTAAATCTTTAACCATAAGATAACCCTAAACCCTAAAAATCCTAAACCCAAATTCCTACACTAAACCCTAACCCTAAACCCTAAACCCTAAACCTAAAAAAACCTAAACCTAAACTAAATAAAACCTAAAATAAAATAAATAAATAAACCTAAACCTTAATAAAATAAAATAAATAAATGAAATAAAAAAACTAAACTAAAACTTAAATCAAAAATAAAATAAAATAAAATAAATAATAACCTAAACTAAACTAAGAAAATAAAATAAGACTAAGAATAAAACCTAAATAAAATAAGAACTAAATGAAAATAAAATAAAATAAACCTAAAATAAAATAAAATAATAACTAAATAAAACTTAAACCCAAAACCTAAACCAAACCCTAATGCACCCTAAACTCTAAATCCTAAATCCTAACCCCCAAACCCACAAACTAAACCCAAACTCCCAAACCTAAACTAAACACTAAGCCTTAAACCCTAAATTCCCTCAAACACTAAAACTAACCTAAATAAACTCTAAACCTTCAACCCTAAACCTCTAAACCCTAAAAACCCTAAATAACTAAAATGACACCCACTAACCAAACTAAACCTAAACCCTAAACCTAAACTCCCTAAACCCTAACCCTAACCCTAAACACCTAAACAAACCTTCCCTCACTAAACCACCACAAACAACCTAAACTTTACACTCCCTCCCTAAACTCCCCTTCCCCCTCCCAAACCTCCCTAAACTAAACCCTACCCTAACCCACCCACCCACTAACCCACCCTAAGATAACCTAAATTGTAAACTCTAAATCCTAAACTTAAAAGCCATAAAGCCTAAACCTACCCACCCTAAACCTAAGACCCTAAACCCTAAAACTCTAAATTGTAAACCCTAAACCCTAAACCTTGAAAACCAAACTAAATAAAACCTAGAAATAAAATAAATAAATAAACATAAACCTAAAGAAAATAAAAAATACAAAATAAAATAAAAATCTAAACCTAAATTAAAATAAAATAAAAAATAAAAATAAACTAAAATGGAAGAAAGAAAACCTAAATTAAACTAAAAAAATAAAACTATAAATAAAAAACTTTAATAAAATAAAAACTAAATGTAAAATAAAAATAAAATAAACCTAAAATAAAATAAATTAAACACTAAATAAAAATCTAAACCTAAAAAATAAACTTAAAAATGAATAAAAAGTAAAGCCTAAACCCTAAATTAAAAAAAAGCCCTAAATCTAACATAAAAATAAAATAAATAAAATAAAATAAACTTAAAACTAAACTAAAAGAAACTAAACTAAAATAAATAAAATCTAAACATAAACTTAAAATAAACTAAACTCTAAAACCTAATAAACCTAAACCTAAACCTGAACCTAAGAATGGGTAATGATGGCAAGAATATCACCATCAAATCATCTAGATCGCAATGGAGGTATCGCGGTGGTGGTGGGGATCAGGAGGTCGGGTGGATATGGAGGTGGTGAGTAATGGTGGTTATGGAGGCAAGAGGAGTGATGGAGGTTACTCCGTGGTGGTGGAGGGAGAGATCGGGTTATGATGGTGGATCTCAGAGGCCGGTGATCTAATGGGCGGAGAAATTGAGAAATGGCCAATCCGATCTAACTTAACTGTCTTTATAATAGATGGTTCTACTTATCTAGGGTTTTTTTATTTGCTCTATGGGTGCTCATTTTTATCTATATCATTTGTCAAAGAAAATTTGGGGTGATACTTTGGTTGATGAAATCAACATGAAGAAATGTTGAATCAATTTGTTCTTAAAAAAAAAAAACCTTAAACCCTAAACCCTATATTGTAAACCCTAAACTCAAAACCAAAACACTACACCCTAAACCCTAATCCCTAAACCATAAAATAACCAAATACTTAAACCCCACACACCCTAAATTAAACCCAAACCTTAAACCTAAACCACAAACTCCCTAAACCTCTAAAACTACCCTAAACCTTACTCCTAAATACCTAAACCAAAACCACTAATCCCTAAACCTTAAAGCCTAAACCTACAACCCTAAACCCCACACCTTAAACCCTAAATCTTTTCCATAAAAAGCTAAAATCATAAACCTAAACTAAATAAAATCTATAAAAGAAATAAATAAATAAACATAAATCAAAATAAAATAAAATGAAAACATAAACTAAAATAAACCTAAACTTAAACCTAAACCTAAAAGAAAATAAAATATAAAATAAAAATTAAATTAAAATAAAATAAATAAAACCCTACATTAAAATAAAAAATAAAAACCTAAATAAAAATAAAACTAAACCTAAAATAAGAATAAAATAAACCTAAAATAAAATAAAATAAAAACTAAATAAAAACCTAAACCTAAATAATAAACTTAAAATATATATAAAATAAAACCTAAACCTAAAACCTAAACCTAAAAAAAAAAAAACCTTAACCTAAAAAAATAAACTAAGATAAATAAACCTAAACCTAAACCTAAAATAAACTACACCTAAACCTAAACCTAAATTAATAAAATAAAATAAACTAAAAATAAACCTAAACCTAAACTAAAAATAAAACCTAAAAAAACCAAAAACCTAATCGTATAAAAAAAAACTAAACCTAAACCTAAAACTATAAAGTTAAAACTTAAACAAAAAAATAAAATAAAAATAAAACTAAACTAAAATAATAAAAATAAACCTAAACCTAAACCAAAAAGATAAACTAAAATAAATAAACCAAACAAAATAAAAATAAAAAATAAACCTAAATAAAAATAAAATATAAAAAACTAAAATAAATGAAAAATAGACTAAATAAACTAAATAAACCTAAACCTAGTGGTTTATTTAGTTTTTTTTTAAAACCCTAAACCCTAAACCATAAAACCCTAAACCCCAAACCCTAAACCCTAAACCCTAAACCTTAAACCCTAAAAACCCTAAATCCTAAAGCCTAAATACAAAACCCTAAACCCTAAACCCTAAACACTAACCCTAAACCCTAAACCCTAAATCCCAAACTGTAAACCTAAACCTAAAGTAACTAAAAAAATTAAAAACTAAACCTAAACTCTAAAACCTAATTAACCTAAACCTAAATGTAAACCCTAAGAATGGGCAGAACCTTGGCAACAAGAAGATCACCATTAACCACACTTAGTCTAGATATGGCGATGGAGGAAAAGGTAGAGGCGACGGTTATCATAATGGTGGTGGGGGATCGAGAGGTGCTGGTGGATATGGAGGTGGTGGTCGGAGCACTAGTGGTTATGGAGGTCAGAAGAGCGATGGAGGTTATAGTTATGGTGGTGGCGGAGGGAGAGATCAGAGATATGTGGTCAATCACTACCGAGATCGAGGTCATTTTGATGGGGCATAAATTAAAAATGGTCGATCCGATCACATTTGCTTATGGAACTATGTCTTTATAGTAGAGTCGCTTCTACTTATCTAGGGTTTTGATTTGCTCTATGGATACTCTTTTGGTCTATGTCTTGTATCTTAGAAAACTTGGGTGCTACTTGGTTGATGAAATGAAAAGAATAAATGTTGAACAATTTGTTGTTTGTTAAAACCTTAAACCACCCTAAACTAAAACTTTAATCTTAAACCTAAAATAAAAACCCAAAACCCAAAACCCAAAACCCTAAACACTAAACATTAAATCCCCTAAAACCCTAAACCATAAACCTTAATGTCTAAAATCATAACCTTAAACCCTAAAAGCTAAAACCTACAACCCTAAATCCTAAACCCTAAACCATAAACCCTAGAACTACAACCCTAAACCTATAACACTAAACATAAACCTTAAACTCATCCCTAAACTCCATAAACCCCCCCACCTACCCACCTTGCTCCTAAACTCTGGCCCAGGCCACTAAACCAAACCTACCTTAAATTAAACAAACCTAAACAAACCCTCCCTACTACCAGGTGACCCTCCCTACTTAAACCCAACCACCCTAAAGCTGAAACACTAAACCCTAAACCCTAATATAACTCTAAACTAAAACCCTAAATAAATAAATGACCAAAATAAAATAAATAAACACCTAAACCTAAATAAAATATAAAATAAAAAAATAAAACCTAAACTAAAACTAAACCTAAACCTAAAGTAAAATTAATAAAATAAATAAATAAAGAAAACCTAAACTAAAGTAAAAAAATAAATTAAACCTAAGAATAAAAACATTAATAAAATAAAACTAAATTTAAAATAAAAATAAAATAAACATAAAATAAAATAAATAAAAACCTAAACCTAAAAAACCTAAAAAATAAATCCTAAAAATGAATAAAAAATAAAAATTAAACCCTAAACTAGAAGAAAAAACCTAAACTTAAAATAAAAATAAAATAAACAAAATAAAATAAACCTAAACCTGACCTAAAACAAATAAAACTTAAATAAATAAAACCTAAACCTAAACTTAAAATAAAGTAAACCTAAAGAAAAACCTAAACTAAATATAATAAAATAAACTAAAAATAAACCTAAACCTAAACTAAAATAGAACCTAAAATAAAACTAAAATAAAACCTAAAACCTAAACCTAAATAAAGAAAATAAAACTAAACTTAAACCTAAAAATAAAATAAAAATCTAAAACAAAAAAATATAATAAAAATAATATTCAAATAAAAAAGTAAACCTAAACGTAAAAAATAAATTAAAATAAAAACCTAAACTAAGATAAATAAACCCAAAATAAATAACTAAACTAAAGAAAATAAAAGTAAACCTAAATAAAAAATAAAAATAAAATAAACTCAAATAAATAAAACAAACTAAATCAACTAAATAAACCTAAACCTACCATTTACTTGGTTAAAAAAATCTAAACCCTAAATTCTAAACCCTAAACTCTAAACCCTAAACCCTAAACCTAAAAACCCTAAAACCCAAACCTAAACCCTAAACCTTAAACCCCAAACCTCTAACCCTAAACCCTACTAAACCCTAAACTATAAACCCTAAACCCTAGAACATAAATCATAAATCCTAAACTCTAAATCCTAAAACCTATAACCCTAAACTCTAAACCCCAAACCCTAAACCCTATACCCTAAACCAACCCTAAACTCACCCAAAACCATAAGCCCTAAGATTTGGCCGAACCTTTATGGTAGAAACATCATCATTAACTATACTCAGTCTAGATCTGGCTGTGGAGGCAAAGGTAGAGGCCACGATTATCGCAGTGGTGGTGGGGGATCTGGAGGTTCTAGTGGATATGGAGGTGGTGATCGGAGCAGTGGTGGTTATGGAGGTAGGAAGAGAGATGGAGGTTATAATCGTGTTGGTGGCAGAGGGAAAGATTTGGTATATGATGGTAGATCTCGCTACTCGAGAGAGGGGTGGTTCTGATGGGAACTGGAGAAATTGAAGAATAATCGATTCGATCTACTGCTTATGAAACTGTGCCTTTATGGTAAAGATGGTTCTTCTTATCTAGAGTTTTTTTATTTGTTATATAGGTGCTCTTTCTTGATCTATGTCATCACTTGTGTCTTAGAAAACTTGGGGTGCTACTTGGTTGATGAAATTCAAAAGAAGAAATGTTGAATCTAAATTTGTTCTCTATTAAAAAAACCTTAAACCCTAAACCCTAAACTAAATCTTAAAACCCTAAACCTAAAACCAAAACCCAAAACCCTAAAATCTTAGAAGATAAACACTAAACCATAAACCTAAACCCCAAACCCAAAACCCAAAAACCCTAAACCTAAACCACAAACCTAAACCCTAAAACCATAAACCCTAAACCCTAAAACCTATAACCCTAAACTCTAAACTAAATCCAAAACCCTAAACCCTAAACTAACATTAAACCCTAAACCTATAACCCTAAACCCTAAACCCTAAACTAAATCTAAACCCAATACCTTAAACTAGCTCTAAACTAAAACCCTAAACCCTAAACCTTGAATAAAGATGTCATTAGGAGTAGATTTAAAGAATGACCTAATCCTAACATAGTTATGGTAGTTATAGAAAATGTGATAGAGAGACTTTCCCTTGACTATTAGAGATTTGAATTCTCTAAACCCTATCTCATATTATAATACCATATATTATAGTATAATCTGGCATCATATATTTGAGCATGTAGTGATGTGTTTTTGGATGTTATAAGATGTTTTGAAATTTTTTAGTATAGTATGGTATTGTGTTGTATAGTCTATTTTAATATAAATCATAAAAAGATTGATTTAATAAATCAGATGATTAAATTTGTTAAATTTGAAGTGGGAATTAGGTTGCAGTACCAAAGGTGTGTTATGCCACTTGTAGTCTAAAAAGTAAGATTTTATATTCTAAATAAATATTATATGTCGTAGCATAGTATGACATCATATATCATAATATATAGTTCTTCACATTTTTAAATTCTTTAGTATTATACAATCATACATTGAGCCTACACTAGCATTATTTATAAAAATGTTGATTTAGACTTTAAAATGGTGAAATTTGGCCAAATTCATAATCGGTGGAGCTTGGCATCATAATATATTATTTTAATTTAAAATATGTAAGTGATATGACTAAAATATATAGTTTTTTATTATTTAGACTAATTTTATGATATTTAATCTTAAGAAATCCCTTGTGATCGATATATGTAATATAATATAATATAATATAATATGTTATAGTGTATTATGATATAGGATGCCATAACATAGTGTAGCATCATGCATTATAGCATACTATTATGTATTACTACTTATTGTTTAGCATATTTTAGTTTGTTATAGTATGATGTAGTAGAGTTTAATTCATTAAAATATGAATTTATAAGCTGAGATGATGGGATTTGGCCAAATCTAAGGTAAGTTTAGGGAACAACATTTCAGGTGTGCTACGGTGTGTCATTTAATCAAAAGAATGGAATTTTGTATCCAAAATAAATGTTCATTTTTCAAATATATTTTATACATTTTATATTATCATTTTAAGGTGTAATGTAAGATAATATATTATAAGAAATCATATTAAAATATAATGTACATAACTATATAACCTCACATATATATATGAATGTGGTGGTGTGTTATTAAATGTTATTGTACATTTTAGTATGTTTTCCTTTTATTATAATAAGTTGGGTCAAAATTCACAAAAATTTTAATTTGAAGGTTGAGATGGAAGAATTTTCCCAAATTCGTGGCACTCACCAAGAAGCCTCACCAGAATTATGCTATTTTGTACCATTTCTAATAGAAAAAAAAACAATTTTATATCCAAAATGAACATTATTCATATTTTGAGAAACTTTTATTATTTGTTCCTTTTAAGTTATTCTAATGAGGTGCAATGTTAGACAATATATTATATTATAACAAATAATATAATATCATAAATTATAATATAATATAATGTGTTAATTCACACTATAATATGTATAGCATGATATTGTATAGTTAGTTTGAGCTTGCACCATCATAAATAATAAAATGTTGATTATAATGTTAAGATGATGTAATTTGAACAAATACATTATTAGGATTTTTATTGAAGTATTAAAGGTGTGTATAAGAGAAGAAATAGAATTTGATGAGAATTCCATGTCAAGGACATGGAGGGAGATCCATTAGGGGATCGGACATACATTGGACATGACATGTGAGGGGTCTATGTCGAGGGCATAGAAGAAGCAAATCTGCTGGGGATAAGGCTTGAATTTGATTTGATAATATGATTTATGTAAAGAAAATCTGCTAGGGATAAGAATCTATAATCTACCAAGGATTAAGATTGAATTGACTTTAATTTGTTTAGTTTTAATTGATAGGGAGGCATATCTGCTAGCGATATGGGCTCAAGTCCACTGGGGATCGGGTACATGAACCTTCCACTAGGGAAGAAGGTTCATGCTATCCCCTGGGATTGGGATTTGAGTTTGATTTCATAGATTTGTTTAGGGATGTATTCATTGGGAATAAGAGTTTGGTTGGATTTCTTTAATTTAGACTCTACTAAGGCAGTTGGTTTAATTCGGCTCCACTGGAGAGGTTGGTTTTAAATTTGATTTGTTTGTTTGACTTGTTTACATATGATTTGGGGCTCTAGTGGGGAGAAGGCTGCAATTTAACTCCACTGGGGAGAATCATATTGGGTTTAATTTAATTTGAGTTACTGTATGGACCCTATCAGTTTTTGATGAACCCATTGAGAAGGTGTTATATCAGCTTTGACCTAACTCAGTTTACAAATCTAAAGGGATTGTCTACCAGCTGTGGCGTAGAGCTAGCCAACCTATGGGGTTTCCTTTCGAGGTGCAATGGTTGTGCTAAGAATAGACATATCATACTTACATCTTCAAAAGTGAGGAACAATCACTGATGTGACTTGTTGGATGCACAACAAATTGAATCTGACCAAGGGCAACTACTAAGATATTATCACTGGGGACTTCTATCAACTCAAAAGTAGTCAGAATTAATTTTATCTTCATTTCATGTGATTTGATATGGTTTGTTTAGTTTAGTTTGATTTCAAATTGAGGGTATATCCACTAGGGATGTGAGCTCAATCAAATTAAATAGATTTAATTTATGGACCATGTCAGCTTGTGATGGACCCACTGAGAAGGGGTTATATCAGACTTATCCTATCCAAGATTTACAAATCCAAAGGGATAGCCTACTAGCCATGGGGTAGAGCTAGCCAACCAAAGGGGTTGGCTTTTGGTGTGTAATGGTTGTGCTAGGAAGAAGGCGTAGCATTTTTACATCTTCTAAAGCACGAGAAAAATTGTTGGGGTGACTTGTTGGTAGCACAACAAATCGAACTTGACTAAGGGATGACTATTGAGTGAATGTTGTTGGGGACTTATGTCAACTTAAGAGTAGTCAAGAAATTCCTATAGGGATTTTTGCTGACACTACCCTAAAGATAAGATGCATGCTTAGGAAAGGTACTGCTAAGGGATTTTCCTAATCCACAACTAAATATATATTTTGTTTATATCTTTCCTTGGATCCTATTTATGTACGAGGGGACATATTGAGAAGGGGTAATGCTGGCCTTGACCTATCTCAAATTTACTGGACCAAGGGAGAATCCACACATCCACAGGACAAATTCTCTAACTACAGGGGTGGTGATTAGGAAAGGGGAACTGTCCAATTCGATAGTAACCCAGGAAGTGTCTAAACAGGATCACAAAGGACGTGATCCAAATATAGTGCCCACAAAGGAGGTGTTGCTAGGGACGTTATCCTGAGCCCTGGAAAAGAAAGCTTATAGGTGTAAGATGGCCAACTCAAAGAGAAAGTGTAGTAGACATACATCTACCAAGAGTGGTGTATCCTAAGGTGCGAGAACCAACCAACCTAAGGTGTATCCATCAGCATGAGTGGTGTATCCATCAGTATAGTGAGAACAAACCAACCTAAGGTGCCCGTCGGTGTGCAATGATCAATCTGAAAAGAAAGTGTGTAGGCTTATAACTTTCCAAGTAGAACTGATCATCGGGATAGTCTATCATTGGTGGGATAGATGATATCTGACCTAAAATGACTAAGCAGGGAGCCCCGAGGAAGGACTAGACCCATACTTGAAGTAGTTAGGAGGGAAGGAGCCACTAGGGGACCTATCCTAAACCTCAAATATACTCGACCAAATCAAACGAAGGCTAATCCAAGAAGAAAGTGTAGCACTCAAATCCTCTTAAACAAAGCCAACATGAGGTAGCTTACTAAACTAACAAGGCACTTGTCGTGTGTAGTGAACAAGTAAGGAAGAGAAAAGTGACTTACATCATCCAAAGCAAGAAGACCATTGGGGTGACACACAAGTAGGGTAGCTAGTCAGCCCGACCTAGAGCAACTTCTGAGTGAGTATATTAACTTAGAGTAGCTTAAGATAAAAAAATATGTGTTTATTTTATA
The DNA here is from genome assembly GCA_021442155.1 of Cymbidium sinense. NCBI lineage: Eukaryota > Viridiplantae > Streptophyta > Magnoliopsida > Asparagales > Orchidaceae > Cymbidium > Cymbidium sinense. The sequence goes on along the minus strand of CM038222.1, from coordinate 155,114,639 downwards.
TGTTTGTATGTAGTTTGTGTTTGTGTTGTGTTGATGAAGGTTAGTACCCTGCTCGGGTTCCTTACACCTACCCTAAACACATCGTGGAAGATTCACAAACAAATCCTTAAACCTAATAAACCTGAACTTAAACCCTAAGAATGGGTAGAACCTTGATGACAAGAGCATCACTATCAACCAAGCTCTGTCTAAATCTGGCGGTGGAGGTGAAGGCAGAGGTGGTGGTTATCGCAGTGGTGGTGGGGGATCTAGAGGTGCTGGTAGATATGGAGGTGCCGATCAGAGTAGTGGTGGTTATAGTGCTGGGAGGACCGACGGAGGTTATTCCTATGATGGTGGAGGAGGGAGAGGTCAGGGATATGATGGTGGATCCTGCTACTCGAGAGGCTGGGGTGATTTTGATGGGAACTAGATAAACTGAAGAATAGCCAATCCGAACTGGAGCTTATGGAACTATGTCTTTGTATTATCGAAGGTTATAGTTATATAGGGGTTCTTGATTTGTTCTATTCATGCCCATTTTATAACTATGTCATCACTTGTGTCTTAGAAAACTTAGTGTGTTACTTGGTTGATGAAATCGAAAAGAAGAAATGTTAAATATGAATTTATTCTCTATTAAAAAAAATCAAAAAACCTAAACCCTAAACCCTAAAACCCTAAACTCTAAAACCATAAATCCAAAAGCCTAAACCCAAAACCCTAAACCTAAACCCCAAAACCCTAAAAACTTAAACCTAAAAAATAATATAAAAATTAAACTCAACTAAAAAATAGACCTAAACCTAACTAAACATAAAAAATAAATATAAATAAAAAACTTAAATTAAAATAAATAAACATAATACAAAGAAACTAAACTAAATAAAAATAAAAAATTAACCTAATTAAAAATATAAAATAAACCAAAATAAAAATAAAAAATAAAATTAAATAAAAATAAAAATAAAAATAGACTAAAATAAATAAAAAATAAACCATGTAAACTAAATTAACTTAAACTTAAAGGTTTACTTAATTTATAAAAAAAAACCCTAAACCCTAAAACTTAAAACCTGAATGGTAAACCCTAAAACTAACTAAACCCTAAACCCTAAGCCTACAACTCTAAACCTACAGCCATAAACCCTAAACCTTAAACCCTAAACCCTAAAACCATAAACCCTAAACCCTAAACCCTAATCCCTAACTCTAAACCCTGAACTCTAAAAGCATAAACCTTACAACCCTAAACCCTAAATCTTAAACCCTAAACCCTAAACCCTAAACCCTGCACTAAACTAAACCCTAAACCTAACCCTAAATCTTAAACCCTAAACCCACAACACTAAACCTACAACTCCAAACCCTAAACCCTAAACTCTAAAAAAATCCTAACACTAAAACCTAAATCGTAAAAGCATAAACACTAAAATCATAAACCCTAAACCCTAAACCCTAAACTCTAAACCCTAAACCCTAGACCCTAAGCCTTAAACCCAAACCCTAAACCTAAACTTAAACTAATAGTAACTAAATAAATTAAAAAATATTCCTAAATCCTAAAACATAGTAAACCTAAACCTAAACCTGAAACCTAAGAATGTGTAGAACTTTAATGATAGGAACATCACTATCAACTAGGCTCAGTCTAGTTATGGGAGTGGAGGTGAAGTCGGAGGTGGATATAGTGGTGGTGGGGGATTTGGAAGTGCTAGTGGATATGGTGGTGGGAGAAGCGATGGAGGTTACATCCATGGTGGTGGCAGAGGGAGAGATTGATGACATGATGGTGCATCCCGCTACTCGAGAGGTCAGGGCAGTTCTGATGGGAATCGAAGAAACTAAAGAAAGACCAATCCAATCTACTCTTATGGAACTATGTCTTTATTACTGAGATGGTTCTAGTTATTTAGGGTTTTAGTTGCGTGCTCATTTTTATCTATGTGTTGTGTCTTAGAAAATCTGGGGTGTTACTTGGGTGATGAAATTAAAAAGAAGAAATGTTGAATATGAATTTGTTCTCTATTAAGAAAAATACCAAGAGCTCTAAACCCTAAACTAAAACTTGAACCCCAAACCTAAAACCTAAGCCTTAAACCCTAAATCCTAACACTAAAAATAAAAAAATGAAATAAAAATGCAACCCTAAATCCTGAACCCTAAAATTATTACTAAACCCTAACCCCACAACACTTAACCTACAACCCTAAATCATAAACCCTACAAAACCCTACACCCAAAACACTAAACCCTTATCCTGAGGTGCTTGTGGATATGAAGGTGGTGGTCAGAGCAATGGTGGTTATGGAGGTGGGAGGAGCGACGGAGGTTATAGCTGTGGTAGTGGTGAAGGGAGAGATCAGGGACATGATGCTGGATCTCACTAATCGAGAGGATGGCACAAATCTGATGGGAATTATAGAAATTGAAGAATGGCCGATCCGATCTGCTACTTATAGAACTGTGTCTTTATAGTAGAGATGATTCTAGTTATCTAGGGTGTTTGATTTTCTCTATGAGTGCTCATTTTTATCTATGTCGGTTGGGTAAAAACTTGGTATGTTACTTGGTTGATGAAATCAAAAAGAAGAAATATTGAATATGAATTTGTTCTCTATTAAAAAAATAATAAAAAAATTAAATTTTAAACTAAAACTTGAACCCTAAACCTAAAACTTAAATCCTAAACCCTAAACCCTAAACCCTAAAAATAAAAAAAATAAAAATTAAAAAGAATTAAACCCTAAACCTTAAAAAACTCTAAACCCTAAACCTTAAACCCTAAACTCTAGAAGCATAAATAATAAGATCCTAAACCCCAAACCCTTAATTTAAACCTAAAGTAACTAAATAAATTAAATAATAAACCTAAACCCTAAAAATAAGTAGAACCTTGATGGCATGAACATCACCATCAACCAGGCTCAGTCTAGATCTCATGGTGGAGGCGAAAGAGAAAGCAGCAACGATCACAGTGGTGGTGGGGATCTAGAGGTGCTAGTGGATATGAAGGTGGTGGTCAGAGCAGTGGTGGTTATAGAGGCGGGAGGAAAGACGGAGGTTACAGCTGCGGTGGTGGCAGAGAGAGAGATCAGGGATATGATGGTGGATACAGCTAGTCGAGAGGCAGGGGTGCTTCTGACGGGAAATGTAGAAATTGAAGAATGGTCAACCCGATCTACTGCTTATGGAACTATATCTTTATAGTAAAGTGTGTTCTAGCTATCAAAGGATTTTAATTTGCTCTATGCATGCTCATTTTTTAACTATGTCATCATTTGTGTCTTAAAAAACTTGGTGTGTTACTTGGTTGATGAGGTCAAAAAGAAGAAATGTTGAATATGAATTTGTTCTCTGTTAAAATAAAAAAGGAAACCTTAAACCCTAAATCATAAACTAAAACTTGAACCCTAAACATAAAACCTAAACCCTAAACCCTAAACATTAAAATAAAAAAAAAGTTAAAAAAACCCTAACCCTACACCCTAAAACCTACAACCCTAAACCCCAAACCCAAAACCCGAAACCCTAAACTCTAAAAATCTAAAAACCTAAACAAAAATCTAAATAAAACCTAAATAAAATAAAAACAAAATAAAAAATCAGATTAAAATAAACCTAGAATAAAATATAATAAAAACTAAATAAAAACCTAAACCTAAAAAAATAAACCAAAAATAAATAAACAAAACTTAAACCCTAAACTAAAAAAAAACCTAAACCTAGAATAAAAACAAAATAAATAAAATAAAGTAAACTTGAACCTAAACAAAAGTAAATAAAACTAAAATAAATAAAACCTAAACCTAAACCTAAAATAAACTAAAATGAAACCAAAACCTAAACTAAAAAAAATAAAGTAAACTAAAAGTAAACCTAAAACTAAACTAAAAAGTAAAACCTAAAATAAACCTGAAATAAAAACTAAAAACCTACACCTAAAAAAATAAAATAAATACCTAAACTTAAACTTAAAAATACAAAATAAAATGTAAACCTAAAAAAAACCCAACTAAAAGAAAACCTAAACCTAAAAGATAAACTAAAATAAAAAACCTAAACTAAAATAAATAAACCTAAAATAAATAAATTAAACTAAATAAAAAAATAAATCTAAATAAAAATAAAAAATAAAATAAACCCAAATATATTAAAAAATAAACTAAATAAACCTAAACCTATCAGTTTATAGGATTAAAAAAAACCTATACCTTAAATCCTAAATCCTAAACCTTAAACTCTGAACCCTAAAACTAACCCTATACCATGAACCTACAACCCTAAGACTACAACCCTAAATCCTAAACCGAAAAACCTAAAACACTAAACCCTAAATCCTAAACCCTAAACCCTAAAACCTAAATCGTAAACCCTAAAATCCTAAACACTAAACCTTAAATCCTAATATTAAACCCTAAAACTTGAAACCCTCAACCCTAAACTAACCCAAAACCCTAAACCCTAAGAATGGGCAGAAATATGATGATAGGAACATCATCATCAAGCTGTCAGATCTCAAGGGAGGTGAAGGCGAGGCTAAACAGTTGAATGGTGGGGATATGGAGGTGTTGGTGGACATGGAGGTGGTGGTTGGAGCATTGGTGGTTGTCAAGGAAGGATGAGCGATAGAGGTTATATCCGTGGTGGTGGTGGATGAAAGGTTCAAGAATATGATGGAGGATCCCACTACTCGAGAGGTGGGGTGGTTCTGATGGAACTGGAGAAATTGAAGAATGGTCGATCCGATCTGTTGCTAATGGAACTATCTTTACAGTCGAGACGGTTCTAGTTACCAAGGGTTTTTTATTTGCTCTATGGGTGGTCATTTTTGATCTATGTCATTATTTTTATCTTAGAAAACATAGGGTGCTACTTGGTTGATGAAATCAAAAAGAAGAAATGTTGAATATGAATTTATTCTCTGTTAAACTAGAAAAAACCTTAAACCCTAAACCCTAAACTAAAACATAAAACCTAAACCTAAGAGAAAAATGCTAAGAGCTAAACCCTAAACCATAAAACATAAACCCCAAACCCTAAACCCTAAACTATCCCTAAACCCTAAACTCTAAACACTAAAAAGCTAAAAACATAAACTTAAACTAAATAAAACCTAAAAATAAATTAAATAAAAAAATGAAACCAAAATAAAATAAAAATATATAATATAATAAAAACATAAACTAAAACCTAAACCTAAATTTAAAAAGAAAAAAAATAAAAAATAAAAACTAAACTAAAATAAATAAATAAAATCCTAAACTAAACTAAAAAATAAACCTAAACCTAAATAAAAACTAAACCAAAAAATAAAAAATAAAATAAACCTAAAATAAAATAAACTAAAAACTAAATAAAAAACCTAAAAGTATAAAAAATAAGACCTAAATCCTAAACTAAAAAAAAACCTAAACCTAAACTAAAAATAAAATAAATAAAATAAAATATACCTAAACCTAAACTAAAATAAACTAAACTAAAGTAATAAAACTTAAACCTAAACCTAAAATAAACTAAACCTAAACCTAAACTTAAACATAAACTAAATAAAATAAACTTGACTAAAAATATACCTAAATCTAAACTCAAAAATAAAACTTAAAAATAAAGCAAAAATATAAACCTAAAACCTAAAACTAAAAAAATAAAATAAAATTGAAACCTAAACCTAAACCTAAAAATAAAAAAACCTAAACCTAAAAATGAAAGAAAAATAAAACTAAACTAAAAAATAAAGCTAAACCTAAAGAAAAACTAAAATAAAAAACCTAAACTAAAATAAATAAACTAAAGTACATAAAAAATAAACTCAAATAAATAAAAAATAAACTAAATAAACCTAAACCTAGGGGTTTAGTTAATTTTTAAAAATAAAACCCTAAACCTTAAATCCTAAACCCTAAACCCTAAAACCTAAACCTACAATCCTAAATCTACAACCTTAAACCATAAACATTAAATCCAAAACCCTAAACCCTGAACCCTAAGCCTGAAACCCAAAACCCTAAACCCGAAACCCAAAACCCTAAACCCTAAACCCTAAAACCCTAAACCCTATAGCCTAAACCCTAAAACCTACAACTTTAAACCCTAAACTCCAAACCCTAAACCCTAAACCCTAAACTAACCCTAAACCCTAAGAATGGGCAAAACCTTGATGATAGGAACCTCATCGTTAACTAGGCTCAGTGTAGATCTGGTGGTGGAGGTGAAGGCGGAGGCGACGTTTAATGGAGTGGTGGTGGGGATCTGGAGGTGCTAGTGGATGTGGAGGTGGTGGTTGGAGTTGTGGTGATTATGGAGGTGGGAAGAGCGATAGAGGTTACATATATGGTGGTGCCAGAGAGAGAGATCCGTGATATGATGGCGAATCCTACTACTCGAGAGGTGGGGTTGGTTCTGATGGGAATTGGAGAAACGGAAGTCTGGTCGATTCGTTCTGCTGCTTATGGAGTTATGTCTTTACAGCAGAGATGGTTCTACATATCTAGAATATTTTATTTACTTTGTGGGTGCTGATTTTTTTATATATGTCATTCCTTGTGTCTTAGAATACTTGGGGTGTTACTTGGTAGATGAAATCAAAAAAAGAAATGTTGAATTTGAATTTTTTCTGTGCTAAAAAAAAATCTTAAACCCTAAACCCTAAACCCAAAACTAAAATTTAAACCCTAAACCCTAAACCTTAAATTAACCATAAATGCTAAACCATAAAAATCTAAAAACATAAATCTAAAGTGAATAAAACCTAAAATAAAATAAATAAAAAAACCTAAATTGAAATAAAATAAAAAATATAATAAAATAAAAACATAAACTAAAACTTAAACTAAAAATAAAACCTAAACCTTAAACTAAAAAAAATAATACCTAAATTAAAAATAAAATAAACCAAATAAAATAAACATAAACCTAAACTAAAATAAACTAAATTAAATTAAATAAAACTAAACTTAAACTTAAAATAAACTAAACCTAAACCTAAAAATAAAACCTAAAACCTAAACCTAAAAAAATAAAATGAAAACCTAAACCTAAACCTAAAAATATAAAATAAAACTTGAACCTAAATAATAAAATAAAATAAAAATAAAACTCAACTAAAAACTAAACCTAAACATAAAAAATAAATTAAAATAAAAAACCTAAACTAAAATAAATAAACCTAAAATAAAAAAAACTTAAATAAAAAGAAAAAAATAAAATAAATTGAAATAAATAAAAAATAAACTATATAAACCCTAAACCCTAAACCATATACCGTAATCCCAAAACCCTAAACTATAAAACCCTAAATAATAAACAGTAAATTGTAAACCCAAAAACCCAAAAAACCTAAACCCTAAACCCTAAACCCTAAACGCTAAAACCTACAACCCTAAATCCTAAACCCCAAACTCTAAACCCTAAACCCTAAACTAACCCAAAACCCTAAGAATTTGCATAACCTTGGTGGCAGGAATCACTATTAACTAGCCTCAGTCTAGATCTAACGATGGAGGTGAAGGTAGAGGGGCGATTATCATAGAGGTGGTGGGGGATCTGGAGGTACTTATGGATGTGGAGGTGGTGGCCAGAGCAGTGGTGATTATTGAGGCGAGATAAGCGACAAAGATTACAACTGTGGTGGTGGGGGAGGGAGAGATCAGGGATATGATGGCGGACCCCCCTGCTCAAGAGGCTGCGGTGATTCTGATGGGAAGTGGTGAAACTGAAGAATGGTTGATCCGATCTGCTGCTTATGAAACTATGTCTTTATAGTAGAGACAATTTGACTTATCTAGGGTTTTGATTTACTCTATGGGTGCTCATTTTTTATCTATGTATTCGCTTATGCCTTAGAAAACTTGGCATGCTACTTGGCTAATTAAATCAAAAAGAATAAATATTGAATCTGAATTTGTTCTTTGTTAAAACTAACTTTAAACCCTAAACCATAAACCCTAAAACCTAAACCAAAACTTAAACTAAAACCTAAACCCTAAACCCTAAACCTAAATCCTAAACCCTAAACCCTAAACACTAAACCCTCAATCATAAGCCCTCAACCATAAACTTTAAACCCTAAACCCTAAAACCCTAAACCCTAAAATCAAAAACCATAAACTTTAAACTTAAACCCTAAAACCATAAACCCTAAACCCAAAAACCTATAACCATAAACCCTAAATAGATGACAAACCTTAAACCCTAAACTAACCCTAAACACTTAACTAACCCTAAATCCTAAACCCTAAACTAACCCTAAACCCTAAACCCTAAACTAATCCTAACCCTTAACCCTTAACCCTAAACCTTTAATAAAGATGTCATTAGGAGTAGATCTAAAGAATGACCTAATCCTAACATAGTTATGGTAGCAAAAAAAATGTCTTCAAGAGACTTTCCCTTGATTATTAGAGATTTGAACACCATAAACCCTAACCCTAACTTATATTATAATACCATATATTATAGTATAATGTAACATCATATATTTGAGCATGTAGTGATGTGTTTTTGGATGTTATAATATGTTTGAAATGTTTTAGTATATTATGGCATTGTGCCCTATAATCTATATTAATAAAAATAATAATAATATTGATTTAATAAATTAGATGATGAAATCTGTTAAATTTGATGTGGGAATTAGGTTTTAGTACCAAAGGTTTGCTACACCACTTGTAGTCTAAAAAGCTAAATTTTTTTTCAAAATAAATGTTATATGTCATAGCATAGTATAACATCATATATCATAATATATTGTTCTCCAAATTTTAAATTATTTTAGTATTTTACAATCATGTAGTCAATCCTACACTAGCATTATTTATAAAAATGTTGATTTAGACTTTAAAATGGTGGAATTTAGCCAAATTCATAATAGGTAGAGCATGGCATCATAATATATTATTTCTATTTAAAATATGTAAGTGATACGACTAAAATATTTTTTTTTTATTATTTTGACTAATTTTATAATTTTTTTATCTTAAGAAATCCCTTTTGATGTGATATGCAATATAATATAATATAATATGTTATAGTGTATTATAATATAGGATCCCATAACATAGTGTAGCATCATGCATTATAACATACTATTGTGTTTTACTACTTATTGTTTAGCATATTTTAGTTGGTTATAGTATGATGTAGTAGAGTTTTTACTAGTATAATTCATAAAAACATAAATTTATAGGTTGAGATGATGGGATTTGGCCAAATTTAAGGTAAGCTTTAGGGAACATCATTGGGGTGTGCTATGGTGTGTCATTTAATCAAAAGAATAGAATTTTTCACCTAAAATAAATATTCATTTTTCAACCAAATTTTATAACTTTTTTTTCTTAAAGTGATTCATTTTAAGGTGTAATGTAAGATAATATATTATATGAAAGAATATTAAAATATAATGTACATAACAACATAACTTCATATATATATATATATATATATATATATATATATATATATATATATATATATATATATATATATATATATGAATGTGGTGGTGTGTTACTAAAAGTTATTTACATTTTAGTATGTTTTACTTTTGTTATAATACATTGGGTCAAAACTCACAAAAATGTTAATTTGAAGGTTGAGATGGAAGAATTTGGCCAAATTCACGGTACACACCAAAAAGCAACACCAAAATTATGCTATTTTGTACCATTTCTAATAGAAAAAAAAAATTTTACATCCAAAATGAATAGTATTCATATTTTGTGAAAATTTTGTTACTTGTTCTTTTTAAGTGATTCTAATAAGGTCTAATGTTAGACAATATATTATATTATAGCAAATTATAATATAACATCATATATTCTAATATAATATAGTGTGTTAATTTACACTATAATATGTTTAGCATGATATTGTATAGTTAGTTTGAGCTTGCACCATCACAAATCATAAAATGTTGATTACAATGTTAAGATGATGTAATTTGAATGAATACATCGTTAAGCTTTTGGTTAAAGTGTTAATGGTGGGCATAAGGGAAGAAATAAGATTTGATGAGAATTCCATGTCAAGGACCTAGAGGGAGATCCGCTATGGGATCACACATGCATTGGACATGACATGTAAGGGGCTCTATGTCGAGGGCATAGAAGAAGAAAATTTACTGGGGATTAGGTTTAAATTTGATTTGATTATATGACTTATGGATAGAAGATCCAATGGGTATAAGAATCTATCATCCACTAGGGATTAAGATTGAATCGACTTTAATTTATTTTATTTTAATTAATGTGGACACATATCTACTAGAGATGTGGGCTCGAGTCCACTGGGGATCAGGTATATGAACCTTCCACTAGGGAAGCAAGTTTGGGCTATCCGCTGGGAATTAGGATTTGAACTTGATTTCATAAATTTGTTCAGGGCTATATCCACTGGTGAATTTGGTTAGATTTCTTTGATTTAGACTCTACTGAGGTGAGTTGGTTTAGTTTGGCTCCACTAGAAAGGTTGGTTTTGAATTAGATTTGTTTGTTTGACTTGTTTATATATGATTTGGGTCTCCATTAGGGAGAAGGATGTGATTTAACTCCATTAGGGAAAATCAGATTGGGTTTAATTTAATCTAATTTAATGAAGGGACCCTATCAGTGTGCAATGGACCCACTAAGAAGGGGACTATATCAGCCTTGACCTACCTCAGGTTTACAAATCCAAAGGGATAGTCTACCGGTTATGGGGTAGAGCTAGCCAACCTAAGGGGTTTCCTTTTGGTATGCAATGGTTGTGCTAGGAAGAAGACATAGAAGACTTACATCTTTCAAAGCTAAGACAAACCGCTGGGGTGACCTATTGGATGCACGACAAATCGTACCTGACCAATGGTGACTACCGAGTGAATGTCGCTGGGGACTTCTGTTAACTCAAAAGTAGTCAGGATTAATTTTATATTAATTTCATGTGATTTGATATGGTTAATTTTGTTTAGTTTGGTTTGGAAAGGGCATATCCACTGGGGATGTGAGCTCGGTCAAATTTAATAGATTTAATTTATGGACCATGTCGGTGTACGATGGACCCACTGAGAAGGGGTTATATTGGACTTATCCTATCTTAGATTTACAAATCAAAAAAGATAGTCTGTGGCACCGCGACGTCGATTACGAGATGATCCTGGACCATCTGATCGAAGATCGGACGGTCTGAATAGATCCTATAGTTCCTAAATGGAAAAAATCATCCAGTCTACCTAGATCCGGGCTGTCTGATATAAATACACAAATCAGATAGCGTAGAGCTCATCTCCTTCATTTCCTGTGGGAGCTAAGAACCGTCCATCTTGTTTTGCTAATATCTTTTGATCTATGCATGGAAATCACACAATTTTAATTGCAACATGATCATTGAAGGAAATCCTATGATTCTATATGGTTGGATCAACTTGGAGATCCAACTTCCTTCAAAAAGCTCCAAAATTTAAAAGCATAGGAGAAAATGAAAGTACGTTAATGAAGAACCTGGATTCAGGTTATCTTCGATTGTGAGGTCGAATCAATTAGCTTTAGATCAATGCAATGAGCTCGTGGCTGGAGTTTGGCAGCTTGTTTCCATGCGGTTTCCCCCCTTGACCGAGCTTCCTAGCCTACCATCGGCCTTGATGGTTCTTGGGCTTCCCGGTGCCAAATAATTTGAGTAAGGGCTCAATTTGGATCGCCTCGAGCCTTAGAACTTCTGTGTGCCTTCAATTTGGGATGAAATCCCCTCCTTTGGATTTCACCATTAGAGGAGCTTGATTTTGAACTATTCACCACCCTTTTGGTGGTCAATTCATCGAGGAGAGGAGTTGAAACTTCTTCTCTAGCTTTAGGGAGTGTTTTGGGATCAATTGGGAAAAGAGTTGAACATCCTTTGCTTGGTTTCCATTCTTGGCCGATCCCCACCTTCTCTTCTTCTTCTTCTCTTTTTCTTCTATTTTTCTTCTCTTCCCTTGGTTGGCTAGAGTCATGGCCAACCCTTAGAAGTTTCCTCTTGATTGCTAATTGACTGTCTTCATTTGAAGTCAGCCACCTTTTAAGAGGTGGAATTTGTCTTGATATCAAGAAGAGGTGTTGTGGGATGAGGTGGGAAGAAGAGTTTACATTTTTCTTCTTCCCATTTTCTCCCCTTTTTTATTTTATTTTTATTATTATGGAATCACCACAGAGCCCTAGACTAATGTGTGCTGCTCATTTTGAGTTTATGTTGGAATACATTTAATTTGGGTTGGAGTTCAAGTCCAAATCAAGTGCACTGATTAAAGCTTGATCCAATTCAAAATTAATTCAAGGATATTTTTGAAATTAAATGTAATTTAAATTTTAATCATCTTGGATTGATGATTAATTGATTGTTCATTTGTTTGAATTGATTCATATTGGATGATTGAGTTTATCATACCTAAGCCAAATATGTTAGATCCAACCCAAGGTGAATTCCCTAGGTCACTAAGCATAGTGCCCTAATTATTGAATTAAGAAAATTATATTTGAGATTAGGACCTCCTAATTGCTAAATTAACCTCATCCAAAAATGAGGTCAATAAATGGTTCTATAATTAAACTAAATCAATTCACATATAGGGAAATGGGTTAGAACTAACAAACTCTTTTTACAGTTCCTAAATCAAATTCAAAACAAAATAAAACAATCTCTTTAAGAAATGATGATTCTCTTTAAATGATCTTATTTCATAAGATTGTTATTAGAAATTACTTAAGGTGAATGAAGTTACATGCTTACATCACTTGATTTCTTTCCAAGCATGCTAAATGTTATGTGCCATATGAAAATCATGCATTCATATCTTTTCAAAAAAATAAAAATAAATGAAATGTTTCCTTTATGTCAAATTGTATGTTTTGGTTAAAGTAAGAATATGAATGGCTATTATCACTACTAAATCAAAATTATTTTCAAAATCTATAAATCAAAGATCATAAATGAAGGTATGCTACTTATAAATACTTATAAGCTTGCATGTGGTTATAGTTTAAAATGTGTTATGTGATTTTCTTCTATTTTCTACAGTTCAGTATGAGGCACCTAGCAGAGATAAGAGGAGGTCTTATGCCAGCCTCATGACCATTCTGTGCCAGGTTGGTAGGGCTTACGGACGGTCAGAGTCTGGTGCCCAATTTGATTTATGATCAGCTATTCCTCACAATGTGGGTGAGCATATCCATCAGGAGAAGGACCACGAGGCCCATATATCAGTGCATGCTACTAGCAGAGAAAGGTGAAGGTAAACCAGGTAGTTAACCCTGCCCTCATAGATTTCCATGATCGACACGCTACCTGTGCCGGTCACACTGATAGAATTCAATTGATTGGTAATACCCACCATGGGAGGAGAGCCCCTGCATAGAGGGAGTTCATGTTATCTCCATCACACCACTCCACTCCATGTCTTTCATTGCCAATACAGGCCCCATCTTCCACAGTTCCATCTAAATCTATGAAGGCAGCATCAGGGGGAAAGAAAGCCCCACTGGTGATCTAGCTATGGCCAAGAGATCCAATTTCATCTACACCATCGACTGAGGTGAGGTCGAGCTCTCTTGCTTGACCTCCTACTTCAGTTGGGGTGAAGAGGGAGTGGCGATTTCATAGCATCACCACCACCGCCTCAATAGATCATGGTTGTAACAGCAGCAAAGGGAGAAGGAAATAGTTATGTTGTCTTTATGGCTATAGATCTCACCAGGGGAAGTACTCCACCTAGAGCAATTAACAGCAATGAGCACATTTCTTCTAGTGAGCATAGACCTCATAGGGTTAGCTCTCTAGTAGCCGGGGAGGTCAGATGTATCTATGATCATGAGCATAATCCCACCACCGATCTACCATGAGCATTTGTGCCTACACAGTTCGACTGCTCCTTAGATGATATCATAGCATAGTATCTCATTGAGAAGAAGGAAATCCTAGGGTATGACTGGTCTAACATAGAGGTAGAGAAGGTTTGCTTTGATCCCAATGAAGATGATTTGTTGGAAGACTCAGTAGAGTTGCATATGGTTGATACCAGAGATTCCCTCCTTCTGGATCAGCATGGTTTGGAAGGTGTTACGGCTGAACAAGATTACACAACCTATTCGACCCAACACCTCCTTCAATAACTCAAATAGAAGGATGATCAAATTGATAAGATGGGAAAGAGGCTTGAAGATTTGCCAGCGATAGTTCTAACACTTCAGAATCAAGCCCCAGTAGCACATCCTACCGTTGTGGAGACCGGCCAGCCTGAGTTACTGCATGTCTTCGATCAACCCAAGAGTTCACCTCCAGTAGAGTAATGCAACACTAGCTTGTATAGGAAAGTAGTGGACAATACCTCCATATAAGAAAAAGAGATCAAGCTCATGGTTGAACAACAAGTGAGAGAAGTGTTGGAGTAAGCTCGAGGTGGTTCATCAATTCCAAAGGGTAGACCCTACCTAGAGGAATTCGATGCTATCCAATATCCTAAGGGTTTTGTGCCTCCTTCTTTCATAAGTTTTGCCGGCAGTGGGAACCCACGCCTACATATAACGCACTTCAGGGCCAACTGTTGCAATGTTGGAGGCAGCAATGCACTATTATTCCATCCCAGCCTAACGGGTATAGCTTTTGATTAGTACACTGAACTCCCTAATCATTCAGTGAAGTCTTTTGCTGAGTTGGAGCAACTCTTTGTTAAGAGGTTTGCTGGAGCTCAGCAAAGGGTAATTATGAGCGATCTCATTGTAGCACACGACACCCTAGTGAGTCTCTCATTGACTATATTCTCAGATGACATAATTTAAGCATGAAATACAAATCACAACTGTCTGAACATCACATTATTGAAATTCTACTAAAGAATATTCATGGCCCGGTCACCTTCATGCTTAAGGTTTCACCATCAAGGATTTGAGAAGCTAATTAACAAGGAGGCTAGTCTACAAGGAGAGGCAAAATAGTTGCCTTTTTCAAGATCAGTCATCAAAGCCAAAGCCATAGAAGGTCTATCAAAAGAAGCCATGGGCAGTAGCAGCATTGGACGAGGGGAAGCAACCGACTAGGGATCAGCATGAGAGACCTCGAGCTCCACAGCCATCACTTCCACCTCCTTTACCACTGCTTAGGCCAACATATCGGCCATCGCATTAGCCTCCATGGCCTTTGTCGCCTCCTCCTCAGCCATATTCACAATAATGGTACACATACCCGCCCTAGGTAGCTATCATCCACCTACTCTTTTGGATAAACTAAAAAAACCTTACTTATTTAAGAGGGAAGTAGTTAGAAAAATTTTTAAGAACCTCTTAAAGAAACTTGATTTTTAGCTACCTAAGCCTAGGAAGCCAGAGGAAGTGGGTAAGAGCAATGATCCTAACTTTTGCTTCTACCGCCGCATGCTAGGCCATGTTTTGGAGGATTTCTTTACATTTAAGGACTGGCTTGACCATAGATACAAGTCAAGCACCATAGTTATCCCAAAGGAATATCTAGTGGAATAACCATACAGTTAAACTAGGGTAATATTTGGGGATACATGTGATCCTTTTAAAATAAAATAAGGTTGGGATATCTCTTTATCCCGAACCTCTACAAAGATTGTTTCAAAAATCAAAAAACTTTTCTTGGAAGTGCCTGAAGTAGCTCAAACCTCCAACATCAAGGAAGTTTTGTAAGTTGCCAAAGACAACTTTGGGAAAGTGGGAGCTCAGTAGTAGCAACCCATACTAACCCAGGAGAGCCAAGTAGCGCAACCACCAATCGAGCCCAGCCTCCATTCCACCATTGTAGCTACTACTTCAGTCGGCACTTCTACTTCAGCTAGCTCTTCTTCTAGTAGTCAACTTATATCGGTGGATGAGGGCATCAAATCCCTCACCCCACTTACTTTACTAGATTTTTACTATGTACCTCCTTCTAAATCTAAGAAATTGAGGAATAAAATTAGCTTAAATTACATCTGTGCCACTTCTTATGGGTTATCTGATTCTACTATTTTAGAAAACTCTTTAAGTCTTAATAATTATAATAACTCTGATCATCCTCTTTTTTATTCAGAGATGTACTTTCCTTTTTTGAATACTACGGGTTCACCTTTATGATAGACTTGGACTCATTTGATTCCGAGGGTCCTATAGGAGAAGCTATAGGTGTGTTTGATGAGCAGGTAGAATCTTCCACTAACCCACTGTAGGAGATCACCAAAGCTAACCTCCGAAGTGGTAAGGTTCTACCTCCTAGGGCAACACCTAATGATAAGGGGAAATAAGTCATTGGTACCAACAAGAAAAAGGCTTCTCCACAGGATGCTCCAACTATGGATATGCTCATGGAGGATTAGCCCAAAGTTGACTAAAATGTCCTTGATCACCTAAGAAATTTTACAGCTAAACTAAGCATATATGATACCTTTGTCTTATCCAAAGAAATGAGGGAATCATTAATCAAGGCTCTTCTTGATCAGAGATATGCTCACCGATCAATGTTGGAGATGATACATTATTCAAGAGAAGCCCAGGGAGTCACATTCACCGATGAAGACCTTCTTCTGGGGACATAGAGCACAACCGTCCCCTCTATATTATAGTGGATATGTCCAGATTCAAACTTTCTAGTGTTTTAGTTGATCTAGGTGCATCAGTGAACATTATGAGCCTAGAAACTCTTATCTATTTGAGAATTGATATCTATAAGGTCCGAGGAGATCAGATGATGTTGAAAGGATTCAAGGAACAGGGTGAGAGGGCTTTAGGTTCCACAGTGTTACATTTGGAAATAGGCGACTAGAAGACTAAAGCCAAGTTCTACATAATTGATTAAAATACATCATTCAATGCTTTGCTCGGTAAGCCTTGGATACACTAGAATAAGATGATTCCATCCTTCTTCCATCAGGGCATCAAGTTTTGAAGAGATTGAATCGAATACTATGTCAAATGAGATGAAAAAAAATTTTTTATTAGAGTGGTTGAGATATATGAGTATGCGACCTACTAACTTCCTCAAAATCAAAACACCCTTTCTCATGAATTTGGCCAAAATTCAAATACAAAAGAGAAAAAATAAGAAATAGAAAAATAAAAAGAAAAAGAAAAGAAGAAGGAAAGTACTAATGAGTGAGAATGGGACACCAAAGATGAAGTAGAGCCACATGTTACATTCCACGCACAGTTCATTCCACCATATGGACATATGGGTAGGATGACTCGACCTCCACCAAGCAGAGGCAGAGGTAGATATAGAGGAAGTTCTAGAGGTGGAACACCCCCTGGTTGGCAGTTAGCCAACAGGGGTCATGTTCTAGTTCACAGGAGTACTACAACTAATCACAAAGACTTGAAATCTAGCTCAGAGGATGTGTCTCATGTGATTAGCACACCAACCAACCCCTCTCAACAAGGTTTCATTGGAGGTGACAATTGAGCCAAATAGTGATGAAGACTAGGCCTCCATGGAAAACACGAATGCATTTGAATCAGGTTTATGTAAAACTATTATGCAGTAGTTGGGAAACTTTAGCTCTAACCTCACTTTCTTCTCAAAAAGTTGAAGGTTTAGTAGTTAAGAAATCCCCTAAGTCTTCCATGAATGTAAAGCCAAAGAGATTTCAATTGGGATCATCATCCTCAAGTCCAGAAGCAGATGTAGAACTTGAGAAAAAAATCATATAAAGATTTAATGGAATTAACTTTTGATTGGTACTTGCCTTGTGTTCATAATCTTGCCAAGAAAAGTTTGATTCCTTATACATGGTCCAAGCATAAGTTAGAGTATTTTGAGAAATAGACGAACAACAAAGGAAGGGATGCACAATCAAGACCAGGACTAAGATTCAGTACAATGGGTCAAATGGATGATGATGGTTACTGCTTAGTTGTCACCAATCATCTAGAGTCTGATAGGTTCTACTAAAACCATAATAACTCTTATGAGGATGTGTATTTAGAAACTTTAGATGATGCTGATGATCTTCAAATCAAAGATGCACCTCCAAAATTTGAAGAGAAAATCCATTCAACTATCGATAAGCTCAAAGAAATCAACCTCGGGACAGAAGAAGAGCCACGCTCTACATACATCAGTTCTCGATTTAATGAAGAAGAAACCAATGACT
Organism: Cymbidium sinense; assembly: GCA_021442155.1. NCBI lineage: Eukaryota > Viridiplantae > Streptophyta > Magnoliopsida > Asparagales > Orchidaceae > Cymbidium > Cymbidium sinense. The sequence goes on along the minus strand of CM038222.1, from coordinate 155,096,572 downwards.
TAGTTATGCTATTGACTAAGTTTAAGGATTACTTTGCATGGAACTATGAAGATTCTTGAATTATCTCCTAATGTAGCAGTCCACAAACTAGTAATAACGCTAACCCTATCAAGTAAGCTCCTAGACGCATGCGATTAGAAATCGAATAATAGGTCATTTCTGAAGTCAAGAAATTGATCGATGCTGGTTTCATCAGGGAAGAAAAATATCCTACCTGGTTAACCAGTGTCATGCTAGTTAAGAAAAAGAATGGCCAAATTGCATATGCATCAATTTTAGGGACTTAAATAAGGCATGTCCTAAGGATGAATTTCCACTTCCTATACCAAAATTAATGGTGGACATCACCTCTTCTCATGTAGTATGCTTCTTCATGGATGGGTCATCCGGTTATAACTAAATGAAGATGGACCTTGAGGTTGAAAGAAACACTACTTTTTGAACCCCGATCAAAATCTATTATAAGGTCATGCCTTTCGATTAAAAATGTACATACCAAACATGACTCAGATCTTCAACGAACTCATTCATCATCAAGTTTAATGCTATATTGATGATCTAGTAGTCAAAAGCAAAGAAAAAGAAGATCATCTCTTTAACTTGAGAGTAGTTTTTGAACTATTATTACAATTTAACCTCAAAATGAACCCTTTGAAATGTGCATTCAAAGGTTTCTTGGGAAGTTTCTGTTGTCCAACACCGGGAATAGCGATAGCCAAAAAAGATCAAAACTATCTTAGAAATGTCACCCCTAAAAGTTTAACTCAACTCAGATCATTCTAAGGGTGGTTGGCATTTCTAAGGTGCTTTATCTCAAACCTATTAGGGAAATGCAAGCCATTTTTAGCACTTGTAAAAAAGGATGCCAAGTTCAAGTGGGATGACAAGTGCTAGCATACTTTTGAAGACATCAAGATTTGGTTAGCCTCTAGCACTCATCCCGGAAAGCCACTTATGCTCTACACTATGGCATTGGATGACTCCCTTAGAATGTTGTTAGCCCAAACCAATGATGAGGGGAAGGAGATCGCTCTCTACTAACTCAGGCATCATCTGATCCACGCTGAAGTGAACTACCCACCTATTGAGAAACATTGCCTAGCTATAATCTTTGCATCCCAAAAGATATGACATTATATGCATTATCATAAGGTAATTTGATTTCAAGAATCAATCCACTATAGTATCTCATGACACGGCCGATGTTATCTAGATGGTTGGCATGTTGATCCATGATTCTCTCACAATTTGATATTACATTCGTACCCCTCCGTGTGGTGAAAGGATATACACTAGAAAATTTGTTACCAGCACACCCACTTCATGTTGATTCTCTGCTTAGTGATGATCTCCCTGATGAACAAATTATGAACTTAGGGGAGGTTGACAATCACCGTTGGGAGATGTATTTTCAAGGTGTGGCTTCCTTTCAAAAAGAAAAATAACCATGATGTGATGAGATTCTCATACTTTCTATCCAATCCATGCACCAATAATGAAGCAAAGTATGAGGCTTTGATTGTCAGTCTAGAGTTAGCTATTAAAGTGTGTGTCAAAAGCATCAACATATAGGGGGATTCTTAGCTACTCATCAACCGATTGGGTCCTATAAAGTTCTAAAGCCTAAGTTTCATCACTACCATGAGTACACCATGAAGCTGTTGGCCCAAATCCCTGAGGTCACCATCTACAAGGTTCCTAGGGAGAGAATGCAGTAGCAGATGCTTTGGCCAAACTTGCCAAGGAATTGGCATTTCCATAAGATAAGTCCATTCCAATAAGGGTCCAAACTAGACAAGTCCTATCTCTTATTGATGCTAAACTTATCGAGTGATGTTCTCTTGAAGGGAGTTTATCGTTGCCAATAAAGAAGAGGAGTAGGATTAGAGGCAACCATTCATAGATTACTTGAACACAAACAAACTACCTCAAGAGAAATCACATGCCCGTTAGATGAAGCAGAGTGCTCTCTCCTATGCTCATGGATGACACCTCAGAAGGTCTTTTGATCAAATGTGGTTATGCTATTTAGACAAACACGAAGCATGTAAGATCATGATTGAAGTACATTCAAGTCTATGTGGAGCTCATCAATTTGGTCTGAAGATGAAAACAAAGATTAAGATATTAGGAAACTATTAACCTTCGATGATCACATACTTCATGGACGTAGCCAGGAGATGTCAAGTACATTGTGTGGTCCTACATCAACCACCTAACATTCTACATCCTACAATGACCTCATGGCCATTTAAGTGTTGGGGGTACCAATATAGAGGGTCCTATCTATCCTCCTTCTTCCAAGGGTCATATGTTCATCTTAACTGCCATTAACTACTTTTCTAAGTGGGCGAGGCAATCCCACTCAGAGAGGTCACAACTCAGCATGTGCTCCAATTTTTAGAAACCATATCGTATATAGGTTCGGGATACCTCAACAAATTATATTCGATAATGGTACTTCATTCAAGAGCATGAAGATCAAAAGATTCACCAGGAGACATAATATAGATTGGACATACTACAATATATACTATCCTAGGGAAAATGGCCTAGTAGAAGCATTCAATAAAACTCTCATCTAGATACTAAAGAAGACACTTGACGATAATAAGCGATAGTGGCATGAGCAGTTGAAGCTTTGATGGCATACCGCACCACATACAGAACTCCAACTCAATCTACCCCATTCTCCTTAATGTATGGGTCTGAAGCCATTATACCCTTAGAAGTTCAACTCCCATCACTAAGGATAGTAATGAGTAATAAAATCACTACAGAATAGAATGCCAAGTTGCTGTTAGAAGAGCTTGAAGGTTTGGAAGAGAGACGCCTATGGGGGTGCTAAAACCTCAAGTTATACAAAGCCAAGATGATTCAAGCTCACAATAAACTGGTCTGCCCTAGAGGTTTTCAAGTAGGAGAGCTTATTTTAATTCTAAGGAGACAAATTGTTGCTTGTCAAAAAATGGGAGATAAGTTTGAAACCACTTGGGAAGGCCCTTTTATCATTGAGAAGGCCTACCAAGGAGGATCTTACAAACTTATTGATTGTAAAAGGGAACACACAATGCTTCCAATTAATGGGCTTTATTTGAAGAAATACTACCCATAAAATAATGTTTGAAAATAATTATCATAAAAATTCTTTTCCAAATCATCAAAATATTCTCATTAGAAGAAGCTTGTTTGTTTGCGAATCTTCCACGATCTGTTTAGGGTAGGTGTAAGAGAACCTGAGAGGCATCCTATCCCTCTTTCACAACATGAACAAAAATTAAACACGATTCCCCAACACTATTCGAGTAGGTGTGAGAGAACCCATGATGCGTCTTATTTTGACTAGCATGACTAAGTTAGGTGTAAGAAAACCCAAGCAGCATCCTTTCTTAGTGGGATCACAACTTCCATTCGTAGAACCATTTAATCAACTTTTAAGCTTATTTTAGGATAGGTGTAAAAGAACCCAAGCGGCATCTTGTCCTCTTCAAACACAAACACAAACACAAAAACATATCTTTTTGTCTCAGGCTATTTTGATGTAGGAGCAAGCCCTCTATGGCACTCACTCATTAGCTACTCTAGGTTTGGCCAGCATGCTACCTTGCTAGGGTGTCACCCCAGTGATTATTTATCTGGAGGATGTGATTCCCCATGCTTTCTTCCTGACTTGACCATTGCAAACTGGCAAGCATCTTGTTAGTTAAGTAAGCATCACTGCTCAGCTCCTAAGCTACCTCATGTTGGCTCTATTTAAGAAGATGTAAGTCTACATGCTTTAGCCATAATAATTTGACTAGGTCAGTATATTTGATGCTTAGGATAAGTCCCTCAGTGGTATTCACTCAGTAGTCATCCGAGGTCGAATAACACCTATCGTGCCAAACATAGACTATCCTAGTGATCAGTTCGACTATTGGAGGATGTGAGTATGGGATGCTTTCTTCCTAGAATGATTATCGCAAACTAACAGGCACCTTAAGTTAGTTGATGTTCACTATGCTAACAGCGACTCACCCATTGGGCACTCCACTCTTGGCAGATGTGAGTCCCCATGCTTTCTCTATTAGTTGGCCACCGAATACTTATAGATATTAACTTCTTCAGGGTTTTTAGATAAAGCCCTTAGCGGCCCCTCCCTTGTGGGCACTCTACTTCGATTACTTCCTTTACGACCCCATCTAGACACTACCTAGGTTACTTTTGGATTCAATAGTCCCCCTTTCCTAGTAGCCACCCCTATGGTTGGAGAATTTGTTCAGCGGATGTGCAGATTCTCTCATGATTTAGTAAATTTGAGATAGGTCTAGGCTGATATAAGCTCCTTCTTAGTATGATCCCTAAAACCAATAGGGCCCATGATAAATAAATAAACAAATAAATAAAAAAGAATATTCACTTGTGGATTAGGAATTCAAGCCTTCAGTGACCCCGTTAACAAGCAAACATCCTATCTTTAAGGCAGTTTCAGCAGAACTCCCTATAGGAATTGCCTAACTACACTTGAGTTGAGATAAGTCCGGTCAACTCTCAGTCACTGTCGCTCAATCTATTTTGCCACAAATAGATTACCCCGATAGTCATTTTTCTTTGGAAGTTGTAAGTCTACTACACATTTTTCTAGCATGACAGTCGCAAATTGACGGGCAACCCTAGGTCGGGTTGGCATGTTACTTTGCTAATGTGTCATGATAGTGGTCTTTTATTTATGAAATATCTGAGTACCTTTGCATTCTTCCTTGAATTAACCACTACAAACCAAAAGGCACACCTTTGGTTGGATAGTTCTCCCTTCGGGAACTACTCTCTTTTGATCGCTAAATCTGAGGTAAGTCAAGGCTGATATGGTGCTTACTCAATGGACTCCATCGCAATCCAATGGGATCCATCAAATATATTTAAGAAATAAAATTAATTTTGATAATCTTTGATCTGATTTAAGTCCCCTAGATGCATTCACTCAGTAGTCAGCAAAAGGTTGGCTTGAACCAGTTGCTTCGCCAACAGATCACCCCAGCGACTGATGCTTATTTTGTAAGATGTAAGTCTACTATGCTTTCTTCCTAGTACAGCCGTTGTACACCTAATGGCACCCTTTGGTTAAATAGTCCTACTATGTGGTTAGTAGACTCCCCCTTTGGATTGGTAAATCTTAAGTAGGTCGAGGCCAACATGGATCCTACTCGGTGCAGTCCATCGCAAACTGACATGGTCCATCTCAAAATCCAAAAATTTAAAATCTGAAACAAAATCAATCAAACCTCCCCCAATGGAGTCAAATTAAAAAATCAAATCAATCAGCTTCTCCTTAGTGAGATGAAAAATCAACCAACCTCCCCGAGTGGAGTCAAATCAAATAAATCATCATCTCTTTATTGAGATGCAATTATTTCCAATCTCCCTAGTGGAGTCAATTCAATCCAACCCGAACTTGTTCCCTTAGTGGAACGTTCGCATCTTCTATCCATGGTGGATTCCAAATTATAATCTCCCAGTGGATTTCTGCTTCCCTAATGGAAGGTTGACATACACTATCCCTAGTGGATCCCCACCCCTTCTCTCTCTTATGTTTTTGACATGAGTAGAGTCACATTGCACTATGATCTTGATTCCTTCTGCACCTTGAGTTTAGGAGTAGATCATTTCTATTAGTGCTTGTCATCGTTCAGCATCGTTGATCATCTCAATCAACACCAATACATGGAGTGTACCTTGTCAATCACACCACACCTATTGGGCACCCTTTGTTGACCTCACTTTTGGAGTGAGCTTTCAACTTCTCCATCCTAGACATAAGGACTCCTCTAAACACTAAGAGTTCCTTAGTCTTAAGACACTTCTAGTGATTAAGTGAACACTTAACCTAACCGTAGAGATTAGAAGTGTTAGCCATAGGAATAGGTTATGCCTTAGGGGTATTAGGAAGATTTGCCTACCCTATAGCTTAAACCCAATCCTTGCTTCCTTCTTTCAAACCAAACTTCAAATTCAAATCTTAAATCAATTCCAACTCAATTAATTTTCTCAAATTATGAATTAATTCCAAATCAAATCTTAAATTAATTTCAACAAAATTGATTTTCAAATCATGAATTAATTCCAAATCAAATCTTAAATCAATTCCAACTCAATTGATTTTCAAATCATGAATCAATTCCAAATCAAATCTTAAATCAATTCCAACTCAATTGATTTTCTCAAATCATGAATCAACTTCAAAGTCAACTCTTAAATCAATTTTAACTCAATTAATTTTCTCAAATCATAAATCAATTTCGAAACTCAAATCATGAATTAATTCCAAATAATTGAAACCCATTATCAATTCCAATTCCAAAATCTTTCTTAAGTCCTTTTGATCTCATCTTATGGACTTAGCTCAAATCAAATCCAATTCACTCCAAACTAAAAAAAAATTTTCTCTCATAACTCTTTTCTCTTAAAACCATCATTCCTTCAATCACATGCCCAAACATAAACATAAACTACAATCATCAAACCAAAATCAAACTTGCCCAAATCAAACCCATGTTCATCCTTTGAACTTGGAATTGTGAAATGAATCAAAACCCATTTGACTCCAAATCACTTCCAATTGGATTTAAATTTCAATCATAAGTCCATATGTGAACTCTACCAAACTTGAATCAAGCCTTGATCAAGCCAATTGACCCACGTAGACTCACTTGACTCAAAGTGACCTCAAGGAGCTTTTTGAGCTAAATTCTAATCAACCAAATTGGATTGAACTAAGACCATCTAAGCCTCACATTGTGAGGAACAATCATCCTAGGATGATTAATCACTCAAATTGGGTCAAACCAAGTCAAACTTAGCCTTTGACCAAGTTAAAACTTAGCCCAAATGAAACCTAAATTGCCAAAATCCACCATATGCCAAATTGATTGAAACCATTGATCTAAACTAGTTCATAATCAATGATTAAACTTGACCAAGCCATCAATTGGGCCAAATCAAGCCTAATTGGCCACTTGACCTAAGTTGACCCAAGTTGACCTAAAAAGTCAAAATGGGTCAAATCTTGATCTAAGCCAAATTTATTGCAACCAACGGGTCAAATTCATTCTGAATTGATTATTGAACTTGAGCAAAGCTTCAATTGGCCAACTAAACCCAACCTAGCCCAATTAACCATGAACCCAACTTGACTTGAAAAGCCAAATCAACTTAAAATCAAACTAAACCAAAATTGATTAAAACCAAAGATTGCAATACATTTCAAATGATCAGCTAAGCTAAACCAACCCATAACTTAACCCAATTGGGTCAAATTGGTTAAATTGGTCAACTTGACTCATTTGACCTAAATGAATCAAAACCAAATATAAACCAAATTGAACCAAACCAATGATACCCTAGGCTCCAAATGATCAGTTGAACTTAATCTAACTCATGGTTTGACCCAATTTGACCAATTGGTCAACCTAACCCAAATTGACCTTGATATAAATGGGTCAAATTGAACCAATTCAAACCAAAGGAACTCAAAATCACTTGAAATTTGGTCCAACCCATTTTTGAATCATCTCAAATCTATCCAAATCAAAATCAAGGCCAAATGACCACTTTACCCCTAGGTCAAATGATATCCTATGACCAAATTAACTTAGAATTTGGTCATATTCTTTCTCGAGACCACTTAGCATCCTCCTAGTGGTCCACATGGACACTAAGGATGGTGGTGAACATGACCCAATCACCTTGGGTCAGCCATGATCCAACCCAAGGCCAAATTGAGCCCTCTAATGGGAATTGAGCCCTTGGAATCACTAATGCACTCACCTAGCACATGGGCACTCATTCTCCTTCCCTCCACTACCTAAAATGAATCACTTGGAGTGTCTATCATTCAAAACTGATCAATCAATCTCAACAATTGAGCTAAAATGGCATTTTTAGCCTTCACTGTTTGATCCAAGGAGGGGGAGATATACTCCCCCTCATTCCCACTCAAACCATAAGTACTAAATTTGACTAAGCTCTAGGCATTGAAACTAAGCATTCCCAAGCTTCCCAAAGCCATTTCCAAGCTACCTTAATTTCTCCTTCTAGGTTTTGCTTAAAGCTGAAATATGGGTGGTGAAGTGAAGATCGAATTCATCCAATTCTCCACCAAACCCAAATTAATCTTGCAAGCACCATCATGGGACCTTGTCAAGCTCAATCAAGTTATTTCCCAAGTAATGAAGCCATGAGAAGGAGAACTTTGATCAAAGCTGATTTCCATTGAAGGGGAGCTTGATCAACTGAGCCATCCACTTCAAATCAAAGCTTGATACCTTCAACAGGGATTCATCTCTACTAGACAAAGCTACCTCCTCAATTGGAAGCGCCGGTGATAGCCTCCGATGAGGTATTGCTCAAAACTGATCCTAAGATAAAAATTGCTTGGTCCATTATGTATGGAATTATAATCCCATTGAATCTTGATTGTTGGATACCTTACTTATGCTCCTCCGAGGGTGTGGGGTGAGTTTGAACTCCATCCAAGATCGGGTGAGCTTGGATCACCGGACCATCCATCCTTGAGGAGATAGATCACACACCTTTATTTGCATTTTTTATTTCTCTATGATTGATTTTATTTTAAAAGTTTAATTAAGCCCATTAAAGCCTAATCTTATTTCCCTTGCGCATGCTTCCGCGTGAGGCTTAAAACTTCCGCTTTATTACCTCATCCACCATCGATCCGATCGGATGACTTGATTAATCATCGATATCCATTGATCCATAGTGGATCAAATCATGCGTGGTGAGTGGTGAGAATCCACCATTGCCCGAGCTCGAATCAACTCTAAAAGGATTCCACACCTTCATGACATCGATAAGAGGGGATTCAACAATCAAGATCACACAAGATGCAAGTATTCTTCAAAAAGCTCTAACCCATTTATTCCTAAGGATTATTTTTGGAAACATACCTCACCAGAGCTCAAGATCGGTGACACAAATTATTGTGGAAGCTTCATCTAGTGGAGATAAAGCCTTGTTGACAAGCAATTGGATCAATTCCTTGACATTCACTCAGAAAGCCATGAACTGATGATTTGGAGCTCGACTTTGATTGAAGTCCCACCTTTGGTGCTCATGAAGCTTGTGAGATGATTCATTATTGCTCGACGAGGCCTAGGAAGGTGCGTGCAAAGTTAATTTGAGTTTGATGGAGAAATGGGGAAGTTTGGTCAAAAATTAGAGTGTCTTATTTTAGGAGGGATGGGAAGGAAATTTTTTGATCAAGGAATGAGCTTGGAAGCTTAGGGAATGGCTCTAGTGACTCATCTTGGGTAGCTAGGGCTCTGAGGCATGATTTTTATATGTGTTAGAGTGGAAATGAGGGGGTCTATCCCCCTTTATCTTGATTGGATGGTGGGATCATGTTTGGCCTCTAGTGGCCGTTGGACCATCTCAGGGAGTCATGGGTGGCAAAGAGGAGGTGAGTTGGCTCGGCTTGGTTGGTTAAAGTTATGGAGGTGGCTACCAAGGAGGAATCATGGGTGTCTTATGAGTTTCAAATGCTCCAATGGAGAGGGTGAGGTGATTTCACCTCCCATGGGTCATGGCTGACCCAACCACCCCTTGGGTCAGGTTGGATAGTGTCCTAAGTGCCTAGGTGGACCATTAGGAGAGTACCAAGTGGCCAAGGATTTGAAATGACCACTAACATAGGTGATTTGTCTCATGTGATGCCCTCGACCTAAGAGTAAAATGATCATTTGGCATTGGATTTGATTTAGGCAGATTTGAAATGTGGGTTAGCCAAATTTCAAGTCAACTGGAGTTGATTTGGTTAAGTTTGGCTTAATTTGACTCATTAAGGTTAAATTGGGTTGGGTTGGGTCAAGTTGACCAATTGGTCAAATTGGGTCAAACCAAGGGTTGGGTCAAGTTCATATGATCAATTGGGATGTTTTGGTTCAATTAGTTTGGTTTAGTTTGGCTTAGATTTGATGTTGGCACATTTGAATTCATTTGGGTCAAATGCATTAAGTTGGCCAATTTGACCAAATTGGCTTGGGTTGGGTGTTGGTTTGGGTTTAGTTGACCAATTGAAGATGATTGTAGGCTTTGGTTTCAATTAAATTGGATTTGGTTTTAATTTAGGCCAACTTGAACCTTTAGGTCAATTTGGGTTAAGTAGGTCAATTGGGTTCAATTAGGTCCAATCATGGCTTTGGTCAAGTTCAACAATCAATTTGGAATGAAATTGACCCATTGGTTGCAATCAATTTGGTTTATATTTTGATTTGACTGAAATTAGTTTTTAGGTCAATTTGGGTCAACTTGATTCAAGAGGGACCATTAGTTTTCTATGAATCATTGGTTTATAAGGATTTGGCTTAGGTTGTAGTTTGGATAGTTTGGGTTCATATGGGTTAAGGGGTTGACTTGGTCAAATGACCAAGTTGACTTGGTTTGAACCAATTTGTGATAATTGATCAACCTAGGGTGATCAACAATCATGATGGGAGGTTTTGATGGGCTTGGCTCAATCCAATTTGGGTAGGATTAAAACTTGGCTCAAATAGGTCAAATTAGCCACTTTGGGTCAAGTGGACCAATTGGGTCTAGTTGGCTTGATTTTGGGTTAAGTTTGATTTAGTTGAGTGATTTGGGATTGATATATAAATTCAATTGCAATTGGCTTAGGTTCAAATGAGTTTTGGTTCATTTGAACATTTCAAGTCAAAAGGGTTTAGTTGGGTTTGACTTGGGTTGATTTTGGTTTGGCTTTATGATTATATATTTCATTTAATTCTAAATATGATTGAAGGTATGATTGATTCACAAGAATATCAACTGAATTTGGGTTTTAAAATGAAGGAATCTAGCTAAGTCCATGGAGTTGGGACATGCGGCTTAAATTTGTATTTTGATTTGGTTTGATTTATTTTTGATGGTTTAAATGTATATTTCATTTAAATTTTTGAAGATGATTGAAAATATGATTTACTTGTGAAATAATTAATTGAGTTTGACTTGATTTGGAATTAGATTTGGCTAAGTCCATGGGATAGGTCATATGGCTTAGGAAGGGTTTTGATTTAATTTGATTTAGTGTGATTTAGTTTTGATCATTTGAATGTAGATTTGATTTATATTTAGGAGGATGATTGAAGCTATAAATTTATTATGAAAAAATCAATTGATCTTGGATTGATTTAGATTAATATTTGGCTAAGTCCATGGGATAGGTTATATAGCTTAGGAAGGGTTTCAAGTTTGGATTTGATCATGGGCTTCAATCATTTGGTTTTAAAATTTGGGTTTGGACTTGGATTTTAATTTGATATTTGAATTGAACTTGAGGTTTTGTTTGAGAAGGTGAACATGGATTGGATTTGGGTTGTATTTTAGGTGGATATCCTAATCCCTAAGGCATAACCTAATCCTATGGTTAACCCTTCTAAGTCTTTTGGCTTAGGTTAAGTGTTTACCTAATTGTTAGAAGTGTCTTATTACTAGGAAAGTCTTAGTGTCTAGAAGACTCCTAATTCTATGATGGGAAGATTGAATCTACACTCCAAAAGTGATGTCACCAGGCCTTAGGCTCCATAGTGTTGCCCTCGGAGATCGATGATTTGAAGACTGATGCCAAGTTTCATATTATAGACTCAGATACATGTTTCAACGCTTTGCTTGGGAGACCATGGATACAAGAGAATGACATTGTTCCATCTTTCTACATCAGTGTATGAAGTTCATGAGAGGTGGGATCGTCTACTATGTCAAAGGAGATCTCAAGCCATTTACAATTCATGAGGTCAGCATATATGAGGATGCAACTTACTACCTCCCACAAAATTAATAAGTATATTCTCGTGAACTTGGCCAAAGTTTAAAAATAAAAGAAAAGAAAAAGAAAAGAAGAAGGAAAGAGAAAAATAAAAAGAAATGAAAATAGAAAATGAGAAAGAAAATGAAAGGGAGCGAAAATAGATTTGGACGAGGAAGTGGAGCCTGACATTAGATTCCACCCATAATTCATTATTCCATTCAAACATACGGGTAGGATGATCTAACCTCCACTAGGTAGAGAAAGAGACCAGTTCAGAGGCAGTCCTAGGGGTGGAAAACCTCCTTATTGGCCACCAAATAGAAGATATGTCCTAGCTACTAGGAGTACACTATCCATATAGACTTACAATCTAGTTCAAAGAATGAAACTTATATGGTTAGCACACCAGCCATCTCTTCTCAGCAGTAGATTCCCTTGGAGGTGACACTTGAGAGCATGAATGATGAAGACCAAAGCAAAGCATAAGTGTATCCAAGTCTATATGTGAAATAGTTAGGCTTTGGAAACTTAGCTCTAAACCCACTTAGAGTTTGGTAGTTAAGGAAGCCCCTAAGTCATCCACAGGGGTGAATACTCAGAGGTTCTTTCTAGGAGCATCATCCTCTAGTCAAGAAGTTGATGTAGAACTTGATGATGATTCATATAAAGATTTAATTGAATTACCTTTTGAGTAGTACTTCCCTTGTGTTCATATTTAGCCCCATATAGGTCAAGACTTAGAATTTGAGCTGGGGTGGGGTCATCAATCATTTGGAATCTGATAGGTTGTTTTCAAATCACATTAACTTAATTAAGGAGGTGTGCTTAGAAACTTCAGATGATTTAGATAATTTTAAAGTCAAAGATGCACCACCAAAGTTTGAAGAAGAGATCAAGCCAACCATCGATGAGCTCAAGGAAATCAACTTAGGAACTAAAGAAGATCTACACCTGACATACATCAGTTCTTTATCGAATAAAATTGAAACCAATGACTTAGTTATGTTATTAACTGAGTTTAAGAAGTTATGAATAGATAACAAGATTGGCTCCTGACACAGTGGCCCATGAACTAGTGATATGACCTACTACAAACCCTATAAAGCAAGCTTCTAGATGCATACGATTAGACATAAAACAACAGATCATTTATGAAGTCAAGAAATTGATCAATGTTGGCTTTATCCGAGAAGAAAAATACCCTACCTAGTTTGCTAGTGCCATCCCATTTAAGAAATAGAATGGACAAATTTACATATGCATTGATTTTATGGATTTAAATAAGGCATGTCCAAAAGATGAATTTCCACTACCATTCTCGAAGCTGATGGTGGACATTACTTCATCTCATACAGTCTTCCCTTTCATGGATGGCTCATCTAGATATAACCAAATAAGTATGTTCCGTGAAGATGGAAGAAACACTGCTTTTAGAATCCCCAATTAGAATTTATTGTTATATGGTCATGCCTTTCTGCCTTAAAAATGCCAGTGCTACATACCAGCAGGCTATGACTCAAATCTTCAATGAACTCATTCATCATATAGCTGAGTGTGATGTCGATGATCTCATGGTTTGAAGTAGAGAAAAGGAATACAATCTGTTTGCTTTAAAGTAGTTTTTGAATAGTTAAGACAATTTATCCTCAAAATGAACCCCCTGAAGTGTGCATTCAGAGTAGCTTCAGGGAAATTCCTTGGGTTTGTTTTCTGACACCAGGGAATTTAAATCGATCTCAAGAAGATAAACGTGATATTAAAAATTCCACCCTCTAAAAGTTTAACTCAACTTAGATCATTTCAAGGGTGGTTGGAGTATCTAGGATGCTTTATATCCAACCTATCAAGAAGATGTCAGCCATTCTCATCACTTGTCCAATAGGATGCCAAATTCAAATGGGATGACAAGTGTGAGCTTGCCTTTGAAGACATCAAGCATTACCTGATGATGTCGCCAGTTCTAGCAGGCCCTATCCTAGGCAAGCCACTCATACTTTAAATGGTTGCATTAGATAACTCTCTTGGTGCTTTGTTGGCCCAAGCCAATGATGAAGGAAAGGAAAACACACCCTACTATCTCAGTCGTTACCTAATCCCTCTTGAGGCTAAGTATCCACCCAAGCTACAATACTACATGCTTCCTCATAAGGTGAAATTAATCTCTAGGATCAATCCACTATAGTATCTCATAACACAGTCGATGATATCTGGATAGTTGGCATGATGGTTGATGATCCTCTCATAGTTTGACATTACCTTCGTACTCCTTTGTGCGATGAAAGGATAAGGACTAGTAGATTTCTTAGCAGCACACCCACTTCCTGCTGACTCTTCGCTTAGTGATGATCTCCTCAATGAATAAATTATGGACATAAGGAATACTACCATTCACCACTAGGAGATGTACTTTGATACTGCAGCTTCCTCTCAAAGAGGAGAAGAACCATAATCTACTATTTTAGGAAAGGTAGGGGTAGGAATAGTTCTCTTAACTCTAGGACCCGTGATGAGATTCTCATATCATCATCCAATCCTTGCACCAATAATGAAGTCAAATATGAGGCTCTAATTGCCGATCTTGAGTTATTCATTACTTTAAGAATCTAGAACATCAACATCTTTAGAGATTCTCACCTAGTTATCAACCAAATCATTGGGTCCTATAAGGTTATAAAGCCCAAGCTCCATCACTACCACAAGTACATAATGGAGTTGTTGGCCCAAATCCCAAAGGTTAGCATTTATAAGATTCCTCTAAGAGAGAATTCCTTAAAGTATGCTTTATCCAAGCATGCTAATGAGTTGACATGTCTAGAGGATGAGTCCATATCAATAAAAGTCTAAAATAGATAAGTCTTATCCATTATTGATATTGAACTCATCAAAAAGTACTCTCTTGAAGGGGAGGTTACCATTACTAAGAAGGGCAATGAGTTAGATTGGAGGCAACCATTCATGGATTACCTAAATAAAGGAAAACTACCTCAAGAGAAGTCCCAAGCTTAGTAGATGGAGCAGAGTGTCTTGTATTGGTTTAGATCACGAAGCTCATAAGATCATGATAGAGGTACAGTCAGGATTATGTGGAGCCAACCAATCCATTCCGAAGATGAAAGCCAAGATCTGGAGACTAGGATACTACTGTCCATCGATGATTAAAGATTGCATGGATACGACTAGGTGATTCAACCAATGTCAAATACACAATGTGGTCTTACACCAACCACCAAAAATTCTACCTCTTACATTGGCTTCATGGACATTCCAGTGTTGGGGTACTAACATAGTGGGTTTGATTGATCCTCCTTCTTCCAAGGGTCATCGGTTCATCCTAGCTGCTGTTGAATACTTTTCCAAATGGGCGAAGGCAATTCTGCTCAGAGACATCACATCTCAACATGTGTTCTAGTTTTTAAGGAACCATATCATATATCAGTTTGGAGTGCCTCGAAGAATTATATCTGATAGTAGTACCACATTCAGGAGCACCAAGATCAATAACTTTTCTCGGAGACATAATATAGATTAGAGATATTCTACTATCAACTACCCTAGGTCAAATGGATTAGTAGAAGCCTTCAATAAAGCTCTTATTAAAATACTAAAGAAAACACTTGATAATAACATGTAATAGTGGCATGAGTAGTTAGTTTAAGCCTTGTGGGCCTATTGAATCACATATAGAACTCCAACTCAGCCTACTCCTTTCTCTTTAGTGTATTGGCCTGAAGCTGTTCTACCATTAGAAGTCCAACTCCCATCACTAAGGATAGCTGTGGGTAGCAATATCACAACAAAGTAGAACGCCAAGTTATGGTTAGAAGAGCTCGAAGGTTTGGAGGAGAGACGCCTACGGGCATGCCAAAACCTCTAGTTGTACAAAGCTAAAATCATTCAAGCTCATAATAAGTTGGTCCATACTAGAGCTTATTTTAGTTCTAAGGAGACTGATTTTTTCCCCTTGTAAGATGGGAGGCAAGTTTGAACCCACTTGGGAAGGCCCTTTTGCCATAGAGAATGCTAACCAAGGAGGATCTTATCAACTTATTAATCATATGGGAGAGAACCCAATGCTTCAAATCAACAGGATCTACTTAAAGAAATATTATAAATCATGTTTGAAAATAATTATCATCAATGAAAATTCCATTTTGAAATCAATCTCTTTCATTTTAAAAGTATTCTTGTTTATGAATCTCGATGATGTATTTGGGTAAGTGTAAGGAAAGTGACATCCTATCCTTCATCAACACAACACAAATACAAACTACACACAAACATATAAAACAAACATTTATCTTTCATCTGGAGCTACTCTGAGTAGAGATAACACCCCCAATGACACTCACTCAATAGTTGCTTTAGGTCGGGCTGATGTGCTAAACTGTTAGTGTGTCACCCAATGCTCTTCTTGCTTTGGATGATGTAAGTCTGCTATGCTTTCCTTGCTTACTTGGACACTACACACTAACGAGTGCCTTGATAGTTTGGTAGGCCTTACTGCGTGGCCAGTAAGCTATCTCATGTTAGTTGATTAAGAGGATGTGAGTGCTATGCTTTCTTCTTGGATTAGTCTTTGTGCACTAACTTGGGTCAGTATATTTGAGGTTTAGGATAAGTCCCCAGTGTCTCCTTCCCTCGACTCCTTCAAGTCAGGTCCGGTCCTTCCTGCTCCCACTTAGCAGTCGCTCTAGGTCAGATAGCATATGGCCTACCGATGATAGACTATCCTGATGATTAGTTTTGCTTGGAAAGTTGTAAGCCTACACACTTTCTTTCCATATGATCGTTATGCACAGCGGGCACCTTAGGTTGGTTGGTTCTCAATATGCTGATGGATACACCACTTATGCTGACGAATACACCTTAGGTTTGTTGGTTCTTGCACCTTAGGATATACTACTCATGGCAGATGTAAGCCTACTACGCTTTCTTTTTGAGTTGGCCACCGTACACCTATAGGCTTTATTTTCCAGGGCTCAGGATAACATCCCTAGTAGCACCTCCCCTATGGGCACTATATTTGTCTGACATCCTTTGCAAACCCATTTATACACTACCTGGGTTACTATCGAATTGGACAGTTCCCCTTTCCTAGTAACCACCCCGGTGGTTGGAGAATCCATCTTCTGGATGTGTAGATTCTTCATTGCTTCTGATCTAGAGGCCAAGGCGACATAACCCCTTCTCGGTGTGGTCCCTTGCACAGCGGTCCGCAAACATATAAATAAAAATATATTCACTTGTGGATTAGGAGGACAACCCTAATGGTATATTTTCCCAAGCATGCATCCTATCTTTAGGGTAGTGTCAACAAAGCTCCCAATAGGAATCTCCTAATTTGTTTCTTAGTTTTGATTTTTATTTTATATTATTTTTTATTTAATTTAGGCTTAGATTTATTTATTTATTTTATTATTAGGTTTTATTTAGTTTAGTATTAGGTTTTTAGGGTTTAGAATTTAGTGTTAAGTGTTTAGGGTTTAGGTTTTAGGGTTTTATGGTTTAGAGTTTTAGGATTTAAGGTTTAAGGTTAAAGTTTAGGGTTTTGGGTTTAGCTTTAGGCCGGGTGCAGGTTTTGAGGGGTCAGTCCATCCAGCCAATATGTGGTTTGTGGCTCAAGGACTCAGTATAATTACAGGGTTTAGTAAATAAAATTTAGGGTGGGGTTTAGATTTAGAGTTTAGGGTAGGGAGGGTCAGGTCCTGTGGTGCTCCCAGTCACCCAGGGCCCAGGACCTGGGCCTGAGAGATCTTGGTCAACTGCCCAGTCAGGTCCCAGTAGTTGGGTGGTAGCCTACCCAGTGGCTAGAGCCCAGTTAGGCTCAGGCTCTTTTAGGCTAGTTAAGGTTAGGGGTTTAGGTTAGCCTAGGGTTGTGTGGGTAGATTTAAGCCTGTTGATGGCTACATTTAGGCTCAGTGGTCTCAGGTGGGCTGTTGATCAGAGCCTAGAGTAGCCAGTATGGTCAGGCCTAGGGTCATGGATTTAGGTCAGGGCCTAGTTTCCAAAACCAAGCAAACCCAGTGCCTCCTGAGTTTAAGGCTGTTAAAGTCTTTAGGGTTGGCTAGGGTTGTGGGTTAGAGTAGGGTTTAAGATTAGTTTAGGGTTTATGGTAGGGTTTAGGTCAGGTTTAGGGCTATCAGTAGAGTCAGTGATTAGGGTTTCCCAGTCCTAGAGAGGGATCAGTATATTTTTTAAAGCAAACCCAAGCATGGTAGTTTTAGTTTATTTATTTATATTTTAGTTTATTTTATTTTTATTTATTTATTTTTTTTATTTTATTTATTTAGTTAATTTTAGTTTAGGCTTTTTATTTTAGTTTATTTTTTGTTTAGGTTTATGTTTATTTTTTAGTTTAGTTTTATAATTATTTTATTTATTAGGCTTAGGTTTTATTTTTTAATTTTAGGTTTAGGTTTGGATTTTTATTTTATTTTTTTAGGTTTAGGTTTTAGGTTCTTATTTTTTAGGTTTGTTTTTAAAGTTTTGTGTATAGGTTTATTTTTTTTTATTTTTTTATTTTTTTTTTTTTTATTTAGGTTTAGTTTTTTTTTTTTTAGGTTTGGGTATTCATTTAGTTTAGTTTATTTTTTGTTTAGGCTTATGCTTATTTTATTTTAGGTTTAGGTTTTTAGTTTTATTTAGGTTTTATTTTTATTTCTTTTGATTATTTTTAGGTTTTTTTTATTTAGTTTTATTTTATTTAGGGTTTTGTGCCACATCCTTCAAGATCTTGATGATTTATAACACATTTTTAGATTTGTAAATTATGAAACTTTCCATTTTCATTAATAGTCTTTTTTTATTTGATTGGTATGTTGAATTGCCCAATGGTTTATGAAGACTTTTTCAATTGGAGCACCTCTTCATCAAGATTTTTTTAGAGGGTGACTATATTTTATTATAGAGAAACATAAACTCAATGAGTATATTGATTACATTCTCGTGTGGAACTAGCATGAAATGCAACACCCCAAATAGCTTGCCATGAGGTTCTTCTCAAGAATATCCATGACCCCCACTTTCATGCTTAAGGACTTTACCAACAAAACATTCGAGAAATTAATGAAAGTGTTACTACAAGAGTAAGCCAAACAATTGCCCTTCCACCACCAGGCCCAAGCCAGGTGTTTGAAGAAGCTAGTTTGGGAATGGAAGCTACCTGAGTCTAGTTGAGACTACAACCTTAGTAGCCTCATTACACCTCCTCTTCCACTACCTTGGCATCATACCGCATGTGCACAACGACCATTTCCATCACCACAAGAGGTATCCAATGAGAAATTCATTATTACCTTTCCAATAGATTAAATAAGCCATATTCATTCAAGAGGGAGGTAGTTAGGAAAATCTTAAGAATCTCTTAAAAACTTAACTTTTAGTTACAATAGCCTAAGAGGCTAAGTCAAGAGCATGATCCTAGCTATGCTATCAATAGTGTCTGAGGATTGTATCACTTTTAAAGATTATTGAGCAACAACAAGTTGGTGCCATAGTTATCTCTAAGGAATACTTATTAGAAGAACCATAGCCAAGAGTAATCCTGGGGATACTTGGGATCCTGACCAAAAAGGTTAGGATATCTCTTTATCATGAACCTCTAAGAAGATCATTTCTAAGATCAAGTGCGTAGGTCAAACCTCTAACACCAAGGAAATTTTGCTTATTATAAAGGAATTAGAGAGGAGATATCCATTAATACAGCACCATACTTGCTAGGGATAGTCCGAGCCACCACCATCCCACCACCTCCACCATTACACTACCGCTTCTAGCTCCTCTTCTACCGAAGAGTGTTGTATCTACGAATAAGGGCATAAATCCCTTACGCTTACTTTATGATCAACCTAAAAAAGAAATTAATGAATAAAGTGATTATATATATTGTTTACTTCAAATGCTCTTGATTTTATTCTTATTGAAAGCTCTCCGAGTCTAAATAAAAATAATAGCTCTAGTAGTTCCAATCCTATCCTCTTTAATTCATAGTCGGACTATCCTTCTCTAAATAAATTAGGTTCACATCTTGAGATTGACTTGGAGTCAACTAACACTGAGGATTCCATAAGAGAAGTTATAGGTATGCCCGATGAGAAGGTAGAACTTTCCATAAGCTCATCATTCTAAGAAGTCACTGAAGTCAATCTATGTAGTATCAAAGTTCTACTTTCTAGGGTAGCACCTTAGGATAAGGGTAAGCAAGTCGTTGGTTCTAGTGAATAGATAGCCCCTCCATAGGATGCTCCACCTATGGATATGCTGGTAAAGGACCAAGCCATAGTTGATTACATTGTCCTAGCTCACCTTAGAAAGTTTCCAGCTAAGTTAAGTATATATGAAGCCCTTGTCTTATTCAAAGAGATGATGGAATCTCTAATCAAGGCCTTTTGATCTAGAGATATGCTTAGCTCAGTTGACCATTACTAAAGAGGAAGCATGCCACTCGAAAGATAACTTAGGAGTTACATTCAGCCATGAAGACTTACTCCTAGGGATGACTAGGCACAACTGCCTCTTTACATTATAGTGGATGTTGGCAAATACAGGCTATCTAGAGTTCTGGTTGACCCAGGTGTATTAGTCAACATTATTATTCTAAGAACATTTGCCTAATTGAGGATTAACATCTGCAAACTCCAAAAACAAAGGATGATGTTGAGAGGATTCAATGAACAAGGAGCGAGGGCCTTGTGGTGTTTATTTTTGGGTGTATTGGGGTGGGGTGGGGAGCACCACGTAGATCATTGGGGGATACTTTTTGAGATGATTGGGTACAACATTGAGGTATAATGTACTATCTCCAAAGATAGAGGCATCACCCTACAATGGACCTAATGACATAATAAGGACTTCAAAGGCATGATGGGTCTACGAATGTACTAGAGATTTTCCCTTACTTTACATGCATGAATAAAGTAGGGTTTATATTAAACCAAGTTCTTATGTTCCCTATGGAGGCAAGCCTCCATAGTTAATTACATCTTATCAAATGAAATTTCTTAAGAATACTCTCAATTAAAGTAGACGATTATCATCTCCAATGATTTCAAGGTTAGACTATCAAAGGATTGGTTGTATTTGGAAAATCCATTGGGAAAGTTCAAGGAGAAGACTTATTTTTGGAATCCAAATGAAGTAAATAGGAAATGCTCATGATACTAGGAGTCCTAATGATCATTCTAATCCATGTTATGGTTGGGCTTTATAATTTTGAAGTTAAGAAGATTTATATGTTTTGAGTTCAAATTTAATTAGATTACTTGGGCTTATAATCCACCAACATAAGATTGTGGGAATGCTTAAGAGGTGAGGATTTATGCTCATAGCCTAAATAAAATAGCTACCTTAAATCCTAAATCTAGTGAGCTTTAGTATGATCTAAAGCATGACCTAAATTTAAGCGACATGTGGACATAAGGGTTTACCTCCATAATAGAGAATAAATTATCCGACTTCTGGACTTATAACCACCTCGAGTGGCCACCAGCTAACTCCTCCTATGATTTTAAAACCACATTGTTTGGTCTTTTAAATTATAAGATAGTTAGGGTAGTTATTTAATTAGAAAGAGGCTAAATTCTAAACACACTCTAAGAGAGAGAGAAGCATGAGTGGAGCATATGACTTAATCTATAGATGAAAACTCTTTTTAAATTTTAGTTCATTTTAGACACATCATTTTGAGGATTTAGAATTTCTTATGCCTAAATGCATGATGAAATTAGTTATGGGTCAAATCAACTAAGAAGGTGTTCTCCACCACAAGGGATGCCCTCACAAGCAAGCATTCTTATGTGGATAAGGATGGAGATTCTTCATGTTCAAGCATGCATGATACAAACCATACAAATAAAGGGTTGATAAATATTTTAATTATCTTATTTATGTCTTAGGCTTTATGATGAGGTTATGAGTTGTTTAAAATCTAGTTATGAGTGATTAATTAGGCGTAAAAGTTGTTTTACCCTTATACAACTTGAAATATAAAATAATAATTATAATTGTATTAAATGCTATGGAGGTCTTCTCTCTTCATATCTCCATTTTTTATTTGGTTCCTTCTTTGATTTGGATGGTGCTTGCTTCAAAAGCATCATAGGGCATCCTAGGACAATGCCTTCTAGCCATTGCTCATCCTAATCCCCCATAGCATTAATCCTAATTCCTAGTGCAAAAATTACATTTATGTGGGAAAAGTAAATCTAACTACACCTACAAAGTAGAGATTACCTAAATATACATATAATTCTAAGCAGTTGTATTTATAATTTGGACTTAGCACCCTACACATGGGTAACTAAGCCCACTTATCCTAACTTGGATTATGTTTAAGGATTTAAGCATCCCTTAAGCATAATCCTTTATAGAAAACTTGATTAGGCTAATATTGGACTATCATCCAGTCTACGAAGCATACACTTTAACATCCAATCTAAAATAATAAACTCATATGATACACCATCCTAACTTAGAGCTAAAAGTGGTGACTTAATTCTAATTTTTGTATTAAGGCTTGTGTGGTAAGTCTTGTTAGGCATTAGTGTTGTATTTACTAAGTGTAGAAGGATTCAATTTAACATGAAAGGTTGATTTCACTTGAAGTAGTTTAATTGGTTTGAGAATTTTAATTTGTGTTTTCTTTTGTTTCATTTGATTACACTTAGCAACTAAGTGTAATAAAGAGGAAAAGAGGATTGCCCTCTTTATCCCTACCTTAAGTCACTTTCTAAAGTATATTAATTTGAATTAGTTCTCTTTAGTGAATGACTTATTAAATGATTTAATTAATCCTAGGTTTAGGTTCACTTTAAATAATCCTATTCAAAATAAAAGGCATCTTAAGATAATTTTAAATGAATTACTACCACATGACATATATTAAATCATTCCTTTCCATCACATGTAACATGCATAAAATTTAATCCTAAGTGTATCTCTACATGCAACATAATTTTAGCACACTTAAATGATGAATGTGTATGTTTAGAATTTATCTTTTATTTGATTGAATTATTTAACCATATTAATTTAAAACTTTATCCAAATTCTTATGCAAAAAGGACATAAGAATAAAATTATATAGGCATGTGCCATTGTTAAACCAGGGAAGTGAGGTAATCAAATGACTTCCTTTGAGAGCTAGCTAAAATCTATTCTTTGGATGCCTGACTATATACCCATTTGCATTCAAACATATGTAAATTTGTATACATGAACATAGGAAGTAAGCTCCAAATCATATGGCTAATTAATTCAACCACTTATTCAATTATGAATGCATGCAATTTTAATGTAAAATGGGATTTTCACTCACTAATCACATATACATATACAAGTACAAAAATATTGGCAACTACATATCATTATTAAACCAAAAAAGTGAGGTAATCAAATGACCTCCTTGGGGCTAACTAAAGCCTGGTATTCCCTGGATGTCTAGACTATATACTTGCTTTTCTTGGACACACATGGATGTATACATAAAATGAGGGAAAGAAAACCATGCAAAGATTCAATTTTTTTAATTGAATAATTTATATATATGAATTAAAGCTCTATCTAAATTCAAATGTCGAAATACATAAGAATGAAATCAAATGGGCACGTGCTGTTATTAAACCAGGGAAGTGAGGTAATCAAATGACCTCCTTCAGGCTAGCTAAAGCCTCATGTTCCCATGATGTCTAGACTATATACCCATTACCATTCAATCTTATATAAATCAACACATGAATAGAGAAAAGAGAACTCAACATTCATACACTTAAGCTATAATCACATTAATTTCTTATATATTTATAACTAGCATCAGAACACATATTATTATTGATTTATAATCTTTTCAAAAATACATTTATATTTAACAATGATAATAGCCATGCATATATTAAATTAAATCAACACATGCAAGCTTACATAAAGGAAAACCATTTTATTTTACTTGATTTTGAAAAGATGGATCCATGAATTCAAATGATATAACCAGTTTAACATGATTGGAAACAGGTTATTCAAATATAAGCATGTGATTCATTCAACCAAACTAGTTCTTAAGAGCAATCAAATCAAGAAAATTATTTAATGCAAACCAAAGCTTCTTTATTAATTAAGTTTTGGATTTGATTTGATTTAAAGAGGAGAAGAGAAATCATCACTTGCTATTTTAAAATCATTCCCACATTAGTGGTTTGATTTAATTTAAGGAAATGTAATTAAGTTGATTTTATGGGTTAATTAAGTTGAACCCTTAATCAGATGAATTAATTACCCTTACCTATGACACCTTAAAGTAATTAATAAAATAATTATGAGCCAACATGATATGCATGGAAAATAAACTTGCAATGATCCTAGAAAATAAAAGGGGCCTAATGCAATTAGCTCATGATTAATAGTTAATTAAATTAAGGGACTTAATTAATTACTCTTATGGTTTTCCCATACATGTGGACTAACCATAATTTCATTAAACTCCTTTAGGTTATTAAACACCTAAGATCAACACCATGATTTAATTAATTAAGGTCTGATGTGATTATGATTTCAATTTGATTAAGTGATTTAATGAATTAGTTAAATTTTAATTAATTTAAAAAAGGGTGAAATGAACTTAGGGAAAGGGGTCCCAACCCTATTCCTTAGTTCACCTACTATTGAACAATGATTAATAAATGTAATTAACCAATTTGTTATTATTCATGGGATTAATAAATCATTAATTAACTTAAAAGAGTAGTCAAGATTTAATTAGTTAATATTCCTAATTAAGTGAGCAATAAATCTCAAGAAAATCATGTGAGGTACAGGTCATCCCATTAAATTAACCAACAAAATTTGGGATTAATTGCTCAAGTAATTAATGAGTAATTAAGCTAATTAATTTTATAATTAAACCTTAATTAAACCATAATTATTATTCAAAATTAGGTAAGATCATTTTTAATTAATTCTCCTCTTAAAGACCTTTAAAATGAGTATTTATTTGCATTTTTTTGATTTCTTTATGATTGTTTATGATTTTTAGATGTTTCGGCCATTAAAAATAATTAATTAAGCCTAATTAAATCCTAATCCTATTGGCCTCATGTGGTGCACTTTCCACATAGTTCCGTAGGATTGGCTACTTAAAACTTATCTAACTTAGGGCCTTCGTGGTGGTGGAAGATGCATTTTCTTGTCTTCCATGCGATCTAAGATTGGATGTCTACGATTAATTGCACTGCTTAATAGGATTAAATAAGATCGATCTAGCATCTAATCACCCATCATCATCAAGAGTTCTTTATCTAATGTCATGTAAGTGAGGGAGAATGGAGTCCTCATTGCTCACTCACTTGATATGAGCTTACCGAATCAACTCTGAAAGGATCCCACATCTTCACGACATCCATCAGAGGGGATCTAACAGTCAAGATCACATGAGATGCAATTTTTCTTCAAAAAGCTCCAACCCATTTTTGCCTAAGGATTGATTTTGGAAGCATACCCAGTCAGAGCTCAAGATTGGTGGCTCGAATGATTGAGGAAGCTTCATCTAGTGGAGACAAAATCATGTTGAGTAACAATTGGATCAATTCCTTGATGTTCACTTGGAAGGCCTCACCGATGATTTAGAGCTCAGCTTTGATCGAAGCCCCACCTTCGGTGCTTGAAATGCTTGGGAGATGATTCATTCTTGCTCGTAGAGGCCTAAGGAAGGTGCGCATAAAGTTAATTTGAATTAGATGGAGAAATGGGGAAGTTTGGTCAAAAATGGGAGTGTCCAATTTCAGGATGGCTGGGAATGGCATTTTTCGATCGAGGAATGAGCTTGGGGGCTGAGGGAATGGCTCTAGTAGCTTGTATTGGGTAGGGATGAGGAATGATTTTGTGTGTATTTGAGTGGAAACAAGGTGGTGTATGCCCTTCTTCATCTTGATGGGATAGTGGGATCAGCTATGGCTTCTAGTGGCCATCCTATAATCTCAAGGAGTTATGGGTGGTAGGGAGGAGGTGAGTTGGCTCGTCTTGGTTGGTTGAAGGTGTGGAGGTGGTTGCCAAAGAGGAATAATCGGTATTTTATGGGTTTTAAATGCTCCAATGGGGAGGGTGATGTGATTTCCCCTCCCATGGGTCATGGCCAATCCAATGACCCATTGGGTTAGGTTGGGCAGTGTCCTAGGCGCCTAAGTGGTCCATTGGGAGAGTACCAAGTGACCAAGCAATGGAAATGAACTCTTACATGGGTGATTTGTCTCATGTGATGCCTTTGACTCTTAGAATGATCATTTGTCATTGGATTTGATTTAGGCATATTTGAAATGGGAAAAGGGTGGGTTAGCCCTAATGTCAAGTCAATTGGAGTCAATTTGGTTAGGTTTGGCTCAATTTGACTCATTTAGGTCAAATTGTATTAGGTTGGGTCAAACTGGGTCAAACCAAGGGTTCGTTCAAGTTCATATCATAATTTATAATATTTTGGTTCAATTATTTTGGTTTAGGTTGGCTTAGATTTGATTTTGGCTCATTTGAATTCATTTTAGTCAAATGAGTTAAGTTAACCAATTTGAACAAATTGGCAAATTGGTTTGGGTGTTGGTTTGGGTTTAGTTGACCAATTGAAAGTGATTGTAGGCTTTGGTTTCAATTAATTTAGATTTGGTTTTGATTTAGGCCAACTTGAACCTTTAGGTAAATTTGGGCTAAGTAGGTCAATTGGGTTCAATTGGGTCCAATCATGGTTGTGGTCAAGTTTAATAATGAATTTGGAATGAACTTGATCCATTGGCTGCAATCAATTTGGTTTATATTTTGATTTAACCTAATTTGGTCTTTTAAGTCAATTTGGGTCAACTTGGGTCAAGAGGGCCAATTAGGTTTGGTTTGACTCAATTGAAGGTCAAGTCAAATTCAAATATTGATTTTGATTTAGAATGTATCATTATTTTCAAGGGATTTGGCTTAGGTTTGGGTTCATATGGGTTAAGGGGTTAAATTTGTCAAATGACCAAGTTGACTTGGTTTGACCAATTTATGATAGTTGATCAAGTTAGGGTGATCAACAATCATGATGGGAGGTTTTGATGGGCTTGGTTCAATCCAATTTGTGTATTAGAACTTGGCTCAAATAGGTCAAATTAAGTGGAACAATTGGGTTTAGTTGGCTTGATTTGGGTTGAGTTTGATTTAGTTGACTTTATATAGATTTGGGATTGATATATAAATTCAATTGTAAGGGTTAAAATGGGTTTTGGATCATTTGAAAATTTCAAGTCAAAAGGGTTAAGTAAGTTTGACTTGGGTTGATTTTGTTTGGCTTGATGATTGTAGATTTTATTTATATTTGTGAATTTGATTGAAGGTATGATTGATTCATGAGAAAATTAATTGAATTTAGGTTTTGGAATGAAGGAATTTGGCTAAGTTCATGGAGTTGGGTCACATGGCTTAGGTTTTTATTTTGATTTATTTTGATTTAGTTTTGATGATTTAAATGTATGCTTCATTTAAATATGTAAAGTTGATTGAAAAAATGATTTATTTGTTAAAAAATCAATTGAGTTTGACTTGATTTGGATTAAGCTTTAGCTAAGTCCATGGGACAAGTCATATGGCTTAGGAAGAGTTTTTATTTAATTTGATTTAGTTTGATTTAGTTTAGATCATTTCAATGTAGATTTGATTTCTATTTAGAAGATGATTGAAGATATAAATTGATTATGAGAAAATCAATTGATTTTGGATTTATTTGGATTAAGATTTGGCTAAGTCCATGGGATAGGTAATATATGGCTTAGGAAGGGTTTCAAGTTTGGATTTGATCATGGGCTTGAATCATTTGGTTTTGGTTTGGATTTGGATTTGAATTTGATGTTTGAATTGATCTTGAGGTTTGGTTTGAGAAGGTGAACATGGATTGGATTTGGGTTGTAGGGTATGATTATCCTAATCCCTAAGATAACCATATGGTTAACCCTTCTAAGTCATTAGCTTAGGTTAAGTGTTTACCTATTAGAAGTACCTTATTACTAGGAAAGTCTTGGTGTCTAGAAGACTCTTAAGACTAAGATGGGAAGATTGAATCACACCAAAAGTAAGATCAAGCCTTAGGCTCATAGTGTTGCCCATGGAAGATAGATGATTGGGTGACAAGGCGAAAGTTTCACATTATAGACTGCGGTACATCTTTCAACACTTTGTTTGGGAGACCATGGATACATGAGAACAACATAGTTCCATCCTCTCTACGTCAGAGTATGAAGTTCCTCCGAGGTGGGATCGACTACTATGTCAAAGGTGATTTCATGACATTTATAGTTCACGAGGTCGGCATATATGAGGTGAGGCTTACTACCTCCCTCAAAATCAACAAGTCTATTGTGACCTTGGCCAAAGTTTAAAAATAAAAGAAAAAGAAAAAGAAAAAGAAAAGAAAGAAAATGAAAAAGAAAAGAAAAGAGAAAATGAAAAATAAAATAAAAGGGAGTGAAGAAAGACATGGAGGATGAAGTGGAGCCTGGCATTAGATTTAACCCATAGTTTATTACTCCATTCAAACATATGGAAAGGTTACCGACCTCCAGGGAGGAAGAGGAAGTTCAAAGGGTGGGTGGAAAACCTTTTATTGGCCACGTAAAATATGTCACATTACTAGGAGTATTTCCATATAGACTTAAAATCTAGTTCTTAGGATGAGTCTTATATGGCTAACACACGCTCATCTCAGTGGATTCCCTCGGGTGACACTTGAGCGGATAGTGATGGAGACCGCTCCAAAGCAAAGTGTAAGTGTATGCAAGTCTATATGTAAAACAGTTAGGCATCGGGTTGGGAACCTTAGCTCTAACCCCATTTTCCTCTCAAAATCGAGGGTTTTGTAATTAAGAAGCCCCTAAGTCATCCACTGTGAAGACTGTGGTTCTTTAGCATCATCCTCAAGTCAAGAATTTGATGTAGAACTTGAGGATGATTCATATAAAGAATTACCTTTTGATTGGTACTTGCCTTTTGTTCATAATTTAGCAAAGAAAGGGTTAATCTCACATACTCAAAGTATGTCTACTTCATAAGAATATAAAAGAATAAATGCAAAAGCTCTCAATCAAGACTGAGACTAGGATTCTAGGTTATAGTTTAGGTTTAGGAATTTATTTATTTTATTTTAGTTTAGTTTTCATTTTTTATTTTATTTTAGGTTTGGGTTTCGGTTATAGTTTAGGTTCTAATTTTATTTTATTATTTAATTTTATTTAGGTTTAAGTTTTTTTATTTATTTTATTTTTAGGTTTTATTTAGCTTAGGTTTAGGTTTCCAGGATTTTAGGGATTCGAGGTTAGGGTTTAGGGGTCAAGGTTTAGGGTTTAGGATTAGTTTTTGGGTTTACGGTTGGGGTTTCTTATTTATGTATTTTATTTGTTCTTTTTTTAAATTAAGTAAATTGGTAGGTTTGGGTTTATGTAGTTTATTTTTTATTTATTTGAGTTTAATTTATTTTTTATTTTTATTTTGGTTTATTTTTATTTTTATTTAATTTAGTTTATTTATTTTAGGTTTATTTATTTTAATTTTTGCTTTTTATTTTAGTTTTTCTTTGATTTCTTTTTTAGTTTAGTTTTATTTTAGTTTATTTTTTTTAGGTTTAGGTATTATTTTATATTTTTAGGTTTAAGTTTAGGTTTTCTATTTATTTTGTTAGCTTTGGTTTTAGGTTTTATTTTAGGCTTATTTTTTAGGTTTTATTTTTTTTGTTTAGGTTTTGGTTTATTTTTAGTTTATTTTATTTTATTTAGTTTAGGCTTAGGTTTAGGTTTAGGTTTAGTTTATTTTAGTTTAGGTTTAGGTTTTTTTTAGTTTAGGGTTTATTTATTTTAGGTTTATTATTTAGGTTTAGGTTTTTTATTTAGCTTTTATTTTATTTTATTATATGTTTATTTCATTTTATTTTAAGTTTAGCTTTTATTTTATTTAGGTTATTAATTTTTTAATTTTGTTTGATTTTATTTATTTTATTTTAGTTTAATTTTAGTGTTTTTTATTTTCTTTTTAGTCTAGGTTTAGGTTTATGTTTAGCTTAAGGTTTGGTTTATGTTTTATTTTTATTTTTTATTTAATTTTGATTTTGGTTTTAATTTATTTTATTTTTAAGTTTTATTTAGTTTAGGTTTGGTTTATATATCTTTTAGGGTTTAAGGTTTAGGTTTAGGGTTAATTATGGTTGGTGTGGGTTTAGTGTTTTGGGTTTAGTTATTTAGGGTTAGTTATGGGTTTAGGGATTTTTTTTGATTAAGGGTTTAGGGTTTTAGGATTTAGTGTTTAGGTTTTATGGTTTAGGGTTTAGGGTTTTAGGTTTTAGGGTTTAGGGTTTAGGGTTTAGGGTTTAGGGTTTTTAGGGTTTTGGGTTTTTGGGTTTTTTTTAACAGAGAATAAATTTAGATTCAACATTTCTTCTTTTCAATTTCATCAGCCAAGTAACACACCAAGTTTTCTGAGACAAGCTACAACATAAATAAAAAATGAGCACACATAGAGCAAATTAAAAATCCTAAATAACTAGAATTGTCTCTACTATAATGACATAGTTCCATAAGTAGTAGATTGGATCGATCGTTCTTTAGTTTCTCTAGTTCCCATCAGAACCAACGGCCTCTCGAGTAGCGAGATCCACCATCATATCCCTGATCTCTCCCTCACCACCACTGGGTTGTAACAGCATTTCCTCACCTCCATAACCACCATCCAACCACCTATCCACCACTAGATCCCCACCACCTTGTGATAATTATGGCCTCTACCTTTGGCTCCACCCACAGATCTAGGCGGTTGATGGTGAAGTTTCTGACATCAAGGTTTAGCCCATTCTTAGGGTTTAGGTTTAGGTTTATTATGTTTTAGGGTTTAGGTTTATTTTTTTAATTTATTTAGTTACTTTAGGTTTAAGTTTAGGGCTTAGGGTTTAGGGTTTAAGGTTTAGGGTTTAGGGTTTAGGGTTTAGGGTTAGGATTTTAGGTTTAGGGTTTAGGGTTTATGCTTTTAGGCTATAAGGGTTTTGGGTTTATCCTTTTAGGGTTTAGGATTTAGGGTTAAGTTTTAGAATTTAGGGTTTAGGGTTTTTTAAGGTTTAGGGTTTAGGGTTAGGATATAGGGTTGTAAGTTTAGGGATTTAGGTTTTTTTATTATATTTATTTAGAATAGTTTATTTATTTTATGTTTATTTATTTTAATTTATTTTTATGTTTAGGTTTAGATTTAGGTTTATTTTATAGTTGTGTTTTATCTTTATTTTATTTTTGAGGTTTAGGTTTTATTTATTTTTTTTAGGCTTAGGTTTATGTTTTTATTTTATTTTTTAGATTTAAGTTTTAGGTTTTATTTTAGTTTTATTTTTATTTCTTATTTTGTAGTTTAGGTTTATTTTAGTTTGTTTTATTTTATTTAGTTTAGGTTTATGTTTAGGTTAAGTTTATTTTAGGTTTATTTTAGGTTTTATTTATTTTAGTTTTGTTTATTTTGTTTAAGTTTAGGTTTATTTTAATTTGTTTATTTTATTATTATTTTAGGTTAGTTTTTTTAGGGTTTAGGTTTTTTATTTTTTATTTATTTTTATGTTTTATTTTATGTTTATTTTTTAGGTTTATGTTTTATTTAGTTTTATTTTATTTTAGATTTATTTTATTTTTATTATACTTTTACTTTTATTTTATTTAGGTTTTATTCTTATGTTTATTATATATTTTTAGTTTAGTTTAAGTTTTATTTATTTTATTTTATTTTATTTTTATTAGTTTATTTTATTTCATTTTTATGTTTAGGGTTTTAGTTAAGGTTTTATCTTCTTTTTTTTAGGTTAGATTATTTTATATATTTTATTTTTTAGGTTTATTTAGTTTAGGTTTAGGTTTTAGGTTTTAGGGTTTAGGTTTTTTAGGGTTTAGGGTTTTAGGGTTTAGTTATTTATTTATTTTAGTTTATTTATTTTTTTTATTTTTTATTTTTTGGGTTTAGGGTTTAGGATTTAGGATTTAGGGTTTAAGGATTTAGGGTTTAAGGTTTACGGTTTAAGCATTAGGCTTTAGGGTTTAGGGTTTTTAGGGTTTGGGGTTTAGGGTTTAGAATTTAAGTTTTAGGTTTAGGGTTCAGGTTTTAGTTTAGGGTTTTTTTTAATAGAGAACAAATTCAGATTCAACATTTCTTCTTTTCAATTTTTTCAACCAAGTAACACACCAAGTGTTTTATGATGACATAGATCAAAGATGAGTACGCTCAGAGTAAATCAAAAATCATCGATAACTAGAACCATCTATAACGTAAAGACATAGTTCTATAAGTGGCAAATCAGATTTGTCGTTCTTCATCTTTAGTTCTATCAAAACCACCTGCCTCTCGGTATGGATTCACCATCATATCCACTGATCTCTCCTCTTGTCACCATGGATATAACCTCCATCTCTTCCAGCCTCCATAACCACCACTCCGACCACCACCTCCATATCCACCGACACCTCAGATCCCCACCACCACTTCGATATGCCTTTACCTTTACTTTGCCTTCTACGAGCACAGTGTGATGATATTCTTCTGTCAGGTTGCCCATTCTAGGGTTTTGGTTTAAGTTTTTGTTTAGTTTATTTTAGGTTTAGTTTTAAGTTTTATTTATTTTAATTTAATTTATTTTAGTTTAGGTTTAGGTTTATTATTTTATTTATTTTAGGTTTAGGTTTAGTTTTATTTAATTTAATTTTAGGTTTATTTAATTTTATTTTATGTTTAGGTTTGATTTTATTTATGTTTTATATTTTTATGTTTATTTTATTTTCTAGTTTAGTTTAGGTTTTATTTTATTTATTTTATGTTATTTTATTTAGGTTTTTTTTATTTATTTTATTTTAGGCTTAGGTTTTATTTAGTTTAGGTTTTTTTAGGCTTTTAGGGTTGGGTTTAAGGTTTAGGGTTTGGGGTTTAAGATTTAAGGTTGTAGGTTTTAGGGTTTAGGGTTTAAGGCTTAGAGATTGGAGTTTAGAGTTTTAGGTTTTGGGTTGTAGGTTTTAGCGTTTAAGGTTTAGGGTTTTAGGGTTTAGGGTTTAGGGTTTAGGGTTTAGGGTTTAGAGTTTAGGGTCATAGGGTTTAGGGTTTAGGGTTTAGTGTTTAGGGTTTAGTTTTTAGGGTTTAAGGTTTTAGTGTTTAGGGTTTAACATTTTGGGTTTAGGATTGTAGGCTGAGGGTTTAGGGTTTAAGGCTAGTTTTAGGATATAGGGTTCAAGGTTAGGGTTTTATTTTATTTTACTTTATTTTTTTAAAATTAAGTAAAAGTGTTTAGTTTTAGTTTATTTTTGATTTATTTTAGTTTATTTTACTTTAATTTTTATTTAGGTTTGATTTTAATTTTATTTAGGTTTAATTTAAATTTTATTTAGGTTTAATTTTAATTTTATTTAGTTTAGTTTATTTATTTTATGTTTATTTATTTTAGTTAAGGTTTTTTATTTTATTTTTTTAGGTTTAGCTTTAGGTTTACGTTTACTTATTGGTTTAGTTTTATTTTTATTTTTATTTTTATTTTTACATTTTTAAGTTTAAGTTTTTTTTAAGGTTTAGGTTTAGGTTTTATTTTATTTTTTTTAGGTTTTAGGTTTAGGTTTTTTTTGGTTTATTTATTTTAGTTTAGTTTATTTTAGTTTAGTTTAAGTTTAGGTTTAGATTATTTTTTTTAAATTTAGGGTTTAGGTTTTATTTATTATTTTTTTAGGCTTATTTTTTAGGTTTAGGTTTTTATTTATTTTATTTTAGTTTATTTTTTATTTTATTTTATTTTATTTTAAGGTTTAGGTTTAAGATTAGGTCTTTGTTTAGGTTCTTATTTTATTTTATTTTCATATTTTATTTAGGTTTAGGTTTTTTTTATTTATTTTATTTTTTAGGTTTTATTTAATTTAGGTTTAGGTTTTAGGTTTTAGGGTTTAGGGTTTTATGGTTTATGGTTTAGGTTTAGGGTTAGAGTTTTTATTTATGTGTTTTATTTATTTTATTTTAATTTTTTAAATTAAGTAAAAAGTAGGTTTAGGTTTATTTAGTTTATTTTATTTATTTGAGTTTATTTTATTTTTATTTTTTATTTAGATTTATTTTTATTTTATTTAGTTTAGTTTATTTATTTTAGCTTTATTTATTTTAATTTGGGTTTTATTTTAGTTTATTTTTTGGTTCAAATTTATTTTTAGTTTAGTTTTATTATTATTTTTTTTAGTTTTAGATTTTATTTTTATATTTTTTATTTTGGCTTAGGTTTTTATTTTAATTTTTTAGGTTTTTGTTTTTGGTTTTTGTTTTAGGTTTTTAGTTTAGGTTTAGGTTTACATTTAGATTATTTTATTTTATTTTATTTTATTTAGTTTAGGTTTAGGTTTAGGTTTAGTTTATTTTAGGTTTTGGTTTTGTTTATTTTAGTTTAGGTTTAGGTTTATTTTAATTTCATTTTAGGTTTAGATTTTTTTTAGTTCAGGGTTTATGCTTTATTTTTTATTTATTTTTAGTTTTATTATTTAGGTTTAGGTTATAATTTGGTTTTTATTTTATTTCTTTTTAGGTTTATTTCATTTTTATTTTAGGTTTAACTTTTATTTTACTTAGGTTGTTTATTTTTTTACTTTAGTTTAGGATTTTATTTATTTAATTTTAGTTTAGTTTTTATTTTTTATTTTATTTTCCTTTTAGGTTTAGGTTTAGGTTTATGTTTTATTTTATTTTATTATTTTATTTAATTTTGGTTTTTTATTTATTTTATTTTTTTGTTTTAGTTTAGGTTTAGGTTTTTATCTTTTTAGGATTTAGGGTTTAGGGATTAGGGTTAGTTTAGGGTTTGTTGTGGGTTTAGGGTTTAGGGTGTTTTGGGTTTAGGGTTTAGTGTTCAAGTTGTAGGGTTTAGGGTATATGTTTTTAAGGTGTAGGGTTTAGAGTTTAGGGTTTAGGGGTATTATGGTTTGGGTTTAGGTTTTTGGTTTAGGGTTCAGGTTTTAGTTTAGGTTTAGGATTTTTGTTTTTTTGACAGAGAACAAATTCAGATTCAACATTTCTTTATTTTGATTTCATCAACCAAGCAACACACCAAGTTTTCTAAGACAAAAGTGAAAACATAGAAAAAAAATGAGCACGCATATAGAAAATAAAAAATTTGTGATAACTAGTACCATCTCTACTATAAGAACACAATTTCATAAGCAGCTTGGATCACACTTTCTCATTCCCATCAAATCCACAGCCTCTTAAGTAGTCGGATCCATCATATATCTCTCCTCCACCACCATGGTTGTAACCTCCATCGCCCTCCGACTTCATAACCACTACTTGACCACCACCTCCATATGAACCTCAGATCCCCACCACTGCGATAACTTACCTTGCCTTTGCCTCCATCGATCTACTCTGGTTGACGGTTGTATTCCTGCCATCAAGGTTCTGCCCATTCTTAGGGTTTAGGGTTTAGGGTTTAGGTTTAGGGTTTTGGTATTTTTTAATAATGAACAAATTCAAATTTAACATTTCTTCTTTTCAATTTCAACAACAGGTAACAAACAGTGAGGTAATCAAATGACCTCCTTGGGGCTAGCTAAACCCTTGTGTTCTGGATGTCTAGACTATATACCCATTACCATTTAATCTTATATAAATCAATACATGAATAGAAGAAAGAGAACCTAACATTCATTCATTAAGTTATAAGCACATGCATTTCTTATGTATTTTTAGCTAGCATCATAAAACATATTATTATTCATTTATAAGCTTTTGAAAAATAGATTTAGATTTAATAGTGGTAATAGCAAAGCATATATTAAATTAAATCAACACATGCAAGCTTAAAAGGTAATCCATTTTATTTTACTTGATTTTGAAAAGATGGAAGCATGAACTCAAATGACATACCAAATTTAACATGATTGGAAAGAGGAAAATCAAATATAAACATGTGATTCATTCAACCAAACTAGTTCTTAATGATAATCAAATAAGATTATTTAAAACAAACCAAAGATTCTTAATTAATTAGGTTTTGGATTTGATTTGATTTAAAGAGGAGAAGAGAAATCATCACTTCTTTTAGACCCATTCCCACATTAGAGATTTGATTTAATTTAAGGAAATGTAATTAAGTTGATTATATGGGTTAATGAAGTAGAACCCTTAGATGAATTAATTACTCTTACCAATGTCACCTTGAAGTAATTAAATAAATAATTATGATCCAACATGATATGCATGGAAACTAAACTTGGAATGATCCTAGGAAATAAAAGGATCCTAATCAAATTGGCTCATGATTAATATTTAATTAGATTAAGGGACTTAATTAATTACTCTTATGGTTTTTTGACACATGTGGACTAACCATAATTTCATTAAACTCCGTTAGGTTATTAAACATCTAAAGATCTTCCCCATGACTTAATTAATTAATGTATGATGTGATTATGATTTCAATTTGATTTAGTGATTAAATTAATTAGTTAAATCTTAATTAATTTCATTTAAAAAAAGAAGAAGAAATGAACTAAGGGAAAGGGGTCCCAACCATATTCCTTAGTTCACTTACTATTGAACAATGATTAATAAACTTAATTAACCAATTTATTACTATTCATGGGATTAATTAATCATTAATTAACTTAAAAGAGTAATTAAGGTTTAATTAGTCAATTTTCTTAATTAAGTGAACAATAAAAACCAAGAAAATCATGGGAGGCAGAGGCCATCCTATTAAATTAACCCACAAAATTTAGGATTAATTGCTTAAGTGATTTAAAAGTAATTAAGCTAATTAATTTTGTAATTAAACCTTAATTATAGTTCAAAATTAGTTATGATCATTTTTAATTAATTCTCCTTTGAAATACCTTTAAAATGAGTATTTGTTTTGCATTTTTTATTTCTTTATGATTTTTTTATGATTTTTAGAAGTTTCATCCATTAAAAATAATTAATTAAGCCTAATTAAAGGCTAATCCTGGTGGTGGACGTGGCACACTTTCCATGTGGCACCGTAAGATTGGCTGCTTAAAATTTACCAGACTCGGTGCCTACGTGGCAGTGACATACACCCTTTCTCTTCTATCGTCTGATCTAAGATCGGATGGCTATGATTAATCCGATAGCTTAATAGGATAAATCAAATCGATCTAGTGGATCTAATCATGACCATCCATTCTGAACATGTGGAACGGATGGTGCTTGATCTAACGTCACATGAGTGAGGGAGAATGCAGTTTGTCCTCCATTATTAGGTTTTATGATTTAGGTTCATTTTTTAATTTATTTAGTTACTTCAGGTTTAGGTTTAGGGTTTAGGTTTTAGGGTTTAGGGTTTAGGGTTTAGGGTTAAGGGTTTAGGGTTTAGGGTTTTGGTTTTAGGGTTTATGCTTGTAGGGTTTAGGGTTTAGGGTTAGGGTTTAGGGTTTATGGTTTAGGGTTTTCTATGGTTTAGACTTTTGGGTTGTAGGTTTAGGGTTTACTGTTTCAGATTTAGGGTTTATGGTTATTTTTTAAAATTAAGTAAACCAGTAGGTTAGGTTTATTTAGTTTAGTTTATATTTATTTTAGTTTACTTTTTTTAAATTTTTTTTATTTTAGTTTATTTATTTTAGGTTTATTTCTTTTAGTTTAGGTTTTTTTATTTTAGTTTAATTTTTAGGTTTAGGTTTAGGTTTAGTTTTATTTTTAATTGAGTTTTTTTTTTATTTTATTATTTAGGTTTAGGTTTTATTTTTCATTTTAGGTTTATGTTTTATTTTTTTTAGGTTAGGTTTTAGGTTTATTTTTACATTTTATTTTTTAAATTTTGGTTTAGGTTTATTTATAGTTTATTTTATTTTATTTAGTTTAGGTTTAGGTTTAGGTTTTTTTTTATTTTAGTTTATTTTAGGTATATTTTAGTTTAGGTTTAGGTTTATTTTATTTTTATTTCATGTTTAAGTTTTTTTTTAGTTTATGGTTTAGGTTTTATTTTTTATTTATTTTTAGGTTTATTTTTTTGGTTTAAGTTTTTATTTAGTTTTAATTTTTTTTATATTTTAAGTTTATTTTATTTTTAATTTTTTTATGTAGGTTTTTTATTCTTAGGTTTATTTTATTTTTTAGTTTAGTTTAGGATTTTATTTATTTTATTCTAGTTTTTTTTAATTTTTTATTTTATTTTATTTTTAAGTTTAGGTTTAGGTTTTAGTTTATATTTTTATTTTATTATAATTTTGTTTAGTTTGGTATAAGTTTATTTATTTATTTTATTTTTAGGTTTTATTTAGTTTAGGTTTAGCTTTTAGCTTTTTTAGGGTTTAGGGTTTATGGTTTTATTAGTTTAGGGTTTAAGGTTTAGGGTTTGGGGTTTAGCGTTTAGGGTTTTGGGTTTTGGGTTTAGGGTTTAGGGTTTGGGTTTCAGGTTTAGGGTTCAGGTTTTAGTTTAGGGTATAATGTTTTTGGTTTTCTTAACAAAAAAAATTAAGAATCATCATTTCTTCTATTCGATTTCATCAACAAAGCAACATACTAATTTTTCTAAGACACAAGCGATGACATTGATAAAAAAAAGAGAACTGAAAAAAATTCCCCAGATAACTAGAATCATCTACTATAAAGACATAATTCCATAAGGCAGATCGAGATCGAGTTCTTCATTACTCGGTTCCCATCAAAACCCACCACTCAGTGCGGGATCCACCATCATATCCTAGATCTCTCCCTCCGACATCACCACAACTGTAACCTCCGTCACTCTTCCCACCTACATAACCACTACTGCTCTGACCACCACCTCCATATCCACTAGCACCTCAAGATCCGCCACCAACACTGTGATAATCCCAGCCTCCACCTTTGCCTCCACCGCCAAATCTAGACTGAGCCTAGTTGATGGTGTTGTTCCTGCCATCAAGGTTCTACCCATTCTTATGGTTTAAGTTTAGGTTTAGGTTGATTAGTTTTACGGTTTAGGTTTAAGGTTTGGGTTTAGGGTGGTGGTTTAGGGTTTAGGGTTTAGGGTTCAGGGTTTAGAGTTTTTGGGTTTATGCTTTTAGGGTTTAGGATTAAGGGTTTAGGGTTAGGGTTTAGACATTTTTAGGGTTTAGGTTTAGGGTTTAGGATT
Source organism: Cymbidium sinense (assembly GCA_021442155.1). Classification (NCBI taxonomy): domain Eukaryota; kingdom Viridiplantae; phylum Streptophyta; class Magnoliopsida; order Asparagales; family Orchidaceae; genus Cymbidium; species Cymbidium sinense. The sequence goes on along the minus strand of CM038222.1, from coordinate 155,057,672 downwards.
TAAGGTTTTGTTATTTTTTTAATTAAGTAAATCGATAGGCTTAGGTTTAATTAGTTAATTTTTTATTTATTTTACTTTATTTTATTTTTATTTTTATTTAGGTTTATTTTTTTTTCATTTATCTATTTTAGGTTTATTTATTTTAGCTTAGGCTTTTTATTTTAGGTTTTTGTTTCTTTACGTTTTGGATTATGTTTATTTTTTAGTTTAGTTTTATTTTTATATTTTTTTAGGTTTTATTTTTTTATTTTTAGGTTTAGGTTTAGATATTAATTTTATTTTTTAAGGTTTAGATTTTAGGTTTTTATTTTAGGTTTATTTCTAGTTTTTATTGTTTACTTTATGCTTAGGTTTATTTTAGTTTATTTTAATTTATTTAGTTCATGTTTAGGTTTAGTTTATTTTAGGTTTAGGCTTAGGTTTTATTTATTTTAGTTTATTTTATTTTAGTTTATGTTTATGTTTATTTTATTTTGTTTATTTTATTATTATTTTTGGTTTAGTTTTTTTGTTTTTTTTAGGGTTTAGGTTTTATTTTTTATATATTTTTAAGTTTTTTTTTGTTTAGGTTTTTATTTATTTTTTATTTTATTTTATTTTAGGTTTATTTTATTTTTATTTTATGTTTAGTTTTTTATTTTATTTTGGTTTTTTTATTTTTTAGTTTAGATTTAGGTTTTTGTTTAGTTTTTTTTTGTTTTAGTTAATTTTTTTTTTTTTATAATTTATTTTATTTTTTATTTTTATTTATGTTTACTTTTTTAGTTTATTTATTTTAGGTTTATTTATTTTAATTTAGGTATTTTATTATACTTTATTTTTTAGGTTTAGGATTTGGTTTAAGTTTAATTTTTAGTTGAGTTTTATTTTTAATTTTATTTTTTTTAGGATTAGGTTATATTTTTTATTTTTAGGTTTAGGTTTAGGTTTTTATTATATTTTTTTATGTTTAGGTTTTAAGTTTTTATTTTAGGTTTACTTTTAGGTTTTATTTTTTAGTTTAGGTTTAGGTTTATTTTAATTTTATTTTATTTTATTTAGTTTTTGTTTAGGTTTAGGTTTAGTTTATTTTAGTTTTATTTGTTTAGTTTAGTTTATTTTAGTTTTAGTTTAGGTTTATTTATTTTATTTTTATTTTAGGTTTAGGTTTTATTTTTTATTAATTTTTAGGTATTATTTTTAGGTCTAAGTTTTCATTTAGGTTTTATTTTATTTTATTTTAGGTTTATGTTAGGTTTATTTTATTTTTATTTTATTTTTATTTTATGCATATTTTTTGTGTTATTTAGGTTTTTAATTCTTAACTTTATTTTTATTTTTTTTATGTTTGGGTTTTTATTTATTTTATTTTAGTTTAATTTATTTTATTTTTAGGTTTAAGTTTAGGTTTTACTTTAGGTTTTTATTTTTTATTTTATTTATTTTATTTTTATTTATTAATTTTATTTTTAGGTTTTATTTAGTTTAGGTTTAAGTTTTTAGTATTTTAGGGTTTAGGGTTTAGGGTTAAGGGTTTAGAGTTTAAAGTTTAGGGTTTGGGTTGTTGGTTTTAGGGTTTAGAGATTAGGGGTTAGGGTTTTAGGGTTTATGGTTTAAGGTTTAGTGTTTAGGGTTTAGGTTTAGTTTAGGTTTTAGGTTTAGCCAGGTTTAGGATTTAGGTTTAAGGTTTAGGGTTTGGGTTTGTATTTAGGGTTTAGGATTAGTTAGGTTTTAGGGTTTATAGTTTAGGGTTTAGTGTTTAGGGTATAGGATTAGGGTTTAGGGTTTAGGTTTGGGGTTTAGGGGTTTAGGGTTGTTGGTTTGAGGATTAGGGTTTAGTGTTTAGGGTTTTATAATTTAGGGTTTAGGGTTTAAGATTTAGGTTAGGATTAGGTTAAGTTTAGGGTTTAGTTTAGGATTTTATGGTTTGTTTAGGGTTTAGGGTTTTAGGTTTGCTTTGGGTTTAAGGTTTCGGATTTAAGGTTTATGGTTTTTCATTTTTTTTAAAATAAGTAAATCTATAGGTTTATTTAGTTTAGGGGTTATTTAGTTTATTTTTTATTTATTTTAGTTTATTTTTTTATTTTTATTTAGGCTTATTTTTTATTTTTATTTAGTTTACTTTATTTATTTTAGGTTTATTTATTTTAGTTTAGGTTTTTTATTTTAGTTTATTTTTTAAGTTTATGTTTAGGTTTATGTTCATTTTTAATTGAGTTTTATTTTTATTTTAATTTTAAGGTATATGATTTATTTTTTATTTTTTGGTTTAGGTTTAGGTTTTTATTATATTTTTTAGGTTTAGGTTTTAAGTTTTTATTTCAGGTTTATTTTTAGGTTTTATTTTTTTGTAGGTTTAGGGTTATTTTTAGTTTATTTTATTTTATTTAGTTTACATTTAGGTTTAGGTTAAGTTTAGTTAGGTTTTGGTTTAAGTTTATTTAAGTTAGTTTAGTTTATGTTAGTTTAGGTTTAAGTTTATTTTAATTTATTAATTTTATTTTAATTTAGGTTTAGGTTTTTTTTAGTTTAGGGTTTAGCTTTTTTTTTTTTATTATTTGGTTTTATTTTAGGTTTTTTTTTAGGTTTAAGTTTTATTTTGTTTATATTTTATGTTATTTTAGGTTTGTTTTATTTTATTTTACTTTTAGTTTTATTTTAGCTAGGTATTATTTTATTGGGTTTATTTTATTTTTAGTTTAGTTTAGGTTTTTATCTATTTTATTTTAGTTTATTTTATTTTATTTTTTGCTTTAAGTTTAGCTTTTAGTTTAGGTTTTTTTATATATTATTTTTAATTTTGTTTAGGTTTAGGTTTTCTTATATATAATTTATTTTTAGGTTTTATTTAGTTTAGGTTTAGGTTTATAGGTTTTTATGATTTAGGGTTTAGGGTTTAAGGTTTTAAGGTTTTAGGGTTTTAGGGTTTTAGGGTTTAGGTTTTTAGGGTTTAGGGTTTAGGGTTAAGGGTTAGGGTTTAGGGTTGAGGGTTTGGGTTTAGTTTTTAGGTTTTAGGGTTTATGGTTTTTAGGGTTTAGGGTTTAGGGTTAGCATAGGGTTTAGTGTTTTTTTTGGTTAAATTAAGTAAACGAGTAGGGTTAGGTTTATTTAGTTTTTTTTATTTATTTTAGTTAATTTTATTTTTATTTTTTATTTATGTTTATTTTTTATTTTATTTTATTTATGTTTTTTATTCATTGATTTATTTTATTATTTTGTTTAGGTTAGGTTTTTATTTATTTATTCTTAGTTTATTTTAATTTTTTATTTTATTTTATTTTTAGGTTTAAGTTTAGGATTTTATTTCATGTTCTTTTATTTTATTTAGGTTTAGGTTTTTTTTAAGGTTTTATTTAGTTTAGGTATAGGTTTTTAGGTTTTTACAAATTAGGATTTATGACTTAAGGTTGTAGGTTTTAGGGATTAGGGTTTAGGGTTTGGGGTTTAGGGTTTAGGGTTTAGGGTTTTTGAGTTTAGGATTTTAGGGTTTAAGGTTTAAGGTTTAGGTTTAGGGTTTATGGTTTTAGGGTTTAGGGTTTAGGGTTTGGGGTTTATGGTTGAAGGTTTAAGGTTATAGGTTTTATGGTTTAGGGTTTAGGGTTTTAGGGTTTGGGGTTTTACGATTTAGGGTTTACGGTTAGGGTTTAGTGTTTAGAGTTTAAGGTTTAGTGTTTAGGCTTTAGGGTTTAGGGTGTTTAGAGTTTAGGGTTTAGGGTTTAGGGTTTAATGTTTAGGATTGTAAGTTTAGGGTTTAGGGTTTAGGCTTTAGGCTTTAGGCTTTAGGGTATAGGGTTTAGGGTTTAGGTTTTAGGGTTTAAGGTTTTATTTTCAAATTACGTAAAATTGTAGGTTTAGGTTTATTTAGTTTATTTTTTATTTATTTTAGATTATTTTACTTTTTTTATTTTGGTTTATTTTTAATTTAGTTTAGTTTATTTATTTTAGGTTTATTTATTTTAGTTTATTTTTTAGGTTTAGGTTTAAGTTTAAGTTTATTTTTTGGTTGAGTTTTATTTTTTATTTCTAGGTTTAGGTATTAGTTTTTTATTTTAGGTTTATTTTTAGGTTTTATTTTATAGTTTAGTTTTAGGTTTATTTTTATTTTATTTTATTTTATTTAGGTTTTTTATTCTTAGCTTTATTTTATTTTTTCAGGGTTTAGGGTTATTTATTTAGGTTTTTTATTCTTAAGTTTAGTTTTATGTTTATTTTATATTTTAGTGTTTTTTATTTTTAGGATTTTAGGGTTTAAGTTTTTAGGGTTAAGGGTTTAAGGTAAGGGTTTAGGGTTTAGTGCTTAGGCTTTAGGGATTAGGGTTTTTAGGGTTTAGGGTTTAGGGTTTAGGGTTTAGGGTTTAAGGTTTAGGGTTAGCATAAAGTTTAGTGTTTTTTTTTAAATTATGTAAATTGGTAGGTTTAGGTTTATTTAGTTTACTTACTTCATATTTTATTTATTTTAGTTTTTTATTTTTATTTATTTTATTTTATTTATGATTTTTATTTTAGGCTTATTTAATTTTTTAATTTAAGTAAGGTTTTTATTTTTTTATTTTTTAGTTTATTTTAATTTTCTTATTTTATTTTATTTTTAGGTTTAGGTTTAGGTTTTTATTTTATTTTATTTTATATTTTCTTTAGGTTTAGGTTTTTTGATTTATTTTATTTTTAGGTTTAATTTAGTTTAGGTTTAGGTTTTTAGGGTTTTAGGGTTTAGGGTTTTAGGGATAGTCTCTCATCTGATATACATTGGCCAAGGATTCGAGGGGGCCAAGATCACTTGTGAGGGGAAACCCTCACCACCGTAGGAATGTGGTGACTAGGTAGAAGCTTGTTATCCATGTTGAGATGCCTTCAGATTCTAAATTTCCCTCACTGAAGAGGAAGACGGTGGAGGTTCCCACAACAACCACAGCTCTTGTGCCAGTACATTCAATTGTTCTCATTACTTCCTTAGTACATGCTAGTACCCACTCATTTGCTTCCTCTAAGGGCAAGGCTACTCTGGCTTCAGGGATATTCTCTCCTACCTTTAAGATAGGGTCTAGTTCCGCACTCCACCAGAACTGGTTTAATAAGAACCATAAGATCAAGCGATATCATGTGTGCATAGCCAAGGAGATGGAGGCAGTCTCTCATATTTTAGTAGAGGAGTCACCCACGATAGTTTCTGCTCTGATCACATAGAATAAGTTCCATCCTTTTTCCAGATTTGATGGAGAGGAAGATATTAGGAAGATTACAGTGTCACCTCCACCTACAGTTCAGTATGAGCCACCTAGCAGAGATAAGAGGAGGTCTTATGCCAGCCTCATGACCATTCTGTGCCAGGTTGGTAGGGCTTATGGACGGTCATAGTCTGGTACCCAATTTAATTTGTGATCGATTATTCCTCACAGTGTGGGTGAGCATATCCATCAGGAGAAGGCCCATGAGGCCCATATATCAGTGCATGTTACTAGGAGAAGGTCCACTAGGTAGTTAACAGCCTCTGCCCTCATAGATTTCCATGATTGACATGCTACCTGTACCAGTCACACTAATAGCATTCTATTGATTGGTACTACCCACCATGGGAGGAGAGCCCCCGCATAGAGGGAGTTCATGTTGTCTCCATCCATGTCTTCCATCGCCAGTGCAGGCCCCATCTTCCACAGTTCCATCTAAATCTATGAAGGCAGCATCAGGGGAAAAGAAAGCCCCACTGGTGATCCGACTATGGCCAAGAGATCCCATTTCATCTACACCATCAACTGAGGTGAGGATGAGCTCTCTTGCTTAACCTCCTACTTCAATTGGGGTGAAGAGGGAGTGGCGATTTCATAGCATCGTAGTCATTCCATCACCACCACCTCAATAGATCATGGTTGTAACAGCAGGAGAGGGAGAAGGAAATAGTTCTGTTGTCTTTATGGAGATAGATCTCACCAGGGGAAGTACTCCACCTAGAAAAATTAACAACCATCAACACATTTCTTCTAGTGAGCGTAGACCTCACAGGGTTAGCTCTCTAGTAGCTGGGGAGGTCAGATGTATCTATGTTCATTAGCATGATACCACCACCGATTTGCCATGATCATTTGTGTTTACACAGTTCGACTGCTCCTTAAATAATATCATAGCATAGTATCTCATTGAGAAGAAGGAAATCCTAGGGTATGACTGGTCTAACATAGAGGCAGAGAAGGTTAGCTTTGATGTCAATGAAGATAATTTGTTGAAAGACTCAGTAGAGTTGTATATGGTTGATACCAGAGATTCCCTCCTTCAGGATCAGCATGGTTTGGAAGGTGTTACGGCCGAACAGGATGACACAACCTATTTGACCCGACACCTCCTTCAATAACTCAAATAGAAGGATGAGCAAATTGATAAGATGGGAAAGAGGCTTGAAGATTTGCTAGAGATAGTTCTAGCAGTCAGCCTAATAGCACATCCTACCGTTGTGGAGACCGGCCAGCCTGAGTTACTGCATGTCTTTGATCAACCCAAGAGTTCACCTCCAGTAGAGTAGGGCAACACTAGCTTGTATAGGAAAGTAGTGGACAATACCTCCATACAAGAAAAAGATATCAAGCTCATGGTTGAACAACAAGTGAGATAAGTGTTGGAGTAAGCTCGAGGTGGTTCATCAATTCCAAAGGCTAGACCCTACCTAGAGGAATTCGATGTTATCCAATATCCTAATGGTTTTATTCCTCCTTCTTTCATAAGTTTTGCTGGCAATGGGAACCCACGCCTGCATATGATTCACTTCAGGGCCAACTGTTGCATTATTGGAGGCAACAATGCACTATTATTCCATCCCAGCCTAGCGGGTATAGCTTTTGATTAGTACACTGAACTCCCTAATGATTCAGTGAAGACTTTTGCTAAGTTGGAGCAACTCTTTGTTAAGAGGTTTGCTGGAGCACAGCAAAGGGCAATTATGAGTGATCTCATTGTAGCACACGACACCCCAATGAGTCTCTCATTGACTATATTCTCAGATGACACAATTTAAGCATAAAATGCAAATCACAACTGTCAGAACAACACATTATTAAAATTCCACTAAAGAATTTTCATGGTCCGGTCTCCTTCATGCTTAAAGGTTTACCATAAAGGCATTTGAGAAGCTAATTAACAAGGCGGCCAGTCTACAAGGTGAGGCCAAATAGTTGCCTTTTCAGGATCAGTCATCAATGCCAAAGCCGTAGAAGGTCTATGAAAAGAAGCCATAGGCAGTAGCAGCATTGGACGAGGGGAAGCAACCGACTAGGGATCAGCATGAGAGACCTCGAGCTCCACAGCCATCACTTCCACCTCCTTTATCATTGCTTAGGCCATCATATCGACCATCGTATTAGCCTCCATGGCCTTTGCCTCCTCCTCCTCAGCCATATTCACAACAATGGTACACATACCTGCCCTAGGTAGCTATCATCCACCTACTCTTTTGGATAAACTAAAAAAACCTTACTTATTTAAGAGGGAGGTAGTTAGGAAAATCTTTAAGAACCTCTTAAAGAAACTTGATTTTTAGCTACACGAGCCTAGGAAGCCAAAGGAAGTGGGTGAGAGCAATAATCCTAACTTTTGCCCCTACCGCCACATGTTAGGCCATGTTTTGGAGGATTACTTTACATTTAAGGACTGGCTTGACCATAGCTACAAGTCAAGCACCATAGTTATCCCTAAGGAATATCTAGTGGAATAACCATCCAGTTAAACTAGGGTAATCTTTGGGGATACATGTGTCCTTTTAAAATAAAAGAAGGTTGGGATATCTCTTTATCCCGAACCTCTAAAAAGATTGTTTCAAAAATCAAGAAACTTTTCTTGGAAGTGCCTGAGGTAGCTCAAACCTCCAACATCAAGGAAGTTTTGTAAGTTACCAAAGTCAACTTAGGGAAAGTGGGAGCTCAGTAGTAGCAACTAATACTAACCCAGGAGAGCCAAGTAGCGCAACCACCGATCGAGCCCAGCCTCCATTCCACCATTGCAGCTACTACTTCAGTCGAAACTTCTACTTTAGCTAGCTCTTCTTCTAGTAGTCAACTTGTATCAGCGTATGAGGGCATCAAATCCATCACCCCACTAATTTTAATAGATTTTTACTATGTACCTCCTTCTAAATCTAAGAAATTGAGGAATAAAGTTAGTTTAAATTACATCTGTGCCACTTCTTAAGGGTTATCTGATTCTACTATTTTAGAAAACTCTTCAAGTCTTAATAATTATAACAACTCTGATCATCCTCTTTTTTATTCAGAGATGTACTTTCCTTTTCTGAATACTATAGGTTCACCTTTTGCGATAGAGTTGGACTCATCTGATTCTGAGGGTCCTATAGGAGAAGCTATAGGTATGCTTGATGAGCAGGTAGAATCCTCCACTAACCCACTGTAGGAGATCACCAAAGTTAACCTCCGAAGTGGTAAGGTTCTACCTCCTAGGGCAACACCTCAAGATAAGGGGAAATAAGTCATTGGTACCAACGAGCAAAAGGCTCCTCCACAGGATGCTCCAACTATGGATATGCTCATGGAGGATTAGCCCAAAGTTGACTAAAATGTCCTTGCTCATCTAAGAAAGTTTCCAGCAAAACTAAGCATATAGAAATGAGAGAATCATTAATCAAGGCTCTTCTTGATCCGAGGAGATCAGATGATGTTGAAAGGATTCAACGAACAGGGCGAGAGGACTTTAGGTTCCATAATGTTACATTTGGAAATAGGCCACTAGAATACTAAAGCCAAGTTCTATGTAATTGATTCAAATACATCATTGAATGCTTTTCTCGGTAAGCCTTGGATACACTAGAATAAGATGATTCCATACTTCCTCCATCAGTGCATCAAGTTTTGAAGAGATTGAATCGAATACTATGTCAAAGGAGATGAAAAATAATTTTTAGTTAGAGAGGTTGAGATATATGAGTATGCGACCTACTAACTTCCTCAAAATCAAAACACCCTTTATCATGAATTTGGCCAAAATTCAAATACAAAAGAGAAAAATAAGAAATAGAAAAATAAAAGAAAAGAAAAGAAGAAGGAAAGTACTAATGAGTGAGAATGGGACACCAAAGATGAAGTAGAGCATGTTACATTCCAGTTCATTCCACCATATTGACATATGGGTAGGATGACTCGACCTCCACCAAGTAGAGGAGGTAGATAAGAGATTCTAGAGGTGGAACACCCCAGTTTGGCGTTAGCCAAAGGTCATGTTCTAGTTCACAGGAGTACTACAACTATTCACAAAGACTTGAAATCCAGCTCAGAGGATGTGTCTCATGTGATTAGCACACCAACCAGTGTCTCAACAAGGTTTCATTGGAGGTGTCAATCAAGCCAAATTGTGATAAAGACTAGGCCTCCATGGAAAACACGAATGCATTCGAATCAAGTTTATGTAAAACTATTTGGTAGTAGTTGGGAACTTTAGCTTTAACCTCACTTTCTTCTCAAAAAGTTGAAGGTTTAGTAGTTAAGAAAGCCCCTAAGTCTTCCATGAATGTAAAGCTAAAGAGATTTCTATTGGGATCATCATCCTCAAGTCCAGAAGCAGATGTAGAACTTGAGAAAAAAAATCATATAAAGATTTAATGGAATTACCTTTTGATTGGTACTCGCCTTGTGTTTATAATCTTGCAAAAAAAGGTTTGATTACTTATACATGGTCCAAGCATAAGTTAGAGTATTTTGAGAAATAGGAGAACAACAAAGGAAGGGATGCACAATCAAGACCAAGACTAGGATTGACAAAGGGTCCTATCGATGATGATGGTTCTTGTTGTCACCAATCTTTGAGTCCGATAGGTTCTACTCAAACCACAATAACTCTTATGAAGATGTGTATTTAAAAACTTTAGATGATGCTAATGATCTTCAAATCAAAGATGCACCTCCAAAATTTGAAGAGAAAATCCATTCAACTATCGATAAGCTCAAAGAAATCAACCTCGAGATAGAAGAAGATCCATGCTCTACATACATCAGTTCTCGATTTAATGAAGAAGAAACCAATGACTTAGTTATGCTATTGACTAAGTTTAAGGATTACTTTGCATGGAGCTATGAAGTTGCCCGAATTATCTACTAATGTAGCAGTCCACAAACTAGTAATAGACCCTAATGCTAACCCTATCAAGCAAGCTCCTAGATGCATGCGATTAGAAATCGAATAATAGGTCATTTCTGAAGTCAAGAAATTGATCGATGCTGGTTTCATCAGGGAAGAAAAATATCCTACCTGGTTAACCGGTGTCATGTTAATTAAGAAAAGAATGGCCAAATTGCATATGCATCAATTTGAGGACTTAAATAAGGCATGTCCTAATGAATTTCCACTTCCTATACCAAAATTAATGGTGGACATTGCCTCATCTCATGTAGTATGCTTCTTCATGGATGGGTCATCTGGCTATAACTAAATCAAGATGGACCTTGAGGATAAAAGAAACACCACTTTTCGAACCCCGATTGAAATCTATTGTTATAAGGTCATGCCTTTCAGCATTAAAAATGTCAGTGCTACATACCAGTGGACCATGACTCAGATCTTCAACAAACTCATTAATCATCAAGTTGAATGTTATATTGATGATATAGTAGTCAAAAGAAAAGAAAAGGAAGATTATCTCATTGAATTGAGAGTAGTTTTTGAACTATTATGACAATTTAACCTCAAAATGAACCCCCTGAAATGTGCATTCGAAGTAGCTTCAGGGAAGTTTCTTGGGTTTGTTGTCCAACACTGGGAATAGCGATAGAGCCAAAAAAGATCAAAACTATCTTAGAAATATCACCCCCTAAAAGTTTAACTCAACTCAGATCATTCTAAGGGTGGTTGGCATTTCTAAGGTGCTTTATCTCAAACCTATCAGGGTAATGCAAGCCATTTTTAGCACTTGTCAAAAAGGATGCCAAGTTCAAGTGGGATGACAAGTGCTAGCATGCTTTTGAAGACATCAAGTAGTATTTGGTTAAGCCACCAGTTCTAGCAGCCCCTATGCCGGGCAAGCCACTTATGCTCTACACTATGGCATTGGATGACTCCTTTAGAATGTTGTTAGCCCAAACCAATGATGAGGGGAAGGAGATCGCTCTCTACTAACTCAAGCATCATCTGATCCCCGTTGAAGCAACTACCCACCTATTGAGAAACATTGCCTAGCTATAATCTTTGCATCCCAAAAGATATGACATTATATGCATTATCATAAAGTGAATTAGATTTCAAGAATCAATCCACTATAGTATCTCTTGACACGGTCGATGTTATCTAGATGGTTGGCACGTTGGTCCATGATTCTCTCACAATTTGATAATACACATTCCCTCCGTGCGATGAAAGGACATACACTAGCAAATTTGGACACCCACTTCATGTTGATTCTCTTAGTGATGATCTCCGATGAACAAATCATGAATGTAGGGAGGTTGACAATCGTGGGAGATATGAAGGTGCGCTTCCTTTCAAAAGAAAAACAACCATGATGTGATGAGATTCTCATACTTTCTATCCAATCCATGCACCAACAATGAAGCAAAGTATGAGGCTTTGATTGTCGGTCTAGAGTTAGCTATTAAAGTGTGTGTCAAAAGCATCAACATATACGGGGATTCTTAGCTACTCATCAACCAGATTGTTGGGTCCTATAAAGTTCTAAAGCTTCATCACACCATGAGTACACCATGAAGGCATTGGCCAAATCCTTGAGGTCACCATCTACAAGGTCCCTCGAGGAGAGAATGTTGTAGCAAATGCTTTGGCCAAACTTTCCAAGGAATTGGCATGTCTAGAAGATGAGTCCATTCCAATAAGGGTCCAAAATAAACAAGTCCTCCCTTGATGCTAAACTTATCAAGAGAAGTTCTCTTGAAGGAAGTTTGCCGTTACCAATAAAGAGGAATAGGATTGGAGGCAACCATTCATAGATTACCTTAGAGAAACAAACTCTCTCCATATGTCTGATCTTTTGATCTAATGTGGTTATCGACAAATCTAGATTCTCTATTCAAGTCTATTCATCATCAAGATGATGAAAGCAAGATTATTAGATACATGTAACCTGATCCCATGACATGTACATGTGGTCCCTAACATTCCACATCCTAACATTCTACACCTGACCTCATGGCCATTTGAGTGTTGGGGTACCGATATAGAGGGACCTATCTATCCTCCTTCTTCCAAGGGTCATATGTTCATCTTAACTCCCACTACTTTTCCAAGTGGTGGAGGCAATCCCACTGGAGAGGTCACAACTCAGCATATGCTCCAATTTTTTAGGAACCATATCGTATATAGGTTCGGGGTGCCTCAACAAATTATATTTGATAATGGTACTTCATTCAAGAGCATGAAGATCAAAAGCTTCACCAAGAGACATAATATAGATTGGAGATACTACAACATATACTATCCTAGGGAAAATGGCCTAGCAGAAGCATTCAACAAAACTCTCATCTAGATACTAAAGAGGACACTTGATGATAATAAGCGATAGTGGCATGAGCCAGTTAGAAGGTTTGATGGCATACACCATACAATCCAACTCAATCTACCCCATTCTCATTAATGGGTGCAAGCCATTATACCCTTAGTTCAACTCCCATCACTAAGGATAGTAATGAGTAGTAAAATCACTCTGAATAGAATGCCAAGTTGCGTTAGAAGAGCTTGAAGTTTTGGAGGAGAGACGCCTATGGGGGTGCCAAAACCTCGAGTTATACAAAGCCAAGATGATTCAAGCTCACAATAAACTGGTCTGTCCTAGAGGTTTTCAAGTAGGAGAGCTTATTTTAATTCTAAGGAGACCAATTATTGCTCGTCAAAAAATGGGAGGTAAGTTTGAAACCACTTGGGAAGGCCCTTTTATCATTGAGAAGGCCTACCAAGGAGGATCTTACCAACTTATTAATTGTAAAGGGGAACACACGATGCTTCCATTTAATGGGCTTTATTTGAAGAAATACTACCCATAAAATAATGTTTGAAAATAATTATCATAAAAATTCTTTTCCAAATCATCAAAATATTCTCATCAGTAGAAGCATTGTTTGCTTGTTTGTGAATCTTCCACGATGTGTTTAGGGTAGGTGTAAGAGAACTTGAGAGGCATCCTATCTCTCTTTCATAACATGAACACAAATTAAACACGATTCCCCAGCACTATTCGAGTAGGTGTGAGAGAACCCAAGATGCGTCCTATTTTGACTAGCATGACTAAGTTAGGTGAAAGATAACGCGACATCCTTTCTTAGTGGGATCACAACTTCCATTCGTAGAACCATTTAATCAACTTTTGAGCTTGTTTTAGGATAGGTGTAAAAGAACCCATGTGACATCCTATCCTCTTCAAACACAAACACAAACACAAAAACATATCTTTTGTCTCGGGCTATTTTGATGTGGGAGCAAGCCCTCTATGGGACTCACTCATTAACTGCTCTAAGTTTGGCCATCATGCTACCTTGCTAGGGTGTCACCCCAGTGATTATTTATCTGGAGGATGTGATTCCCCGTGCTTTCTTCCTGACTTGACCATTGCAAACTGACAAGCATCTTGTTAGTTAAGTAGGTATCACTGCTCAGCTACTAAGCTACCTCATGTTGTCTCTATTTAAGAAGATGTAAGTCTACATGCTTTCTTCTTGTACTGCCATAATAATTTGAATAGGTTAAGTATATTTGAGGCTTAGGATAAGTCCCCCAGTGGTATTCACTCAGTAGTCATCCTAGGTTGAATAACACCTATCGAGCCGAACATAGACTATCCCAATGATCAGTTCCGCTATTGGAGGATGTGAGTATGGGATGCTTTCTTCCTAGACTGATTATCAAACTGATAGGCACCTTAAGTTGGTTGATGTTCACTATGCTAACAGCGACTCACCCATTGGCACTCCACTCTTGGCAGATGTGAGTCCCCATGCTTTCTCTTTTAGTTGGCCACCAAATAGTTATAGATATAATCTTCTTCAGGGTTTTTGGATAAAGCCCTTAGCGGCCCCTCCCTTGCGGGCACTCTACTTGGATTACTTCTTTACGACCCCATCTAGGCACTACCCGTGTTACTTTTGGATTCAATAGTCCCCCTTTCCTAGTAGCCACCCCTATGGTTGGAGAATTTGTTTAGCGGATGTGCAGATTCTCTCATGGTTTAGTAAATTTGAGATAGGTCTAGGCTAATATAAGCTCCTTCTTAGTATGATCCCTAGAAAACCAATAGGCCCATGATAAATAAACAAACAAATAAACAAAAAAAATATTCACTTGTGGATTAGGAATTCAAGCCTTCAGTGACCCCTTTTAACAAACAAGCATCCTATCTTTAAGGCAGTGTCAGCAAAACTCCCTATTGGAATTGCCTAACTACACTTGAGTTGAGATAAGACCTCAGGTCGGTACTCTCTCTGTAGTCACCCTTAGGTAGGGCTCAATCTATTTTTCCACAAATAGATTAATCAAATAGTCATTTTTCTTTGGAAGATATAAGCCTACTACACATTTTTTTAGCATGATCCAAACCGAAGGCCTTTAGGTCATGTTACTTTGCTAATGTGCCATAGTGGTCTTTTATTTAAGAAATATGTGAGTCCCTTTACTTTCTTCCTTGAATTAACCACCAAACCAAATGGCACACCTTTGGTTGGATAGTTCTCCCTTCGACCGGGGAACTACTCTCTTTCGATCGCTAAATCTGAGGTAAGTCAAGGCTGATATGGTGCCTACTCAGTGGACTCCATTGCAAACCAATGAGATCCATCAATATAATTAAGAAATGAAATTAATTTTGATAATCTTTGAGCTGATTTAAGTCCCTAGATGCATTCACTCAAATTACAAAAGGTTGGGTTAAACTAGTTGCTTCGCCAACAGATCACCCCAGCGACTGATGCTTATTTTATAAGATGTAAGTCTACTACACTTTCTTCCTAGTACAGCCGTTGTACACCTAATGGTACCCTTTGGTTGAATAGTCCTACTATGTGGTTAGAAGACTACCCCTTTGGATTGGTAAATCTGAAGTAGGCCAAGGCCTACATGGCTCCTACTCGGTGCGGTCCATCGCAAACTGACATGGTCCATCTCAAAATCCAAAAATTTAAAATCTGAAACAAAATCAATCAAACCTCCCCCAATGGAGTCAAATTAAAAAGTCAAATCAATCAGCTTCTCCTTAGTGAGATGCAAAATCAACCAACCTCCCTCAGTGGAGTCAAATCAAATAAATCAAATCAATCATCATCTCTTTGTTGAGATGCAATTATTTCTAATCTCCTTAGTGGAGTCAATTCAATCCAACCCAAACTGTTCCCTTGGTGGAAGGTTCACATCTTATCCATGGTGGATTCCAAATTATAATCTCCCGATTAGTTTGCTTCCCTAGTGGAAGGTTCACATACACTCCTATTGGATTCCCCTTCTCTCTCTTATGTTTTTGATATGAGTAGAGTCACATTGCACTATGATCTTGATTCCTTCTACACCTCGAGTTTAGGAGTAGATCATTTTTGTTAGTGCTTGTGATCGTTCAACATCATTGATCATCTCAATCAACACCAATACATGGGTGTAACTTGTCAGTCACACCACACCTATTGGGCACCCTTTGTTGACCTCACTTTTGGAGTGAGCTTTCAACTTCTCCATCCTACACATAAGGACTCCTCTAAACACTAAGAGTTCCTTAGTCTTAAGACACTTCTAGTGATTAAGTGAACACTTAACCTAACCTTAGAGACTTAGAAGAGTTAGCCATAGGAATAGGTTATGCCTTAGGGGTATTAGGAAGATTTGCCTACCCTATAGCTTAAACCCAATCCTTGCTTCCTTCGTTCAAACCAAACTTCAAATTCAAATCTTAAATCAATTCCATCTCAATTGATTTTCTCAAATTATGAATTAATTCCAAATCAAATCTTAAATTAATTTCAACAAAATTGATTTTCTCAAATCATGAATTAATTCCAAATCAAATCTTAAATCAATTCCAACTCAATTGATTTTCTCAAATCATGAATCAATTCCAAATCAAATCTTAAATCAATTCCAACTCAATTAATTTTCTCAAATCATGAATCAACTTCAAAGTCAAATCTTAAATCAATTTTAACTCAATTAGTTTTCTTAAATCATAAATCAATTCCAAAACTCAAATCATGAATTAATTCCAAATAATTGAAACCCATTATCAATTCTAATTCCAAAATCTTTCTTAAGCCCTTTTGATCTCATCTTATGGACTTAGCTCAAATCAAATCCAAATCACTCCAAACTAAAAATATTTTCTCATAACCCACTTAAATTCTCATTTATATTCACAAATATAAATGAAATATAAATTCAAATAACCAAACTAGATTCAAAATTCCACTCCAAATCTAACCAAAATCCAACCTATACCCTTTCAAGTCAAATTCTTGAACTTAACCAAATCATTCTAAAATCAATCCAAACCTTTCTATTTTCTCTTAAAACCATCATTCCTTCAATCACATGTCCAAACATAAACATAAACTACAATCATCAAACCAAAATAAAACTAGCCCAAATCAAACCCATGCTCATCCTTTGATCTTGGAATTATGAAATGAATCAAAACCCATTTGACTCCAAATCACTTGCAATTGGATTTAAATTTCAATCATAAGTCCATATGTGAACTCTACCAAACTTGAATCAAGCCTTGATCAAGCCAATCGACCCACATAGGCTCACTTGACCCAAAGTGACCTAAAGGACCTTTTTGAGCTAAATTTTAATCAACCCAAATTGGATTGAACTAAGACCATCTAAGCTTCACATTGTGAGCAACAATCATCCCAGGATGATTAATCACTCAAATTGGGTCAAACCAAGTCAAACCTAGCCTTTGATCAAGTTAAAACTTAGCCCAAATGAAACCTAAACTAGCCAAAATCCACCTTATGCCAAATTGATTGAAACCATTGATCTAAACTAGTTCATAATCAATGATTAAATTTGACCAAGCCATCAATTGGGCCAAATCAAGCCTAATTGGCCACTTGACCTAAGCTGATCCAAGTTGACCTAAAAAGTCAAAATGGGTCAAATCTTGATCTAAGCCAAATTTATTGGGTCAATTCATTCGAATTGATTATTGAACGTGACCAAAGCTTCAATTGTAGACCCAACCTTCCAACCATGAACCCAACTTGACCTAAAATGTCAAATCAACTTAAAATCAAACTAAACCAAAATTGATTAAAACCAAAGCTTGCAATACATTTCAAATGATCAGCTAAGCTTAAACCTACCCATAACTTAACCCAATTGGGTCAAATTGGTTAAATTGGTCAACTTGACCCATTTGACCTAAATGAACCAAAACCAAATATAAACCAAATTGAATGATACCCTAGGCTCCAAATGATCAATTGAACTTGATCTAACCCATGGTTTAACCCAATTTGACCAATTGGTCAACCTAACCCAAATTGACCTTGACATAAATGGGTCAAATTGAACCAATTCAAACCAAAGGAACTCAAAATCACTTGAAATTTGGTCCAACCCATTTTTGAATCACTCAAATCAAAAGTAAGGCCAAATGACCACTTTACCCCTAGGTCAAATGATATCCTATGACAAAATTAACTTAGAAATTGGTCATATTCTTTCTCGAGACCACTTAGCATCCTCCCAGTGGTCCACATGGACATTAAGGAGGGCGGTGAACATGACCCAATCACCTTGGGTCGGCCATGATCCAACCCAAGGCCAAATTGAGCCCTCCAATGGGAATTGAGCCCTTAGAATCACTAATGCACTCACCTAGCACATGGGCACTCATTCTCCTACCAGTACCTAACATTAATCACATGGAGTTTCTATCATTCAAAACTGATCAATCAATCTCAACAATTGAGCTAAAATGGCATTTTTAGTTTTAACTATTTGATCCAAGGAGGGGGAGACATACTCCCCTCATTCCCACTCAAACCACAAGTACTAAATTTGACTAAGCTCTAGGAATCAAAACCAAGCATTCCCAAGCTTCCCAAAGCCATTACCAAGCTACCTTAATTTCTCCTTCTAGGTTTCATTTAAAGCCAAAATATGGGTGGTGAAGTTAAGATCGAATTCATCCAATTCTCCACCAAACCAAAATTAATCTTACAAGTACCATCATGGGACCTTGTCAAGCTCAATCAAGTTATTTCCCAAGAAATGAAGCCACGAGAAGGAGAACTTTGATCAAAGCCGATTTCCATTGAAGGGGAGCTTGATCAACTGAGCCATCCACTTCAAATCAAAGCTTGATACCTTCAACAAGGATTCATCTCTACTAGACAAAGCTACCTCCTAAGTTGGAAGAGCCGGTGATAGCCTCCGATGAGGTATTGCTCAAAATTGATCCTAAGATAAAAATTGCTTGGTCCCTTGTGTATGGAATTATAATCCCATTGAATCTTGATTGTTGGATACCTTGCTTATGCTCCTCCGAGGGTGTGGGGTGAGTTTGAACTCCAACCAAGATCGGGTGAGCTTGGATCGAGCAAGGATCGACATCCGTCTCTCACTGCTTGGGAGGAGATAGATCACACACCTTTAAAATGAGTATTTATTTGCATTTTTTATTTCTCTATGATTGTTTATGATTTTGAAAAGTTTCAGCCATTAAAAATGATTAATTAACCCTTATTAAAGTCTAATCTTATTGGCTCCACATAGCACACTGATGCGGCATGCTTCCCACATGGTGCTGTGATATTGGTTACTTAAAACTTATACGACTTAGTGCCTATGTGGCGGTGGCAGACATGCTATCTCATCCACCATCTGATCTAAGATTGGATGACTACGATTAATCCCATAACTTAATAGGATTAAATCAGATTGATCTAGTGGATCAAATCACAATCGTCCATTCTGATCACACAAAATGGATGGTGCATGACCTAACGTCACACGAGTGAGGGAGAATTGAGTTCATCTACCATTGCTCACTTGATCTTAGCTTGCCCGAGCTCGGATCAACTCCAAAAGGATTCCACACCTTCATGACATAGGAGGGATTCAACAATCAAGATCACACGAGATGCAAGTATTCTTCAAAAAGATCCAACCCATTTTTGCCTAAGGATCAATTTTGGAAACATACCTCACCAGAGCTCAAGATCGGTGACTCAAATTATTATGGAAGCTTCATCTAGTGGAGATAAAGCCTTGTTGAGTAGCAATTGGATCAATTCCTTGACATTCACTTAGAAGGCCATGAATTGATGATTTGGAGCTTGAATTTGATCGAAGTCCCACCTTCGGTGCTCAGGAAGCTTGCAAGATGATTCATTATTGCTCGACGAGGCCTAGGGAAGGTGTGCAAAGTTAATTTGAGTTTGATGGAGAAATGGGGAAGTTTGGTCAGAAATTAGAGTGTCTTATTTTAAGAGGGATGGGAAGGGAATTTTTTGATCAAGGAATGAGCTTGGGAGCTTAGGGAATGGCTCTAGCAACTCATCTTGGGTAGCTAGGGCTCTGAGGCATGATTTTTGTATGTGTTAGAGTGGAAACGAGGGGGTCTATCCCCCCTTTATTTTGATTGGACGGTGGGATTGTGTTTGGCCTCTAGTGGCCGTCTGACCATCTCAGGGAGTCATAGGTGGCAAAGAGGAGGTGAGTTGGCTCAGCTTGGTTGGTTAAAGTTATGGAGGTGTGGCTACCAAGGAGGAATCATGGGTGTCCTATGGGTTTCAAATGCTCCAAGAGAGGGTGAGGTGATTTCACCTCCCATGGGTCATGGTGAACCACCCACCCCTTAGGTTAGGTTGGATAGTGTCCTCAGTGCCTAGGTGGACCATTAGGAGAGTACCAAGTGGCCAAGGATTTGGAATGACCACTAACATGGGTGATTTGTCTCATGTGATGCCCTTGACCTAAGAGTAAAATGATCATTTTACATTGGATTTGATTTAGCCAGATTTGAAATGGGCCATATGTGGGTTAGCCCAAATTTCAAGTCAATTGGAGTTAGTTAGGTTTGGCTTAATTTGACTCATTAAGGTTAAATTGGGTTGGTTGGGTCAAGTTGACCAATTGGTCAAATTGGGTCAAACCAAGGGTTGGGTCAAGTTCATATGATCATTTGGGATGTTTTGGTTCAATTGGTTTGGTTTAGTTTGGCTTATATTTGATGTTGGCACATTTGAATTCATTTGGGTCAAATGTGTTAAGTTGTTGACCAAATTGTCTTGGGTTGGATGTTGGTTTGGGTTTAGTTGACCAATTGAAGATGATTGTAGGCTTTGGTTTCAATTAAATTGGATTTGGTTCTAATTTAGGCCAACTTGAACCTTTAGGTCAATTTGGGCTAAGTAGGTCAATTGGGTTCAATTAGGTCCAATCATGGCTTTGGCCAAGTTCAACAATCAATTTGGAATGAAATTGAGGCATTGGTTGCAATCAATTTGGTTTATATTTTGATTTGACTTAAATTAGTTTTTAGGTCAATTTGGGTCAACTTGATTCAAGAGGGGAGTTTGGATAGTTTGGATTTTGGGTTTATAGGTTAAGGGTTGACTTGGTCAAATGACCAAGTTGACTTGGTTTGACCCAATTTGTGATAATTGATCAACCTAGGGTGATCAACAATCATGATGGGAGGTTTTGATGGGCTTGGCTCAATCCAATTTGGGTAGGATTAAAACTTGGCTCAAATAGGTCAAATTAGCCACTTTGGGTCAAGTGGACCAATTGGGTCTAGTTGGCTTGATTTTGGGTTGAGTTTGATTTAGTTGAGTTTATGTATAGATTTGGGATTGATATATAAATTCAATTGCAATTGGCTTGGGTTCAAATGAGTTTGGGTTCATTTGAACATTTCAAGTCAAAAGGGTTAAGTTGGGTTTGACTTGGGTTGATTTTGGTTTGGCTTTATGATTATATATTTCATTTATATTTCTGAATATGATTGAAGGTATGATTGATTCACAAGAATATCAATTGAATTTGGGTTTTGGAATGAAGGAATCGGGCTAAGTCCATGGAGTTGGGGCATGCGGCTTAAATTTGTATTTTGATTTGGTTTGATTTATTTTTGATGGTTTAAATGTATATTTCATTTAAATTTTTGAATATGATTGAAAATATGATTTACTTGTGAAAAAATTAATTGAGTTTGACTTGATTTGGAATTAGATTTGGCTAAGTCCATGGGATAGGTCATATGGCTTAAGAAGGGTTTTGATTTATTTTGATTTAGTGTGATTTAGTTTTGATCATTTGAATGTAGATTTATATTTAGGAGGATGATTGAAGATATAAATTGATTATGAAAAATCAATTGATCTTAGATTGATTTAGATTAATATTTGGCTAAGTCCATAGGATAGGTTATATGGCTTAGGAAGGGTTTCAAGTTTGGATTTGATCATGGGCTTCAAACATTTGGATTTTAATTTGATATTTGAATTGAACTTAAGGTTTGGTTTGAGAAGGTGAACATGGATTGGATTTGGGTTGTATTTTAGGTGGATTATCCTAATCCCTAAGGCATAACCTAATCCTATGGTTAACCCTTCTAAGTCTTTTGGCTTAGGTTAAGTGTTTACCTAATTGTTAGAAGTGTCTTATTACTAGGAAAGTCTTAGTGTCTAGAAGACTCCTAATTCTATGATGGGAAGATTGAATCTACACTCCAAAAGTGAGGTCACCTTAGGCTCCATAGTGTTGCCCTCGAGATCGATGATTTGAAGACTGAAGCCAAGTCTCATATTATAGACTGGATACATCTTTCAACGCTTTACTTGGGAGACCATGGATACAAGAGAATGACATTGTTTCATCTTTCTACATCAGTGTATGAAGTTCATGAGAGGTGGGATCATCTACTGCGTCAAAGGAGATCTCAAGCCATTTACAATTCATGAGGTCGGCATATATGAGGATGCAGCTTACTACCTCCCACAAAATTAACAAGTATATTCTCGTGAACTTGGCCAAAGTTTAAAAAAAAAAGAAAAGAAAAAGAAAAGAAGAAGGAAAGAGAAAAATAAAAGAAATAAAAATAGAAAATGAGAAAGAAAATGAAAGGGAGCGAAAATAGACTTGGGCAGGGAGCTTGACATTAGATTCCAACCATAATTCATTATTCCATTCAAACATATGGGTAGGATGATCAAACCTCCACCAGGTAGAGGAAGAGACCAGGTTAGGCGGTCTGGTGGAAAACCTCCTTATTGGCCAAATAGAAGATATGTCCCTACTAGTACAATGCATATAGACTTACAATCTAGTTCATAGAATGAATCTTATATGGTTAGTACACTAACCATCTCTTCTCAGCAGTAGATTCCCTTGGAGGTGACACTTGAGCCAGACAACAATAAAGATCGGGCACCAAAGCAAAGCATAAGTGTACCCAAGTCTATATGTGAAATAGTTAGGCATCAGTTTGGAAACTTAGCTCTAAACCCACTTTCCTCTCAAAAAGCTGAGAGTTTGGTAGTTAAGGAAGCCCCTAAGTCATCCATAGGGGTGAATACTCAGAGGTTCTTTCTAGGAGCATCATCCACTAGTCAAGAAGTTGATGTAGAACTTGAGGGTGATTCATATAAAGATTTAATAGAATTACCTTTTGATTGGTACTTCCCTTGTGTTCATAATTTATCAAAGAAAGGGTTAATCCCATATACCTGGTCAAAGTGTAGGTTAGACTACTTCAAAAGAAAATGGAAGAACAAATGCAAAAGCTCTCAATCAAGTTCAAGACTCAGATTTAGTACAGTGGGTCCAGTCGATGATGATGATTACTGCTTAGTCATCATCAATCATTTGGAATCTGATAGGTTCTTTTCAAATCACATTAACTCAATTAAGGAGGTGTGCTTAGAAACTTCAGATGATTTAGATAATTTTGAAGTCAAAGATGCACAGAGTTGAAGAGATCAAGTCAACCATCGATGAGCTCAAGGAAATCAACTTAGAACTAAATAAGATCCACACCTGACATATATCAGTTCTTTATTGAATGAAATTGAAACCAATGACTTAGTTATGTTATTAACTGAGTTTAAGAAGTTATGAATAGATAACAAGATTGGCTCCTGACACAGTGGTCCATGAACTAGCGATAGGACCTACTACAAACCCTATAAAGCAAGCTTCTAGATGCATGCGATTAGACATAAAACAACAGATCATTTATGAAGTCAAGAAATTGATCGATGTTGGCTTCATCCGAGAAGAAAAATACCCTACCTAGTTAGCTAGTGCCATCCCATTTAAGAAATAGAATGGTCAAATTTACATATGCATTGATTTTATGGATTTAAATAAGGCATGTCCAAAAGATGAATTTCCACTACCATTCTTGAAGCTGATGGTGGACATTACTTCATCTCATACAGTCTTCCCTTTCATGGATGACTCGTCTAGATATAACCAAATAAGTATGTCCCATGAAGATGAAAGAAACACTACTTTTAGAACCACCAATTAGAATTTATTGTTATATGGTCATGCCTTTCTGCCTTAAAAATGCCAGTGCTACTTACCAGCGGGCTATGACTCAAATCTTCAACAAACTCATTCATCATCTAGCTGAGTGTGATGTTGATGATCTCATGGTTAGAAGTAGAAAAAAAGAATACAATCTATTTGACTTGAGAGTAGTTTTTGAACAGTTAAGACAATTTATCCTTAAAATGGACCCCCTGAAGTGTGCATTCAGAGTAGCTTCAGGGAAATTCCTTGGGTTTGTTGTCTGACACCAGGGAATTTAAATTAATCTCAAGAAGATCAACATAATATTAAAAATGCCACCCTCTAAAAGTTTAACTCAACTTAGATCATTTCAAGGGAGGTTGGAGTATCTAGGATGCTTTATATCCAACCTATCGGGAAGATGTCAGCTGTTCTCATCACTTGTCAAACAGGATGCCAAGTTCAAATGGGACTAGTGTGAGCTTGCCTTGAAGACATCAAGCATTACGATGATGTCCGTTCTAGGCCCTATCCTAGGCAAGCTCATACTTTAAATGGTTTGCATTAGATAACTCTCTTGGTGCTTTGTTGGCCAATGATGAAAGGAAAACACACTACTATCTCGGTCATCATCTAATCCCTCTTGCTAATCACCCATTTAAGAAGCATTGCCTAGCTTTAATCTTTGCACCCCAAAGCTATACTACATGCTTCCTCATAAGGTGAAATTAATCTCTAGGATCAATCCACTATATCTCTAACACGCGTCGATGCTATCTGGACATTTAGCATGATGGTCGATGATCCTCTCATAGTTTAACATTACCTTCATACTCTTTTGTGCGATGAAAGGATAAGCACTAGAAGATTTCTTAACAGCACACCCACTTCCTGCGGACTCTTCGCTTAGTGATGATCTCCTCGATGAATAAATTATGAACATAAGGAATACTAACATTCACCACTAGAAGATGTACTTTGATGCTGTGGCTTCCTCTCAAAGAGGAGAAGAACCACAATTTACTATTTTAGGAAAGGTAGGGGTAGGAATAGTTCTCTTAACTCTAGACCGTGTTGTGATGAGATTCTCATATCATATGTCCAATCCTTGCACCAATAATGAAGTCAAATATGAGGCTCTAATTGCCGATCTTGAGTTAGTCATTACTTTAAGAATCTAGAACATCAACATCTTCAGAGATTCTCACCTAGTTATTAACCAAATCACCGGGTTCTATAAGGTTATAAAGCCCAAGCTCCATCACTACCACAAGTACATAATGGAGTTATTGGCACAAATCCCAAAGGATAGCATTTATAAGATTCCTCTAAGAGAGAATGCCTTAATGTATGCTTTAGCTAAGCATGCTAATGAGTTGGCATGTCCGGAGGATGAGTCCATATCAATAAAAGTATAAAATAGACAAGTCTTATCCCATATTGATATTGAACTCATCAAAAAGTACTCTCTTGAAGGGGAGGTTACCATTGCTAAGAAGGACGATGAGTTAGATTGGAGGCAACGATCATGGATTACCTAAATAAAGGCAAACTACCTAAAGAGAAGTCCCAAGCCTAGCAGATGGAGCACTTTTACACTCTTGTGGATGGTGTATTATCGGTTTCGATCACGAAGCTCATAAGATCATGGCCAGAAGATTTTATGTGGAGCCAACCATCCATTCCAAGATGAAAGCCAAGATCAGACTAGGATACTCGCCATCGATGATTAAAGATTGCATGGATACAACTAGGTGATGCCACCAATGTCAAATACATGATGTGGTCCTACACCAACCACCAAAAATTCTACCACCTACATTGGATTCTTCCAGTGTTGGGGTACTAACATAGTGGGTTTGATTGATCCTCCTTATTCCAAGGGTCGGTTCATCCTGCATCGAATACTTTTCCAAATGGGTGAAGGTGATTCTGCTCAGAGAGGTCACACCTCAACATGTGTTCTAATTTTTTAGGAACCATATCATATATCGGTTCACAGTGCCTCGAAGAATTATATCTGATAGTAGTACCACATTCAGGAGCACCAAGATCAATAACTTTTCTCAGAGACATAATATAGATTAGAGATATTCTACCATCAACTACCTAGGTCAAATGGATTATCGAAGCCTTCAATAAAGCTCTCATTGAAATACTAAAGAAAACACTTGACAATAACATGTGATGGCATGAGTAGTTAGTTTAAGCCTTGTGGGCCTCATCACATAGAACTCCAACTCAGTCTACTCCTTTCTCTTTAGTGTATTGGCCTGAAGTTGTTCTACCATTAGAAGTCCAACTCCCATCACTATGGATAGCTATGGGTAGCAATATCACAACAAAGTAGAATGCCAAGTTATGGTTAGAAGAGCTCGAAGGTTTGGAGGAGAGATGGCTACGGGCATGCCAAAACCTCGAGTTGTACAAAGCTAAAATCATTCAAGCTCATAATAAGTTGGTCCATACTAGAGCTTTTCAAGTAGGAGAACTTATTTTAGTTCTAAGGAGACGATTGTTGTTGTAAGATGGGAGGCAAGTTTGAACCCACTTGAAGGAGGCCTTTTCCATAGAGAATGCCAAGGAGGATCTTATCAACTTATTAATCATAAGGAGAGAATGCTTCAAATCAGGATCTACTTAAAGAAATATTATAAATCATGTTTGAAAATAATTATCATCAATGAAAATTCCATTTTGAAATCAATCTCTTTCATTTTAAAAGTATTCTTGTTTATGAATCTACGATGATGTGTTTCGGGTAGGTGTAAGGAACCCAGTGACATCTATCCTTCATCAACACAACACAAATTCAAACTACACATAAACATATAAAACAAACATTTATCTTTCATCTCGAGCTACTCTGAGTAGAGATAACACCCCCAATGACACTCACTGGTATTTAGGTGGCTGATGTGCTAACTAGTGTGTCACCCAATGGTCTTCTTGCTTTGGAGGATGTAAGTTGCTATGCTTTCCTTGCTTACTTGGACACTACACAGTGCCTTGTTAGTTTGGTAGGCCTTCTTGTGGCTATCTCATGTTCTATTAAGAGGATGTGAGTCGCATGCTTTCTTCTTGGATTAGTCTTTGTGCACTAAATGGGTCGAGTATATTTGAGGTTTAAGATAGTCCCCTAGTGTCTCCTTCCCTCAAGTTCAGTGGGTCCTTTGAGCTCCCCACTTAGCAGTAGCTCTAGGTCAAATAGCATATGGCCTTACGATGATAGACTATCCTGATGATTAGTTTGGCTTGGAAAGTTATAAGCCTACACTTTCTTTCAGATTGATCATTGCACTTGCGGGCACCTTAGGTTGGTTGGTTCTCGTATCGATGGATACACCACTTATCTTGATGGATACACCTTAGGTTTGTTGGTTCTTGCACCTTAGGATACACCACTCATGGCGATGTAAGCCTATGCTTTCTTTGTTATTGGCCTTTTTATAGGCTTTATTTTCAGGCTGGATAACATCCCTAGTAGCACCTCCCCTATGGGCACTATATTTGGCTCACATCCTTTGCAAACCCATTTATACATTACGGGTTACTCAAGGAAAGTTCCCCTTTCTAATAACCACCCCGGTGGTTGGAGAATCCATCTTGTGGATGTGCGATTCTTCATTGCGAGATAGGCCAAGGCCAACATAACCCCTTCTCGGGTCCCTTGCACATGCAAACATATAAATAAAAAATATATTCACTTATGGATTAGGAGGACAGCCCCAGTGGTACATTTTCCCAAGCATGCATCCTATCTTTAGGGTAGTGTCAACAAAGCACCCAATAGGAATCTGCTAACTACTCTTCAGTTGATTTAAGTTCCCAACAACATTCACTTTCAGTGGGCCTAAGTTGGGTTCTATTTGTTGTCTTAATAGGTCACCCGTTGTTCTATACTTTAGAAGATGTAAGTCTTCCACCTTCTAGCATAGTCATTGCACAAGACAACCCCTTGGCTAGCTCTACCCTACAACAAGTAGACTAACCCTTTGGATTTATAAATCTGACATAGGACAAGTCTGATATAGCCCCTTCTCAGTGGGTCTCCAAACATGGTCCAAAATTAAATCTATCAAATTTGGTGAGCTCACATCCCAATGAATATGTCTCAATTCAAATTTAAAATAAACCAAACAAACCATATCAAATTACATGAAATTAAGATAAAATTAATCCTAACTACTTTTAAGTTGACATAAGTCCCCAGCCACATTCATTCAGTAGTTGCCCTAGGTCATATTCGATTTGTTGTGCATCCAACAGGTCACCTCAGTGGTTGTTCCTCACTTTGGAAGATGTATGTCTGCTACGCCTTCTTCCTAGCACAATTGTTGCATGCTAAAAGGCAACCTCTTAGGTTGGCTAGCTCTACCCCACAACCGATAGACCATCCCTTTGGATTTGTAAAAGGTTAAGGCGATATATAGCCCCTTCTCGATTGGGTCCAGCACACTAATAGGTTCATACATTAACTCAAACTAAATTAAACTTAATATGATTTTCCTTAGTGGAGTCAAATCATACCCTTCTCTCTAGTGGAGCCCTAAATCATATATAAAAAAGTCAAGCAAACAAATAAAATTCAAAACCAACCTCCTAAGTGGAGCTAAATTAAACCAACTCCCCTAGTAGAGTCTAAATCAAAGAAATCCAATCAAACTCTTATTCTTAACACATACATCCCAACCCGAACCTACTTCCATAGTGGAAAGTTCATATACTCGATTCCTGTGAAATCGAGCCCATATCTCCAGTAGATGTGCCTCAACATCAATTAAAAAAAAAAAATTAAAGTCAATTTGTTCTTAATTCCCAGTGGATTATAGATTCTTATCCCCATCGGATCTTCTTTCCACAAATCATATAATCAAATAAAATTTGAACCTTATCCCTAGCATATTTTCCTCTTCTATGCCGTCGACATAGACCCCTCACATGTCATGTCCAATGCATGTGTGATCCCCTAGCGGATCTCCCTCCATGTCCTTGACATGGAATTCTCATCAAATCTTATTTCTTCTCTTATGCAAACCATTAATACTTTTAACCAAAACTAACAATGTATTCATTCCAATTACATCATCATAGCATTGTAATCAACATTTTATGATTTGTGATGGTGCAAGCTCAAACTAACTATATAATATCATGCTAAACATATTAGTGTGAATTAACACACTATATTATATATAATATATGATGTTATGTTATAATTTTCTATAATATAATATATTGTCTAACATTACACCTCATTAGAATCACTTAAAAGGAACAAATAACAAAATTTTCTCAAAATATGAATAATGTTCATTTTGGTTGTAAAATTGTTATTTTCTATTAGAAATGATACAAAATAACATAATTTTGGTGTTGCTTCTAGGTGTGTGCTGTGAATTTGGCCAAATTCTACCATCTCAACCTTCAAATTAACATTTTTGTGAGTTTTGACCCAATGTATTATAACAAAAGTAAAACATACTAAAATGTACAATAATATTTAGTAACACACCACCACATTCATATATATGTGAAGTTATATTGTTATGTACATTATATTTTAATATGATTTCATATAATATATTATCTTACATTACACCTTAAAATGAATCACTTTAAGCAAAAAAATTATAAATTTTGGTTGAAAATTGAACATTTATTTTAGATGCAAAATTCCATTCTTTTTATTAAATGACACAACATAGCACACCCCCAATGATGTTCCCTAAAGCCTACCATAAATTTGGACAAATCCCATCATCTCCGCCTATAAATCAATATTTTTATGAATTATACTAATACATACTCTACTACATCATACTATAATAAACTAAAATATGCAAAACAATAAGTAGTAATACACAATAGTATGTTATAATGCATGATGCTACACTATGTTATGGCATCCTATATTATAATACACTACAACATATTGTATTATACTATATTGCATATCACATCACAAAGGATTGCTTAAGATAAAATATCATAAAATTAGTCTAAATAATAAAAACTATATATTTTAGTCATTATCACTTACATATTTTAAATTGAAGTAATATATTAGGATTCCATGCTCTTCCTATTATGAATTTGGCAAAATTCCATGATTTTAAAGTCTAAATCAACATTTTTACAAATAATGCTAGTGTAGGTTCGACTACATGATTGCAAATTACTAAAATAATTTAAAATCAACATTTATTTTATTTTAGTTTATTTTTTATTTTTTATTTTTTTCTTTTTAGGTTTAGGTTTTAGTTTTAGTTTTTATTTTATTTTATTTTTTCATTTTGGTTTAGGTTTTATTTAGTTTAGGTTTAGGTTTTTAGCTTTTTAGGGTTTAGGGTTAGTTTAGGGTTTAGGGTTTAGTGTTTTGGGTTTAGGGTTTAAGGTTTTTGGTTTAGGTTTTAGGTTTAGGGTTTAAGTTTTAGTTTATGGTTGAGGGATTAAGGTTTTTTGTAATAGAGAACAAATTTAGATTTAACATTTCTTCTTTTGATTTCATCAAGTAGCACCCAAGTTTTCTAAGACCTGGCGATGACATAGATAAAAAAAATGAGCACCCATAGAGAAAATAAAAAATCATAGATAAGTAGAATGGCATTTACTGTAAAGACATAGTTCCATAAGAAGCAGATTAAATAAACCATTCTTCAGTTTCTCTAGTTCCCATCGGAACCACCCTCACCTCTTGATTAGCATGATCCACCATCATATCCCTGATCTGTCACTCTGCCACCACTATGGATATAACCTCAACCGCTCCTCCCGCCTCCATAACCACCACTGCTCCAACCACCACTTCCATATCCACCAGCACCTATAAATACCCCACCACCACTGTGATAACTGTCGCCTCCGCCTTCGCCTCCACCGCCAGATCTAGACTAAGCCTAGTTAATTATGATGTTCTTGTTATCAAGGTTCTGCACATTCTTAGGGTTTAGGGTTAGTTTAGGGTTTATGATTTATGATTAGTTTAGGATTTAGGGTTTAGGGTTAGTTTAGGATTTATAGTTTACAATTAGTTCAGGATTTAGGGTTTAGGTTAAGGTTTTAGTTTTGATTTTTATTTTATATTATTTTATTTAATTTAGGCTTAGATTTATTTATTTATTTTATTATTAGGTATTATTTAGTTTAGGATTAGGTTTTTAGGGTTTAGAATTTAGTGTTTAGTGTTTAGGGTTTAGGTTTTAGGGTTTTAGGGTTTAGGGTTTTATGATTTAGGGTTTAAGGTTAGGGTTTAGGGTTTTGGGTTTAGAGTTTAGTGTTTAAGCTTTAGGGTTTAGGGTTTAGTGTTTAGGCTTAAGGGTGTAGGTTTTTGAGGGTTTAGGGTTAGTTCAGGGTTTAGGGTATAGGCTTTAGGGTTTAAGGTTTTTAGGTTTTAGGGTTTATGGTTTAGGACTTAAGGTTTAGTGTATAGAGTTAGCTTAGGGTTTAGGGTTGGTTTAGAGTTTAGGCTTTAGGTTTTAGGGTTTTTAAGGTTTAGGGTTAGTTTAGGGTTTAGGGTTTAGGGTTTTAGGGTTTAGGGGTTAGGGTTTAAGTTAGCGTTTGGGTTTAGGGCTTAGGGATAGCATTAGGGTTTAGGGTTTTGGGTTTAGGGTTTATGGTTTATGGTTTAGGGTTAGTTTATGGTTTAGGGTTTAGGGTTAGTTTTAGGGTTTAGGGTTTAAGGTTTATGATTTAGGTTTTAGGGTATAGGCTACAGGGTTTTTCTTTAAAAAAAAATTTAAAGTGGTAGGTTTAGGTTTATTTGGTTGATTTTATTATTTATTTTAGTTTATTATATTTTTTATTTTTTATTATTATTTAATTTAGTTAATTTAGTTTAGGTTTAGGTTCAGGATTATGCTTATTTATTAGTTTATTTTTATTTTTATTTTATTTTTTAAGGTTAGGTTTTATTTTTTATTTTCATGTTTAGGTTTAGGTTTATATTTTATTTTTTTAGTTTTAGGTTTTAGGTTTTTATTTTAGGTTTTTTTAGGTTTTAAATTTTAATTTAGGTTTAGTTTTATTTTTAGTTTATTTTATTTTATTTAGTTTAGGGTTTAGATTTAATTTATTTTAGGTTTATGTTTAGGTTTTATTTATTTTAGTTTAGTTTATTTTAGTTTAAGTTTAGGTTTATTTTAATTTTTTTATTTTAGGTTTAAGTTTTTTTTAGTTTAGGGTTTATGTTTTTTATTTTTATTTAGTTTTAGGTTTATTTTTAGGTTTAGGTTCTTATTTAGTTTTTATTTTAGGTTTATTTTATATTTATTTTACATTTAGTTTTTATTTTATTTAAGTTTTTTATTTTTAGGTTTATTTTTCTCTTTAGTTTAGTTTAGGTTTTTATTTATTTAATTTTAGTTTAGTTTTTATTTTTTATTTTATTTTATTTTTTCATTTACGTTTAGGTTTAGGCTTTAGTTTAAGTTTTTATTTTATTTTACTATTTTATTTTATTTTAGTTTAGGTTTGTTTATTTATTTTATTTTTAGGTTTTATTTAGTTTAGGTTTAGGTTTTTAGGTTTTTTTGGTTTAGGGTTTTATAGTTTAGGGTTTAGGATATAGGGTTTTAGGGTTTAGGGTTTAGTATGGTTTAGGAATTTAAGGTTTCGTGTTTCGAGTTTAGGGTTGTAGGTTTATGGTTCAGGGTTCATGGTTTAGGGCTTTTTTTATTATTTTATTATTTTGTTTTTTTAAAATTAAGTAAACTCATAGGTTTTGGTTTATTTGGTTTATTTTTTATTTATTTAGTTTATTTTATTTTTAAGTTTTATTTATATTTTTTATTTTTATTTAGTTTAGTTTATTTATTTTAAGTTTATTTATTTTAGTTTATGTTTTTTATTTAAGTTTATATTTTTGGTTTAGGTTTATGTTTATGCTTTTTTTTTAGTTTAGTTTTATTTTTTTTTAATTTTGAGGTTTATGTTTTTTTTTATGCCTCGATTTAGGTTTTTATTTTACTTTTTTAGGTTTAGGTTTTAGGTCTTTATTTTAGGTTTATTTTTAGTTTAGTTTATTTTATTTAGGGTTTAGGTTTAGGTTTATTTTATTTTTAGTTTAGGGTTTTATTTTTCAATTTATTTTTTAGTTTAGGGTTTTATGTTTAGGTTTTATTTTTTTATTTTTGTTTTTAGGTTTATGTTTTAGGTTTAGGTTTTTATTTAGTTTTTATATTATTTTATTTTCATGTTACAATTAGTTTTTATTTTATTTTGGTTTTTTATTTTTTGGTTTATTTTATTTTTTATTTTGTTTAGGTTTTTAGTTATTTTATTTTAGATTATTTTATTTTATTTTATTTTATTTTTATGCTTTGGTTTAAATTTAGGTTTAGGTTTTAGTTTAGGTTTTTATTTTATTTTATTTTATTTAGGTTTAGGTTTATTTATTTATTTTATTTTTAGGTTTTATTTAGTATAGGTATAGGTTTTTAATATTTAGGTTTTTGGGCTTGGGGTTTAGCGTTTAGGGTTTAGGGTTGAGGGTTTAGGGTATAGGGTTTAGGGTTTAGGGTTGTTGGGTTTAAGGTTTAGGGTTTAGGGTTTGGGTTTAGGGTTTAGGGTTTAAGGTTTAGGGTTTAGGGTTTTATGGTTTAGGCTTTAGCCTTTAGGGTTGTAGGTTTTGGGTTTAGACTTTAGGGTTAGGGTTAGGATTTTTTATTATTATTATTTTATTTCATTATCAATTAAGTAAACTAGTAGGTTTAGGTTTATTTAGTTTATTTTTTTATTTTTCATAATTTATTTTATTATTTATTTTGATTTAGATTTATTTTATTTTATTTAGGTTTAGGTTTTTTTTATTTATTTTATGTTTAGGTTTTATTTAGTTTAGGTTTAGGTTTTTAGGTTTTTAGTGTTTAGGGTTTAGGGTTTATGGTTTAGGATTTAGGGTTTAGGGTTTAAGGTTTAGGGTTTATGTTCTGAGTTTAGGGTTTAGGGTTTAGGGTTGTAGTTTCTAGGGTTTAGGGTTTAGGGCTTAGGGATAGGGTTTAGGGTTTTAGGGTTTAGGATCAGGGTTTAAGGTTTTAGGGTTTAGGGTTATAGGGTTAGGGTTTAGGGTTTAGGGTTTAGGGTTAGGGTTATTATTTTTAATATTTTTGAACAATTTTATATTTTTTAAATTAAGTAAATCGATAGGTTTAGTTTTATTTTTATTTTAATTTTTAGGTTTTGATTTTTTTTATTTTTAGGTTTAGGTTTAGGTTTTTATTTAATTTTTTCAGGTTAAGGTTTTTGGTATTTATTTTAGGTTTTACTTTTTAGTTTAGGTTTAGGGTTTTTTAGTTTATTTTATTTTATTTAGGGTTTAGGTTTATGTTTAGGTTTAGTTTATTTTGTGTTTAGGTTTAGGTTTTATTTATTTTCGTTTAGGTTTAGGTATATTTTATTTTTTGTTTAGGGTTTTATTTGTAGGTTTATTTTTTAGTTTAGGGTTTAGGTCTTTTTTTTCTGTTAAGGGTTTACATTTAATTTATTTTTTTTTAGGTTTAGGTTTTTATTTAGTTTTTATATTATTTTATTTTTGGTTAATTTTTATTATTTTACATTTAGTTTATATTTTATTTGGTTTATTTTATTTTTTTAGTTTAATTTAGGTTTTCATTTTTTATTTTAGTTTATTTTTTATTTTATTTTAGTTTTATGTTTAGGTTTAAGTTTAGGTTTTAGTTTAGGTTTTTATTTTATTCTATTTTATTTAGGTTTAGGTTTATTTATTTATTTTATTTTGGGTTTTATTTGGTTTAGGTTTAGGTTTCTAGGTTTTTAAGGTTTAGGGTTTGGGATATAAGGTTTATGGTTTAGGGTTTGGGGTTGTAGGGTTTAGGTTTTGGGGTTTAGGGTTTGGTTTATGGTTTTAGGGTTTAAGGTTTAACCTTTAGGGTTGTATGTTTATAGTTTAGAGTTTAGGGGTTTAAGGTTAGAGTTTTTTTTTTAATTTTTTATTTCTTTTTAAATTAAGTAATCTTGTAGTTTCATCTTTATTTAGTTTGTTTTTTGTTTTTTTTAGTTTATTTTATTATTTATAATCATTTAGGTTTATTTTTATTTTTATTTAGGTTTAGGTTTATTTATTTATTTTATTTATAGGTATTATTTAGTTTAGGTTTAGGTTTTAGGTTTTTAGTGTTTAGGGTTTAGGGTTTGGGGGTTAGTGTTTAGAGTTTAGGGTTTAGGGTTGAGGGTTTGGGGTTTAGGAGTTAGGGTTTAGTGTTGTAAGTTTTAAGGTTTAGGGTTTAGGGTTTAGGGTTTAAGGTTTAGGTTTTATGGTTTAGGGTTTAGGGGCTTAGGGTTTTAGGTTTAGGGTTTAGGGTTGTAGGCTAAGGGTTTAGGGTTAGTCTTAGGGTTAGAATTTTTTTTAGTATAATTTTATAAATTTTTAAAATTTTAAATTAAGTAAATCAATAGGTTTAAGTTTATTTAGTTTATTCTATTTTTTATTTTTATTTAGGTTTATTTTTATTTTTATTTACTTTACTTTTATTATTTTTAGTTTATTTATTTTAGTCTGGGTTTTTATTTTAATTTATTTTTTAAGTTTAGGTTTAATTTTAGGCTTTATTTTCTATTTATTTTTAGGTTTATTATTTAGGTCCAGGTTTTTATTTAAGTTTATTTTATTTTTATTTTAGATTTAGTTTTATTTTATTTCTATTTTTTATTTTTTTAATTTAGTTTAGGTGTTTATTTATTTTATTTTAGTTTAGTTTTTATTTTTATTTCATTTACTTTTTAGGTTTAGGTTTAGGTTTTAGTTTATGTTTTTATTTTATTTTATTTTATTTATTTTATTTTGGTTTGTGTTTTTTAATTTATTTTGTTTTTAGGTTTTATTTAGTTTAGGTTTAAGTTTTTAGAGTTTAGGGTTTAGGGTTTAGGGTTTAGGGTTTACAGTTTTATGGATTAGGGTTTAGGGTTTGGGGTTTTTGGGGTTTAGCATTTAGAGTTTAGGGTTTAAGGTTTTTTTTATTTACTTTTATTTATTTTTATTTTATTATTATTTTCTTAAATTAAGTAAACTAGTAGGTTTAGGATTATTTAGTTTAATTTTTATTTATTTTAGTTTATTTTGATTTTTATATATATTTAGGTTTATTTTTATTTTATTTAGTTTAGTTGATTTATTTTAGGTTTATTAATTTTAGTTTATTTTTTAGGTTTAGGTTTAGGTTTAAGTCTATTTTTTAGTTTTGTTTTATTTTTATTTTATTTTTTAGGTTTAGGTTTTATTTTCTATTTTTTAGGTTTAGTTTTTGTTTTTATTTTATTTTTTTATGCTTAGGTTTTAGGTTTTTATTTTAGGTTTATTTTTTGGTATTATTTTTTTGTTTAGGTTTAGATTTATTTTTAGTTTAATTTCTTTTATTTAGTTTATAGTTTAGTTTTACTTAATTTTAGTTTAGGTTTAGCTTTTATTTATTTTAGTTTAGTTTATTTTAGTTTAGGTTTTGGTTTATTTTATTTTGTTTATTTTAGGTTCATGTTTTTTTTAGTTAAAGGTTTAATTATTTTTATTATTTATTTTTTGTTTTTATTTTTAAGTTTATTTTTTAGATTTAGGTTTTTATTTTGTTTATATTTTATTTTATTTTTATTTTAAGTTTAGTTTTTATTTTATTTAGGTTTATTATTTTTTGATTTATTTTAATTTTTTTAGTTTAGTTTAATTTTAATTTATTTTATTTTAGTTTGGTATTTATTTTTTATTTTATTTTTAGGTTTTAGTTAGTTTTTTATTTTATTTTATTTAGTTTAGGTTTTAACATTTTAGATTTTTTAGTGTTTAAATTAGTTTATTTAGGGTTAGGGTTTAGGTTTAGGGGTTTAGGTTGTAGTTTTAGGGTTTAGGGTTTAGGGTTTTATTTTGGGTTTAGGGTTTAGGGATTTAGGTTTAGGGTTTAGGGTTTAGTGTTTAGGTTTAGGGTTGAGTTTAGGTTTAGGGTTTTAGGTTTAGGATTGAGGTTTTAGGGTTTAAGGTTTAGGGTTTAGGGTTTAGGGTTTAAGTTAGGTAAGTTTAGGGTTTAAGCTTTAGGTTTAGAGTTAGTTTAGTTTAGTTAGTTTAGGTTTAGGTTTAGTTTAGTAGGTTTTTTATTGATTAGTTTAGGTTTAGGTTTATTTTATAGTTTAGGGTTTAGGTTTATAGTTTAGGATTTAGTTTAGGTTTAGTTTTAAACTTAAAATAGGTTTATTTAGTTTAGGTTTAGGTTAGGGTTTAGGTTTTAGGTTTAGAGTTTAGTTTAACTTTAGGGTTTAAGTTTAGTGTTTAGGCTTAAGGGTGTAGTTTTGAGGGTTTAGTTAATTTAGTTTAGGGTGTAAACTTTAGGGTTTAAGTTTTAGTTTAGTTTATAGTTTAGGACAAGTTTAGTTTTAGTTGGTTTAGGTTAGTTTAGGTTTAAACTTTAGGTTTAGGTTTTAGGTTTAGGTAGTTTAGGTTATTTAGGGTTTAGGGTTTAGTTTTAGTTTAGGTGTTAGGGTTTAAGTTAGCATTTTGGTTTAGGGCTTGTAGATTAGGGTTTAGGGTTTTAGGTTTTAGGGTTTGGTTTATGGTTTAGGGTTAGTTTATGGTTTAGGGTTTAGGGTTAGTTTTAGGGTTTAGAGTTTAAGGTTTATGATTTAGGTTTTAGGGTATAGGCTACAGGGTTTTTCTTTAAAAAAAAATTTAAGTAAACCGATAGGTTTTGGTTTATTTTGTTTATTTTATTATTTATTTTTTATTTTTATTTAATTTAGTTTAGGTTTAGGTTTAGGATTATGCTTATTTATTAGTTTATTTTTATTTTTATTTTATTTTTTGTTTGGTTTATTTTTTTTTTATTTTCAAGTTTAGTTTAGGTTTATATTTTATTTTTTTTTTAGGTTTTAGGTTTTTTATTTTAGGTTTTTTTTAGGTTTTAAATTTTAATTTAGTTTAGTTTATTTTAGTTTATTTTATTTTTTTATTTAGTTTAGGGTTTAGATTTAGTTTATTTTAGGTTTATGTTTAGGTTTATTTATTTTAGTTTAGTTTATTTTAGTTTAAGTTTAGGTTTATTTTAATTTTTATTTTAGGTTTAAGTTTTTTTTTGGTTTAGGGTTTATGTTTTTTATTTTTTATTTAGTTTTAGGTTTTATTTTAGGTTTAGGTTCTTATTTAGTTTTATTTTAGGTTTATTTTATTTTTTATTTTACATTTAGTTTTAATTTACTTAAGTTTTTTATTTTTAGGTTTATTTTTCTTTTTAGTTTAGTTTAGGTTTTTATTTATTTAATTTTAGTTTAGTTTTTATTTTTTATTTTATTTTATTTTTTCATTTTATGTTTAGGTTTGCTTTAGTTTAAGTTTTATTTTATTTACTATTTTATTTTATTTTAGTTTAGGTTTGTTTATTTATTTTATTTTTTAGGTTTTATTTAGTTTAGGTTTAGGTTTTAGGTTTTTTTTAGGGTTTAGGGTTTTATAGTTTAGGGTTTAGGATATAGAGTTTTAGGGTTTAGGGTTTAGTAGGGTTTAGGAATTTAAGGTTTCGTGTTTCGAGTTTAGGGTTGTAGGTTTATGGTTCAGGGTTCATGGTTTAGGGCTTTTTATTATTTTATTATTTTGTTTTTTTAAAATTAAGTAAACTCATAGGTTTTGGTTTATTTAGTTTATTTTTTATTTATTTAGTTTTTTTATTTTTAAGTTTTATTTAGATTTTTTATTTTTATTTAGTTTAGTTTATTTATTTTAGTTTATGCTTTTGATTTAAGTTTATATTTTCGGTTTAGGTTTATGTTTATGCTTTTTTTTAGTTTGGTTTTATTTTTTTCTTAATTTTGAGGTTTATATTTTTTTATGCCTCGATTTAGGTTTTTATTTTACTTTTTTAGGTTTAGGTTTTAGGTCTTTATTTTAGGTTTATTTTAAGTTTATTTTATTTTATTTAGGGTTTAGGTTTAGGTTTAGGTTTAGTTTATTTTAGGTTTAGGTTTTAGGTTTATATTTTAGTTTAGGTTTAAGTTTATTTTATTTTTAGTTTAGGGTTTTATTTTTTAGTTTATTTTTTAGTTTAGGGTTTTAGGTTTAGGTTTTATTTTTAATTTTTAATTTTTGGTTTATATTTTAGGTTTAGGTTTTTATTTAGTTTTTATATTATTTTATTTTTATGTTACAATTAGTTTTTATTTTATTTAGGTTTTTTATTTTTTGGTTTATTTTATTTTTTATTTAGTTTAGGTTTTTAGTTATTTTATTTTAGTTTATTTTTTATTTTTATTTTATTTTATTTTTATGCTTTGGTTTAAGTTTAGGTTTAGGTTTTAGTTTAGGTTTTTATTTTATTTTATTTTATTTAGGTTTAGGTTTATTTATTTATTTTATTATTAGGTTTTATTTAGTATAGGTTTAGGTTTTTAATGTTTAGGGTTTTGGGCTTGGGGTTTAGCATTTAGGGTTTAGGGTTGAGGATTTAGGGTATAGGGTTTAGGGTTTAGGGTTGTTGGGTTTAAGGTTTAGGGTTTAAGGTTTAGGGTTTAAGGTTTAGGGTTTAGGGTTTTTTTAGCTTTAGCCTAGGTTATTTGGGTTTAGACTTTAGGGTTAGGGTTAGATTTATTATTATTATTATTTTATTTCTTCAATTAAGTAAACTAGGTTTAGTTTATTTAGTTTATTTTTTATTTTCAATTTATTTTATTATTTATTTTGATTTTATTTCATTTTATTTAGGTTTAGGTTTTTTTATTTATTTTATGTTTAGGTTTTATTTAGTTTAGGTTTAGGTTTTGGTTTTAGTGTTTAGGGTTTAGGGTTTGGGGTTTAAGTTTTTGGGGTTTTAGGTTTAGGGTTTAGTTAGGTTTAGGGTTTAGGGTTTAGTTTTATTTTAGGGTTTAGGGTTTAGGGCTTAGGGCAGGGTTTTAGGGTTTAGGGTTAGGTTATTATTTTAATATTTTTGAAATTTTTTTATATTTTTTTTAATTTTAGTAAATAGGTTTTTTTAATTTTAATTTTTTTAGGTTTTGATTTTTTTTATTTTTAGGTTTTAAGTTTTTTTATTTAATTTTTAGTTAGGTTTTTTATTTATTTTTTGGTTTACTTTTTAGTTTAGGTTTAGGTTTTAGTTTATTTATTTTTATTTAGGTTTAGTTTATGTTTAGGTTTAGTTTATTTTTGTGTTTAGGTTTATTTTATTTATTTTTCTTTAGGTTTATTTTATTTTATTTTTTTGGTTTAGGTTTTATTTTTAGGTTTATTTTAGGGGTTTCACAAGTTTCTTTAGTTTAGGGTTTAGGTTTTTTTTTTTTTTTAGGTTTATTTAATTTATTTTTTTTTTTAGGTTTAGTTTTTTTTAGTTTTATATTATTTTTTTGGTTAATTTTTTATATTTTACATTTAGTTTATATTTTATTTTGATTTATTTTATTTTTTTAGTTTAATTTGGTTTCATTTTTATTTTAGTTTATTTTTTTATTATTTTAGTTTATGTTTAGGTTTAATTTTAGGTTTTAGTTTAGGTTTTTTTATTTTATTTATTTTATTTAGGTTTAGGTTTATTTTTATTTTATTTTAGGTTTTATTTGTTTAGGTTTAGGTTTTAGGTTTTTTTAAGGTTTAGGGTTTGGGATATAAGGTTTATGGTTTAGGGTTATTTTTTTAATTTTTATTTCTTTAAATTAAGTAATTTGGTTTAACTTTAGTTTATTTTTTGTTTTTTTTTTTTAGTTTATTTTTATTTATAATGATTTAGGTTTATTTTATTTTAGGGTTTAGGTTTATTATTTATTTTATTTATATGTATTATTTAGTTTAGGTTTAGGTTTTAGGTTTTTAGTGTTTAGGGTTTAGGGTTTGGGGGTTTGTGTTTAGAGTTTAGGGTTTAGGGTTGAGGGTTTGGGGTTTAGGGGTTAGGGTTTAGTGTTGTAGGCTTTAAGGTTTAGGGTTTAGGGTTTAGGGTTTAAGGTTTAGGATTTTATGGTTTAGGGTTTAGGGGCTTAGGGTTTTAGGGTTTAGGGTTTAGGGTTGCAGGCTAAAAGTTTAGGGTTAGTCTTAGGGTTAGAATTTTTTTTAGTATAATTTTATAATTTTTTAAAATTTTTTTAATTAAGTAAATCAATAGGTTTAAGTTTATTTAGTTTATTCTATTTTTTATTTTTATTTATGTTTATTTTTATTTTTATTTACTTTACTTTAATTATTTTGAGTTTATTTATTTTAGTCTAGGTTTTTATTTTAATTTTTTTTTAGGTTTAGGTTTAATTTTAGGCTTTATTTTCTATTTATTTTTAGGTTTATTATTTAGATCCAGGTTTTTATTTAAGTTTATTTTATTTTTATTTTAGATTTAGTTTTATTTTTTTTCTATTTTTTATTTTTTTAGTTTAGTTTAGGTGTTTATTTTTTTATTTTAGTTTAGTTTTTATTTTTATTTCATTTACTTTTTAGGTTTAGGTTTAGG
This sequence comes from Cymbidium sinense, assembly GCA_021442155.1. NCBI lineage: Eukaryota > Viridiplantae > Streptophyta > Magnoliopsida > Asparagales > Orchidaceae > Cymbidium > Cymbidium sinense. Next base: position 155,016,840 of record CM038222.1, on the reverse strand, counting down.
TTTTAGTTTATGTTTTTATTTTATTTTATTTTATTTTATTTATTTTATTTTGGTTTGTGTTTTTTAATTTATTTTGTTTTTAGGTTTTATTTAGTTTAGGTTTAAGTTTTTAGAGTTTAGGGTTTAGGGTTTAGGGTTTAGGGTTTACAGTTTTATGGATTAGGGTTTAGGGTTTAGGGTTTGGGGTTTTTGGGGTTTAGCATTTAGAGTTTAGGGTTTAAGGTTTTTTTTATTTACTTTTATTTGTTTTTATTTTATTATTATTTTATTAAATTAAGTAAACTAGTAGGTTTAGGATTATTTAGTTAAATTTTTATTTATTTTAGTTTATTTTGATTTTTATATATATTTAGGTTAATTTTTATTTTATTTAGTTTAGTTTATTTTAGGTTTATTAATTTTAGTTTATTTTTTAGGTTTAGGTTTAGGTTTAAGTATTTTTAGTTTTGTTTTATTTTTATTTTATTTTTAGGTTTAGGTTTATTTTTTATTTTAAGTTTAGTTTTGTTTTATTTTATTTTTTTTTTATGCTTAGGTTTTAGGTTTTATTTTAGGTTTATTTTTTTTTGGTATTATTTTTAGTTTAGGTTTAGATTTATTTTAGTTTAATTTCTTTATTTAGTTTATAGTTTAGTTTTACATTATTTTAGGTTTAGGTTTAGCTTTTATTTATTTTAGTTTAGTTTATTTTAGTTTAGGTTTTGGTTTATTTTATTTTGTTTATTTTAGGTTCATGTTTTTTTTAGTTAAAGGTATAGTTTTTTTTATTATTTATTTTTTGGTTTTATTTTTAAGTTTATTTTTTAGATTTAGGTTTTTATTTTGTTTATATTTTATTTTATTTAGATTTATTTTATTTTTATTTTAAGTTTAGTTTTATTTTAGTTTACTTATTATTTTATTTTAGTTTAGTTTAAGTTTAATTTATTTTATTTAGTTTAGTATTTATTTTTATTTATTTTTAGGTTTATTAGGTTTTATTTTATTTTATTTAGTTTATTTTTATTTTTTTTATTTTAGTGTTTTAATTAGGTTTAGTTTAGATTTAGGTTTAGGTTTAGTTTGGGTTTTTAGGGTTTAGTTTAGAGTTTAGTTTGGGTTTTAAGTTTTAGATTTAGGTTTAGGGTTTAGGGTTTTTTTGGGGTTTAGGGTTTAGGTTTTAGTTTTAGGTTTAGGTTGTAGGTTTAGGATTGATTTTAGGTTTAATTAATTTAGGTTTAAGGTTTAGGGTTGGTTAATTTAATTTAGGCTTTAAGTTTAGGGTTAAGGTTTAAGGTTTGGTCAGTTTAGGGTTTAGGTTTAGGGTTATAGTTTAGATTTAGGGTTTAGGGCCTTTGAAAATTTAGCAGGTTTAGTTTTAGTTTTAGGGTTTAGGATTTAAGGTTTTAGGTTTAGGGTTTAGGTTTTGGTTTTAGTTTTGGATTAGGGTTAGAGTTTAGGGTTTAGGTTTAGGGTTTAGGTTTAGGTTTAGGAGGGGTTATTTGGATTAGTTTAGGGTTTAGTTAGTTTTATGGTTTAGGGTTTAGGGTTTGATTTTTAGGTTTAGTTTAGTTTTTTAAAATTTTTTTAGTTTTAGTTTATTTTATTTTTATTTATTTTAGTTATTTAATTTTTTTTTTTTATTTAGGTTTATTTTTATTTTATTTAGTTTAGTTAATTTATTTTAGTTTAGCTTTATTTATTTTTTTGGTTTAGGTTTAGGTTTATGTTTATTTTTTAGTTTAGTTTTATATTTATTATATTTTTTAGGCTTAGGTTTTATTTTTTAATTTTAGGTTTAGGTTTAGGTTTTTATTTTATTTTTTTAGGTTTAGGTTTTAGGTTTTTATTTTAGTTTATTTTAAGGTTTTTTGGTAGTTTAGGTTTAGTTTTTTTTTAGTTTATTTATTTATTTTTTTTAGGGTTTAGGTTTAGTTTTTTTTAGGTTTAGGTTTAGGTTTTATTCATTTTAGTTTAGTTTATTTTTGTTTAGGCTTATGTTTGTTTTATTTTAGGTTTAGGTTTTTTTTAGTTTAGGGTTTAGGTTTTATTTTTTATTTATTTTTTGATTATTTTTTAGGTTTAGGTTTTTATTTAGTTTTATTTTATTTAGGGTTTTGTGCCACATCCTTCAAGATCTTTGATCTCAGTGTGAGCCCATGATAACACAATTCACACTTTAGAGCTGGCTGTTGCAACACCGGTGACAGCAACACACTCCTTTTCCACCTTTTGATTAGTAGTTTTTCAGGTGTTGCATTTGATTGGTATGTTGAACTGCGCAATGGTTCGGTGAAGACTTTTGCTGAGTTGGAGCACCTCTTCATCAATAGGTTTGATGGAGCTTAGTAGAGGGTGACTGTATGCGACCTCATTATAGAGAAACAGAAACTCAATGAGTCACTTGTTGATTACATTCTCAGGTGGCGCAACCTGAGCATGAAATGCGAACCACAGCTGTCTGAATAACTTGCCATTGAGGTTCTTCTCAAGAATATCCATGACCCAGTCACTTTCATGCTTAAGGACTTTACCAACAAAACATTCGAGAAATTAATCAATAAAGCGACTAGCCTACAAGAGGAAGCCAAATAATTGCCCTTTCCTGACCAATCATCTAGGCCCAAGCTGCAGAAGGTGTTTGAGAAGAAGCTAGGGACAGTTGTGTTAGTGGACTGGGAAGCTGCCAGCCAGAGTCTAGTATGAGAGACTACAACCTCGGTAGCCTCCTTTGCCACCTCCTCTTCCACTACCTTGGCCATCATACAGGCCACCGCAGCTGCCACAATGACCATTTCCATCACCACAGTGGCCTACCCAGCAGTATTCATATCCATCGCCAGGCAACTACTTTCCACCTACTCTTTCTAATAGATTAAATAAGCCATATTCATTCAAGAGGGAGGTAGTTAGGAAAATCTTTAAGAATCTCTTAAAAAAACTTAACTTTTAGTTACAATAGCCTAAGAGGCTAGAGGAAGTGGGCAAGAGCGATGATCCGAGCTATTACCCCTATCACCGCATGGTAGGCCATGTCTTAGAGGATTGTATCACTTTTAAAGATTAGCTTGAGCGCAACTACAAGTTGGGTGCCATAGTTATCTCTAAGGAATACTTATTAGAAGAACCATCCAGTTGAGTTAGAGTAATCCTTGGGGATACTTGGGATCCTCCTAAGACTAAAAAAGGTTAGGATATCTCTTTATCACGAGCCTCTAAGAAGATCATTTCTAAGATCAAGAAGCTTTCCTTGCAAGTGCATGAAATAGGTCAAACCTCTAACCCCAAGGAAATTTTGCTTATTGTAAAGGACAATTAGGAGAGGGAGACAGCCCATCAATAGCAAATACTTGCTGGGATAGAGATGGCGTAGCCACCATGAGTCCAAGTACTCCCTCCACCATTACTACTACCTCTTCTAGCTCCTCTTCTACAGCAGAGTGTTGTATCTGCAGATAAGGGCACTAAAGGCCTTACTCTGCTTACTTTACTTGATTTCTATTATGTACCTCAACCTAGAAAGAAATTAATGAAGAAAGCTGATTCCACTTATATATTGTTTACTTCAAATGCTCTTGCTTTTATTCTTATTGAAAGCTCTCCGAGTCTAAATAAAAATAACAGCTCTAGTAGTTTTGATCCTATCCTCTTTAATTCATAGTCAGACTATCCTTCTCTAAATAAATTAAGTTCACCTCTTGAGATTGACTTGGAGTCAATTAACTCTGAGGATTCCATAAGAGAAGTTATAGGTATGCCTGATGAGAAGGTAGAACTTTCCATAAGCTCATCATTCCAAGAAGTCACTGAAGTCAATCTATGTAGTATCAAAGTTCTACCTCCTAGGGTAGTACCTTAGGATAAGGGTAAGCAAGTCATTGGTTCTAATGAATAGATAGCCCCTCCATGCTCCACCTATGGATATGTAGAGGAGGACCAAGCCAGAGTTGATTACATTGTCCTAGCTCACCTTAGAAAGTTTCCAGCTAAGTTAAGCATATACGAAGCCCTTGTCTTATTCAAAGAGATGAGGGAATCTCTAATCAAGGCCTTACTTGATCTAGAGATATGCTTAGCTCAGTTGACCATTACTAAAGAGGAAGCATGCCACTCGAAGGACAACTTAGGAGTTACATTCAGCCATGAAGACTTACTCCTAAGGACGACTAGGCATAACTGCTTCTTTACATTATAGTGGATGTTGGCAGATATAGGCTATCTAGAGTTCTAGTTGGCCCAGGTGTATTAGTCAACATTATGATTCTAAGAACATTTGCCTACTTTAGGATAAACATCTCCAAACTACAAAAAGAAAGGATGATGTTGAGAGGATTCAATGAACAAGGAGGAGGGCCTTGTGGTGTTTATTTTTGGGTGTATTGGGTGGGGGCGGGGGGGCCGTAGATCATAGGGGGATACTTTTTGAGATGATTGGGTACAACATTGAGGTATAATGTACTATCTATAAAGATAGAGGCATCACCCTACAATGGACCTAATGACATAATAAGGACTTCAAAGGCATGATGGGTCTACGAATGTACCAGAGATTTTCCCCTACTTTACATGCATGAATAAAGTAGGGTTTATATTAAACCAAGTTCTTATGTTCCCTATTGAGGCAAGCCTCCATAGTTAATTACATCGTATCAAATGAAATTTCTTAAGAATACTCTCAATTAAAGTAGACAATTATCATCTCCAAAGATTTCAAGGTTAGACTATCAAAGGATTGGTTGTATTTGGAAAATCAATAGGGAAAGTTCAAGGAGAAGACTTATTTTTTGAATCCAAATGAAATAAATAGGAAATGCTCATGATAATAGAGTCCTAATGATCATTCCAATCCATGTTATGGTTGGGCTTTATAATTTTGAAGTTAAGAAGATTTATATGTTTTGAGTTCAAATTTAATTAGACTAGGGCTTGATCCACCAACATAAGGTTGTGGGAATGCCTAAGAGGTTAGGATTTATGCTCATAGCCTAAAGAAAATAGCTACCTTAAATCCTAAATCTAGCGAGCTTTAGTATGATCTAAAGCATGACCTAAATTTAAGCGACATGTGGACATAAGGGTTTACCTCCACAATAGAGAATAAATTATCCGACTTTTGGACTTATAACCACACGGGTGGCCTGCTAACTCCTCCTATGATTTTAAAACCATGTAGTTTGGTCTTTTAAATTATAAGATAGTTAGGGTAGTTATTTAATTAGAAAGAGGCTAAATTTCTAAACACACTCCCTAAGAGACTAGAGCATGAGTGGTATGAGCATATGACTTAATCTATAGATGAAAACTCTTTTTAAATTTTAGTTCATTTTAGACACATCATTTTGATAGAGGCTTTAGAATTTCTTATTCCTAAATGCATGATGAAATTAGTTATGGGTCAAATCAACTAGAAGAAAGTGTTCTCCACCACAAGGGATGCCCTCATAAGTCAAGCATTCCTTTATCGTGCAAGGATGGAGATTCTTCATGTTCAAGAGAGAAAGAATATGCATGCATGATGTGAAACATACAACCATACAAATAAGGGGTTGATAAATATTTTAATTATCTTATTTATGTCTTAGGCTTTATGATGAGGTTATGAGTTGTTTAAAATCTAGTTATGAGTGATTAATTAGGTAGAAAAGTTTTTTTTACCCTTATACAACAAATATAAAATAATAATTATAACTATTAAATGCTATGGAGGTCTTCTTTCTTCATATCTCCATTTTTTATTTGGTTCCTTCTTTGATTTGGATGGTGCTTGCTTTAAAAGCGTCATAGGGCATCCTAGGACAAAGCCTTCTAGCCATTGCTCATCCTAATCCCCAATAGCATTAATCCTAATTCCTATTGCAAAAATTACATTTATGTGGGAAAAGTAAATCAAACTACACCTACAAAGTAGAGGTTACTAAATATACATATAATTGAGCTTGTATTTATAATTTGGACTTACTACACATAACTAAGCCCACTTATCCTAACTTGGATTTTGCTTAAGGATTTAAGAAACCTACAAAAGAGCATTCACATTTATTTTTAAGCATCCCTTAAGCATAATCCTTTGTAGAAAACATGATTAGGCTAATATTGGCCTATCATCAAGTCTATGAAGCATACACTTTAACATCCAATCTAAAGTAATAAATCATAAAAAAAACATACATTATATGTTACACCATCCTAACTTAGAGCTAAAAGTGGTGACTTAATTCTAATTTTTCTATTAAGGCTTGTGTGGTAAGTCTTGTTAGGCATTAATGTTGTATTTTTCTAAGTGTAGAAGGATTCAATTTAACATGAAAGGTTGATTTCACTTGAAGTAGTTTAATTGGTTTGAGAATTTTAATTTATGTTTTCTTTTCTTTCATTTGATTACACTTAGCAATTAAGTGTAATAAGGGAGGAAAATAGGATTGCCCTCTTTTATCCCTTAAGTCACTTTCTAAAGTATATTAATTTGAATTAGTTCTCTTTAGTGAATGGCTTATTAAATGATTTAATTAATCCCTAGATTTAGGTTCACTTTAAATAATTATATTCAAAATAAAAGGCATCTTAAGATAATTTTAAATGAATTACTATCACATGACATATATTAAATCATTCCTTTCCATCACATGTAACATGCATAAAATTTAATCCTAAGTGTATCTCTACATGCAACATATTTTAGCACACTTAAATGATGAATGTATGTGTATGTTTAGAATTTATCTTTATTTGATTGAATTATTTAAACATATTAATTTAAAACTTTATCCAAATTCTTATGCAAAAAGGACATAAGAATAAAATTATATAGGCATGTGCCATTGTTAAACCTCGGAAGTGAGGTAATCAAATGACCTCCTTTGAGCTAGCTAAAATTTTGTATTCTTTGGATGCCCATACTATATACCCATTTGCATTCAAACATATGTAAATTTGTATACATGAACATAGAAAGTAAGCTCCAAATTATATGGCTAATTAATTCAACCACTTATTCAATTATGAAAGCATGCAATTTTAATGTAAAATGGGATTTTCAATCACTAATCCCATATACATATACAAGTACAAAAATATTGGCAAGTACATATCATTATTAAACCAAAAAAGTGAGGTAATCAAATGACCTCCTTGGCTAACTAAACTGTATTCCTGGATGTCTAGACTATATACTTGCTTTTCTTGGACACACATGGATGTATACATAAAATGAGGGAAAGAAAACCATGCAAAGATTCTATTTTTTAATTGAATAATTTATATACATGAATTAAAGCTCTATCCAAATTCTAATGTCGAAATACATAAGAATGAAATCAAATGGGCACGTGTTGTTGTTAAACCAGGGAAGTGAGGTAATCAAATGACCTCCTTCAGGCTAGCTAAAGCCTCATGTTCCCAGGATGTCCAGACTATATACCCATTACCATTCAATCTTATATAAATCAACACATGAATAGAGGAAAGAGAACTCAACATTCATACACTTAAGCTATAAGCACATGAATTTCTTATATATTTATAACTAGCATCGAACATATTATTATTGATTTATAAGCTTTTGAAAAATACATTTAGATTTAACAGTGATAATAGCCATGCATATATTAAATTAAATCAACACATGCAAGCATACATAAAGGAAATCCATTTTATTTTACTTGATTTTGAAAAGATGGATCCATGAATTCAAATGATATACCCAGTTTAACATGATTGGAAACAGGTTAATCAAATATAAGCATGTGATTCATTCAACCAAACTAGTTCTTAAGAGCAATCAAATCAAACAAGATTATTTAAAGCAAACCAAAGCTTCTTTATTAAGTTTTAGATTTGATTTGATTTAAAGAGGAGAAGAGAAATCATCACTTTGCGTTTTAAAACCATTCCCACATTAGTGGTTTGATTTAATTTAAGGAAATGCAATTAGTTGATTTTATGGGTTAATTAAGTTGAACCCTTAATCGATGAATTAATTACCCTTACCTATGTCACCTTCAAGTAATTAATAAAATAATTATGAGCCAACATGATATGCATGGAAAATAAACTTGCAATGATCCTAGAAAATAAAGGGGCCTAATTAAGCTCATGATTAATAGTTAATTAGATTAAGGGACTTAATTAATTACTCTTATGGTTTTCCCATACATGTGGACTAACCATAATTTCATTACACTCCTTTAGGTTATTAAACACCTAAGATCAACACCATGATTTAATTAATTGGGTCGATGTGATTATGATTTCAATTTGATTAAGTGATTTAATTAATTAGTTAAATTTTAATTAATTTCATTTTAAAAAAGGGTGAAATGAACTTAGGGAAAGGGGTCCCAACCCTATTCCTTAGTTCACCTACTATTGAACAATGATTAATAAATGTAATTAACCAATTTGTTATTATTCATGGAATTAATAAATCATTAATTCACTTAAAAGAGTAATCAAGATTTAATTAGTCAATTTTTATAATTAAGTGAGCAATAAATCTCAAGAAAATCATGTGAGGAACAGGTCATCCCATTAAATTAACCAACAAAATTTGGGATTAATTGCTCAAGTAATTAAAGAGTAATCAAGCTAATTAATTTTATAATTAAATCTTAATTAAACCATAATTATTATTTAAAATTAAGTAAGATCATTTTAAATTAATTCTCCTCTAAAAGACCTTTAAAATGAGTATTTATTTGCATTTTTTTGATTTCTTTATGATTGTTTATAATTTTAGATGTTTGACCATTAAAATAATTAATTAACCCTAATTAAATCCTAATCCTATTGGCCTCATGTGGTGTGTTTTTCACATGGATCTGTGGGATTGGCTACTTAAAACTTATCTATCGTGGCAGTGGCAGATGCACTTTCTTATGCCATGCGATCTAAGATTGGATGTCAATTAATTCCACGGCCAATAGGATTAAATAAGATCAATCTAGTGGATCTAATCATGACCATCTATTTTGATCATGCGAATAGTAGAGATCTAATGTCATGCGTGAGGGAGAATGGAATCTCGCTTTGCTCACTTGATATGAGCTTACCTGAGCTTGAATCAACTCTAAAAGGATCCCACATCTTGACGACATCCATCAGAGGATCTACGGTCAAGATCACATGAGATGCAAGTTTTCTTCAAAAGCTCCAACCCATTTTACTGATTGATTTTGGAAGCATACCGTCGAGCTCAAGATTCATGGCTCGAATGATTGAGGAAGCTTCATCTAGTGGAGGCAAAACCATGTTGGGTAACAATTGGATCAATTCCTTGATGTTCACTTGGAAGGCCATGAACCGATGATTTGGAGCTCAGCTTTGATTGAAGCCCCACCTTTAGTGCTCAAAAAGCTTGGGAGATGATTCATTCTTGCTTGGCGAGGCCTAAGGAAGGTGCATGTAAATTTAATTTGAGTTTGATGGAGAAATGGGGAAGTTTGGTCAAAAATGGGAGTGTCCTATTTTAGGATGGCCGGGAATGGCATTTTTTGATCGAGGAATGAGCATGGGGGCTGAGGGAATGGCTCTAATAGCTTGTCTTGTATAGCTAGGGATCTGAGGAATGATTTTTGTGTGTATTTGAGTGTAAATGAGGTGGTGTATGCCCTTCTTTATCTTGATCGGATAGTGGGATCGACTATGGCTTCTAGTGGCCATCCGATCATCTCAAGGAGTTGGTGGTAGGGAGAAGGTGGCTACTTGGTTGGTTGGTGTGGAGGTGGCTGCCAAAGAGGAATAATGGGTGTTTTATGGGTTTCAAATGCTCCAATGGGGAGGGTGATGTGATTTTACCTCCCATGGGTCATGGCCAATCCAACGACCTATTGGGTCAGGCTGGGCAGTGTCCTAGGTTCCTAGGTGGTCCATTGGGAGAGTACCAAGTGACCAAGCAATGGAAATGAACTCTTACATGGGTGATTTATCTCATGTGATGCCTTTGACTCTTAGAATGATCATTTGGCATTGATTTTATTTGGGCATATTTGAAATGAGAAAAAGGTGGGTTAGCCCTAATTTCAAGTCAATTGGAGTCAATTTGGTTAGGTTTGGCTCAATTTGACTCATTTAGGTCAAATTGTGTTAGTTTGGGTCAAATTGGGTCAAACCAAGGGTTTGTTCAAGTTCATATGATAATTTATGATGTTTTGGTTTAATTGGTTTGGTTTAGTTTGGCTTAGATTTGATTTTGGCTCATTTGAGTTCATTTTAGTCAAATGGGTTAAGTTAATTTAAACAAATTTGCCAAATTAGCTTGGTTTGGGTGTTGGTTTGGGTTTAGTTGACTAGTTGAAAGTGATTGTAGGCTTTGGTTTCAATTAATTTAGATTTGGTTTTGATTTAGGCCAACTTGAACCTTTAGGTCATTTTGGGATAAGTAGGTTAATTGGGTTCAATTGGGTCCAATCATGGTTGTGGTCAAGTTCAATAATCAATTTGGAATGAACTTGATCCATTGGTTGCAATCAATTTGGTTTATATTTTGATTTGACCCAATTTGGTCTTTTAAGTCAATTTGGATCAACTTGGGTCAAGAGGGCCAATTAGGTTTGGTTTGACTCAATTGAAGGTCAAGTCAAATTCAAATATTGATTTTGATTTGGAATGAATCATTGTTTTCAAGGGATTTGGCTTAGGTTTGGGTTCATATGGGTTAAGGGGTTGAATTTGTCAAATGACCAAGTTGACTTGGTTTGACCCAATTTATGATAGTTGATCAAGTTAGGGTGATCAACAATCATGATGGGAGGTTTTGATGGGCTTGGTTCAATCCAATTTGTGTAGGATTAGAACTTGGCTCAAATAGGTCAAATTGGCCACTTTTGGTCAAGTGGACCAATTGGGTTTAATTGGCTTGATTTTGGGTTGAGTTTGATTTAGTTGACTTTATATATGGATTTGGGATTGATATATCAATTCAATTTACAATTGCTTGGTTCAAATGGGTTTTGGATCATTTTAAAATTTCAAGTCAAAAGGGTTAAGTAAGGTTTGACTTGGGTTGATTTTTGTTTGGCTTGATGATTGTAGATTTTATTTATATTTGTGAATATGATTGAAGGTATGATTGATTCATGAGAAAATTAATTGAATTTAGGTTTTGGAATGAAGGAATTTGGCTAAGTTCATGGAGTTTGGTCACATGGCTTAGGTTTTGATTTTGATTTAGTTTGATTTAGTTTTGATGATTTAAATGTATGTTTCATTTAAATTTGTAAAGATGATTGAAAAAATGATTTATTTGTTAGAAAATCAATTGTGTTTGACTTGATTTGGATTAAGCTTTAGCTAAGTTCATACAGTCATATGGCTTAGGAAGAGTTTTATTTAATTTGATTTAGTTTGATTTAGTTTAGATCATTTCAATGTAGATTTGATTTATTTAGGAAGATGATTGAAGATATAAATTGATTATGAGAAAATAAATTGATTTATTTGGATTAAGGTTTGGCTAAGTCCATGGGATAGGTAATATGGCTTAGGAAGGGTTTCAAGTTTGGATTTTATCATGGGCTTGAATCATTTGGTTTTGGAATTTGGGTTTGGATTTTGATTTGAATTTGATGTTTGAATTGATCTTGAGGTTTGGTTTGAGAAGGTGAACATGGATTGGATTTGGGTTGTAGGGTAGGTTGATTATCCTAATCCCAAGATAACCATATGGTTAACCCTTCTAAGTCATTAGGTTAAGTGTTTACCTAATTGTTAGAAGTACCTTATTATTGGAAGTCTTAGTGTTTAGACTCTTAAGACTAAGATGGGAAGATTGAATCACCAAAGTGAGATCAGGGCCTTAAGCTCCATAGTGTTGCCCATGGAGATAGATGATTGGGTGACCGAAGCCAAGTTTCACATTATAGACTGCGGTACATCTTTCAACACTTTGTTCCATGGATACATGAGAATAACATAGTTCCATCCTCTCTACATCAGTATGAAGTTCACGAGGTGGGGATCATTCTTGTGTCAAAGGTGATTTCATGACATTTACAGTTCATGAGGTTGGCATATATGAGGATGAGGCTTACCTCCCTCAAAATCAACAAGTCTATTATTGTGACCTTGGCCAAAGTTTAAAATAAAAGAATAAGAAAAAAAAGAAAGAAAATGAAAAATAAAAGAAAAGAAAATGAAAAAAAAGAAAATAAAAGGGAGTGAAGAAAGACTTGGAGGAGGAAGTGGAGCATTAGATTTAACCATTTGTTACTCCATTTGAACATATGGGAAGGACTACCTGACCTCCACCAGGCAGAGGAAGAGGAAGTTCAGAGGCAGTCCCAAGGGTGGAAAACCTATTTATTGGCCACCCAACAGAAAATATGTCACAGCTACTAGGAGTACACCTGTTATCCATATAGACTTAAAATCTAGTTCTTAGGATGAGTCTTATATGGCTAACACCCTAACTAGCTCATCTTAGCAGTAGATTCCCTCGAAGGTGACACTTGAGCCAGATAGTGATGGAGACCGGGCTCCAAAGCAAAGTGTAAGTGTATCCAAGTATATATGTGAAACAGTTAGGCATCAGTTGGGAACCTTAGCTCTAATCCCATTTTCCTCTCAAAATTATGATGGTTTTGTAATTAAGGAAGCCCTTTAAGTCATCCACAGGTGTGAAGGCTCAGAGGTTCTTTCTGGGAGAATCATCTTCAAGTCAAGAATTTGATGTAGAACTTGAGGATGATTCATATAAAGATTTAATAGAATTACTTTTTTGGTGGTCCTTTATTCATAATTTAGCAAAGAAAGGGTTAATCCCACATACTTGGTCAAAGTATAGGTCAGACTACTTCATAAGAATATAAAAGAACAAATGCAAAAGCTCTCAATCAAGACCGAGACTAGGATTCTAGGTTATAGTTTAGGTTTAGGTATTTATTTATTTTATTTTAGTTTAGTTTTTATTTTTTATTTTATTTTGGGTTTGGGTTTAGATTATAGTTTAGGTTCTAATTTTATTTTATTATTTAATTTTATTTAGGTTTAAGTTTTTTTATTTATTTTATTTTTAGGTTTTATTTAGCTTAGGTTTAGGTTTCCAAGTTTTTAGGGATTCGGGGTTAGGGTTTAGGGGCTAAGGTTTAGGGTTTAGGGTTAGTTTTTGGGTTTAAGGTTGGGGTTTCTTGTTTATGTATTTTATTTGGTAGGTTTAGGTTTATGTAGTTTATTTTTATTTATTTGAGTTTAATTTATTTTTTATTTTTATTTAGGTTTATTTTTATTTTTATTTAGTTTAGTTTATTTATTTTAGATTTATTTATTTTAATTTTGATTTTTTATTTTAGTTTTTTCTTTGGTTCAGATTTCTTTTTTAGTTTAGTTTTATTTTTAGTTTATTTCTTAGGTTTAGGTTTTATTTTATATTTTTAGGTTTAAGTTTAAATTTTTAATTTATTTTGTTAGGTTTTGGTTTTAGGTTTTCATTTTAGGCTTATTTTAGGTTTTATTTTTTTTGTTTAGGTTTTGGTTTATTTTTAGTTTATTTTATTTTATTTAGTTTAGGCTTAGGTTTAGGTTTAACACTACCATTGCCGGTCCCAAGTCGGGATGTGAAAAGTCGAGGGTTGCGTTAGGTAGTGACGAGTAAAACTTGTTGAAATAATCATGACATGAATCCTTTAAATCATTGTGTTAATCTTTGGGGCATCCACGGAAGTGATGCAGCTTGAATAAAGTGAAAAATGTGCTAGAGCTGCATGAATGCCAGTGCAATGTTAAATAAGGATTCCCACATTATGGGGATCGGGCAAAGAAGTTAGTCCATGAAACTAGAATTAGGTTAGGATCTTGGAATATAGGTACTCTTACAGGTAAATTAATGGAATTAATAGATATTATGGTTCATAGAAAGATAAATATTTTATGTGTTCAAAACTAAATGGGTTGGAGAGAAGGAGATTGATAGTTTAGGTTTTAAACTTTGATATTCAGGTAAAAGTCAAACTAAAAATGGTGTAGGTGTGATTATAGATAAAAGTTTGAAGGATAATGCTATAAATATTAATAGATGTGGAGATAGAATTATAGCTTTAAAGATTATGGTTGATATTAAGATTATCATTGATATAAGTGTCTATGCTCCTCATGTAGGTTTGGAGGTAAGTGTAAAAGAAAATTTTGGAATGAATGAATTAATATAAAAGATACCTCTTGAAGAAAAGTATTTATTAGGAGATTTAAATGGACATGTTGGTAGAGTGGTAGAAGATTTTAAAAGTATTCATGGTGATTATGGATTTAGAGTGACTAATGAAGAATGTAGGTATATTAGATTTTGCTTTAGCTTATGATTTCATAGTTTCTAACACTTTATTTAAGAAAAGAGATGAACATATTATTACTTATAAAAATGAATCTAGTAAAACACAAATTGATTATTTTCTGATAAGAAAAATAGATCGTTTAGATTGTAGAGATTGTAAGATCATTCCAAGTGAAAATTTAAGTACCCAACATCAATTGTTAGTTTTAGATTTTAAGATGAAAGGTTGTAAGAGAAAAAATAAATTAAATTATTGTGCTAGAATTAGATGGGGACACTTAAAGAACACAAATAAAATATTTTTAAGAGCAAGCTACTGGGAGATTAGAATTTGGGATGTTCATGAGGAAGCTAACATTATGTGGGAAAAATAAAGTGAAATTAAGCAAGTTTCTAAAGATGTGCTTGGAGAATCAAAAGGAAAAGCTTCTTTTAATAAGAATAGTTGGTGGTGGAGTCAGAGTGTGCAAGAAAAGATAAAAAATAAGAAGTTTTGTTATAAAACTTGGTTTAGATGTAAAAAAATCAGAGAATTGGGAAAAATATAAAGTGGCTTTATAGAGATTCTAAGCATATATGATGCAAAAAAATTTAGCTTTTAGTGATTTATCATAGATTAGATACCAAAGAAGGTGAAAGATGTATGTATATGTTAGAAAACCAAAGAGATAGGAGAAGTAAAGACATAGTTCAAGTGAGGTGTATTAAGGATGAAAATAATAAAATGCTTTTTTAAGAAAAGGATATTGAAAATAGGTGGATGAGGTATTTTGATAAACTTTTCAATGAAGGATCTGAAAGTATGATTGATTTTAGCAACCTTAATACTAAACAAATAGAAAATTTTATTTTTTATCATCGTATTAGTAAATCTTAAGTTAGTGAAGCTTTAAAGAAAATGAAATAAGCGGTAGGACGGATAATATTCAATAGAAGTGTGGAAATGTTTAGGAGATCAAGGAATTTCTTGGCTTACAAATCTTTTTAATTTAATTTTAAAGACTAAAATGATGTCAGATGAGTGGAGAAAGAGTTTGTTGGTTCCTATATTTAAGAATAAAGGTGATGCACAAGAGTGTGCAAATTATAGAGGAATTAAGTTGCCATACATTAAAATTATGGGAGAGAGTAATTGAGCATAGGTTATGATGTGATACAGAAGTTTCTCACAATCAGTTTGGTTTCATGTCAGGTAGATCTACTATGGTTGCTATACATTTGTTAAGGGGTTTGATGGAGAAGCATAGAGAAAGTAAGGAGGATCTACATATGATATTTATTGATTTAGAGAAAACTTATGATAAAGTTTCAAGAGATGTTCTTTGGAGAGTTCTAGAATAGAAATGAGTTAATATTGGTTATGAAGTCATTAAGGATATGTATACTTGTGTCCAAACACAAGGAGGATTAACAAAATATTTTCCTATTTGGTTGGATTACATCAAGGATCACTTTAAGCCCTTATCTTTTTACTTTAGTTATGGATGTTCTTACTAGGCATTTGCAAGATGTACCTTGGTGTATGCTTTTTTTGATGACATTCTTCTTATTGATAAGACTAGGGAGTCCAACAAAAACTTGAATTATGGAGGTCAACTCTTTTCATCTAAGTATATCTAAACTGAATATATGAGTGTAATTTTAGTTGTAGAAGTTCTAGTGGTAGTGTTGTGACATTAGGTGAACAAGTCATTAATAAGAGTGAGCATTTAGATATTTAGGGCTCTATTGTTCAAAATGATGGTGAAATAGATGGAGATGTTATTAGTGGAATTCAAGTTAGATGGTTGAAGTGGAGGAATGCATCTAGCCTTATGTGATAGAAAAGTTCCACTTAAACTTAAGGGAAAATTTTATAAGATGGTGGTAAGACCTACAATGACTTATGGTGCGAGAATGTTGGCCAATAAGAGAAGCATAAGACTAAGTTAAGTGTTCTGAGAGATGAGGATGCTTAGGTGGATGAGTGGCTTTACTCTTAGAGATAGAATGCAAAATAGTATATTAGAAAAGTTGGAGTAGCTCAGGTGGTACATAAGATTAGGGAGTGTCGACTTAGATGGTTTGGCCATATATAGTGTGTTCGATGACCCGATTAGGAGAGTAGATGCATTCAATTTGCCTTATGTTAAGAAAGGTAGAGGTAGGCCTAAAAAGACTTGCTTAAGATGTATAAAAAATGATCTTAGCATACTTGATTTAAATGATAACTTGACACATAATAGGACACAATGGAGATGAAGGATTCATGTAGCTGACCCCACCTACTGGGATTAAGGCTTGTTGTTGTTGTTGTTGTTGTAGGCTTCGGTTTAGGTTTATTTTATTTTAGATTTAGGTTTAGTTTATTTTAGTTTAGTTTTAGGTTTTTTTTAGTTTAGGGTTTAGGTTTTATTTAGGTTTTATTTTTAGGTTTATTATTTAGGTTTAGGTTTTTATTTAGTTTTTATTTTATTTTATTATATGTTTATTTCATTTTTATTTTAAGTTTAGCTTTTATTTTATTTAGGTTATTAATTTTTTAATTTTGTTTAGGATTTTATTTATTTTATTTTAGTTTAATTTTTAGTTTTTTTTATTTTCTTTTTAGGTCTAGTTTAGGTTTATGTTTAGCTTAAGGTTTTGGTTTATGTTTTTATCTTTATTTTTTATTTAATTTTGGTTTTGGTTTTTTAATTTATTTTATTTTTAGGTTTTATTTAGTTTAGTTTTAGGTTTATATCTTTTAGGGTTTAAGGTTTAGGGTTTAGGGTTAATTTTATGGTTAGTTGTGGGTTGGTGTTTAGGGTTTAGGGTTATTTAGGGTTAGTTATGGGTTTAGGGTTTTAGTTAAGGGTTTAGGGTTTGGATTTAGTGTTTAGGCTTTATGGTTTAGGGTTTAGGGTTTAGGGTTTAGGGTTTAGGGTTTATGGTTTTAGGGTTTAGGGTTTAGGGTTTAGGTTTAGGGTTTATGGTTTTAGGTTTTATGGTTTAGGGTTTAGGGTTTAGGGTTTTACGGTTTTGGGTTTAAGGTTTTTGGGTTTTATAAGAGAATAAATTAGATTCAACATTTCTTCTATTAATTTCATCAACCAAGTAACACACCAAGTTTTTTGACACAAAAACATAGATAAAAAATGAGCACCCATAGAGCAAATTAAAATCCTAAACTAGAATCATCTCTACTATAATGACACAATTCCATAAGCGTGGGTGGATCGTCATTCTTGATTTCTCAGTTCCCAGAACCAACGCCTCTCGGTAGCGGGATCCACCATCATATCCCATCTCTCCCTCCGTGACCAGCAGTTATAACCACCATCTCCTCCTTCCATAACCACCACCTCAGACACCACCTCCATATCCACCAGCACCTCTAGATCCTCTACCACCACTGTGATAATTATGGCCTCTGCCTTTGCCTCCACCACTAAATCTAAACTGAGCTTAGTTGATGGTGAAGTTTTTGACATCAAGGTTCTGCCCATTCTTAGGGTTTAGGTTTAGGCTTATTATGTTTTAGGGTTTAGGTTTATTTTTTAATTTATTTAGTTACTTTAAGTTTAAGTTTAGGGCTTAGGGTTTAGGGTTTAAGGTTTAGGGTTTAGGGTTTAGGGTTTAGGGTTAGGGTTTAGGGTTTAGGGTTTAGGGTTTATGCTTTTAGGCTATAAGGGTTTAGGGTTTATCCTTTTAGGGTTTAGGGTTTAGGGTTAAGTTTTAGGATTTAGGGTTTAGGGTTTTTCAAGGTTTAGGGTTTAGGGTTAGGATATAGGGTTGTAAGTTTAGGATTTAGGTTTATTTATTATATTTATTTAGTTTAGTTTATTTATTTTAGGTTTATTTATTTTAACTTATTTTTTATGTTTAGGTTTAGGTTTAGGTTTAGGTTTATTTTATAGTTGTGTTTTATCTTTATTTTATTTTTGAGGTTTAGGTTTTATTTATTTTTTTTAGGCTTCGGTTTATGTTTTTAATTTATTTTTTTAGATTTAAGTTTTAAGTTTTTATTTTAGGTTTATTTTTATTTCTTATTTTTTAGTTTAAGTTTAGGTTTATTTTTAGTTTATTTTATTTTATTTAGTTTAGGTTTAGGTTTAGGTTAAGTTTATTTTAGGTTTATTTTAGGTTTTATTTATTTTAGTTTTGTTTATATTTGTTTAAGTTTAGGTTTATTTTAATTTATTTATTTTATTTTTATTTTAGGTTTAGGTTTTTTTTAGTTTAGGGTTTAGGTTTTATTTTTATTTATTTTTTTATGTTTTATTTTTATGTTTATTTTTAGGTTTATGTTTTTTATTTAGTTTTATTTTATTTTATTTTAGATTTATTTTATTTTATTATACTTTTACTTTTATTTTATTTAGGTTTTTTATTTATTATATTATATATTTTTAGTTTAGTTTAAGTTTTATTTATTTTATTTTATTTTATTTTTATTAGTTTATTTTATTTCATTTTTATGTTTAGCTTTAGGTTTTAGTTAAGGTTTTTATTTTCTTTTATTTAGGTTTAGATTATATTATATATTTTATTTTTATGTTTTATTTAGTTTAGGTTTAGGTTTTTAGGTTTTAAGGGTTTAGGGTTTAGGGTTTTGAGTTTTAGGGTTTAGTGTTTTATGGTTTAGGGTTTAGGGTTAAGGTTTATGGTTTAGGGTTTAAGGGTTAGTGTTTAGGCTTTAGGGTTTAGGGTTTTTAGGGTTTAGCATTTAAGGTAAGCTTAGGGTGTAGGGTTTTTATTTTTAAAGAAACTTACATAAATGAGGTTTAGGTTTATTTAGTTATTATTTATTTATTTTAGTTTATTTTATTTTTAATTTTTATTTTGGGTTTAGGGTTTAGGATTTAGGGTTTAGGGTTTGAGGATTTAGGGTTTAAGGTTTACGGTTTAGGCGATAGGCTTAGGGTTTAGGGTTTTTTGGGTTTGGGATTTAGGGTTTAGGATTTAAGTTTTAGGTTTAGTTTGTTTTAGTTTAGGGTTTTAATAGAACAAATTGATTCAACATTTCTTCTTTTTTTTTTCAAGTAACACACCAAGTGTTTTATGACACGATGGCATAGATCAGATGATGCAGCGTAGAAAATCAAAATCCTGATAACTAGAACCATCATAATGTAAAGAACAGTTTATAAGTGGCGGTCAGTGTCGTTCTTGGTTCTCTAGTTCTATCAGAACCACGGCCTCTCGCGTGATTCACCATCATATCCACGATCTCTCCCTCTTTGTCACCATGGATATAACCTCCATCGCTCTTCCCTCCATAACCACCCTTGCTCCAACCACCACCTCCATATCCAGCACCTAGATCCCCACCACCCTATGATAAGTCGCCTTCACCTTTTGCTTACCATGTTGGTCACGGTGATGTTCCTGTTGTTAAGGTTCTACCCATTCTTAGGGTTTAGGTTTAAGTTTTGGTTTAGTTTATTTTAGATTTAGGTTTAAGTTTTATTTATTTTAATTTAATTTATTTTAGTTTAGGTTTAGGTTTATTTTATTTTATTTATTTTAGGTTTAGGTTTAATTTTTATTTAATTTAATTTTAGGTTTATTTAATTTTATTTTATGTTTAGGTTTGATTTTATTTATGTTTTATATTTTTTATGTTTATTTTATTTTCTAGTTTAGTTTAGGTTTTTATTTTATTTATTTTATATTATTTTATTTAGGTTTAGGTTTTTTATTTATTTTATTTTTAGGCTTAGGTTTTATTTAGTTTAGGTTTAGGTTTTTAGGCTTTTAGGGTTTAAGGTTTAGGGTTTAGGTTTTAGGGTTTAGGGTTTAGGGTTTAGGGTTTAGGGTTTAAGGTTTTAGTGTTTAGGGTTTAACATTTTATGTTTAGGATTTAGGGTTTAGGGTTTAGGGCTAGTTTTAGGGTATAGGGTTCAAGGTTAGGGTTTTATTTTATTTTACTTTATTTTTTTTTAAAATTAAGTAAACTGGTAGGTTTATGTTTATTTAGTTTATTTTTGATTAATTTTAGTTTATTTTACTTTAATTTTTTATTTAGGTTTAATTTTAATTTTATTTAGGTTTAATTTTAATTTTATTTAGTTTAGTTTATTTATTTTATGTTTATTTATTTTAGTTAAGGTTTTTTATTTTATTTTTTTAGGTTTAGCTTTAGGTTTATGTTTACTTGTTAGTTTAGTTTTATTTTTATTTTTATTTTTACATTTTTAAGTTTAGGTTTTTTTAAGGTTTAGGTTTATGTTTTTATTTTATTTTTTTAGGTTTAGGTTTTAGGTTTATTTTATGGTTTATTTGTTTTTTAGTTTAGTTTAGTTTAGTTTAGTTTAGGTTTAGGTTATTTTTTTTAAATTTAGGGTTTAGGTTTTATTTATTATTTATTTTTTATGCTTATTTTTAGGTTTAGGTTTTATTTATTTTATTTTAGTTTATTTTTATTTTATTTTAATTTTTTTTAAGGTTTAGGTTTAGGATTAGGTTTTTGTTTAGGTTTTATTTTATTTTATTTTCATATTTTATTTAGGTTTAGGTTTTTTTATTTATTTTATTTTTAAGGTTCTATTTAATTTAGGTTTAGGTTTTTAGGTTTTTAGGGTTTAGGGTTTAGGGTTACAGTTTTTTATTTATGTGTTTTATTTAATTTTTTTAAATTTTTTTAAATTAAGTAAACTGGTAGGTTTAGGTTTATTTAGTTTATTTTTTATTTATTTGAGTTTATTTTATTTTTTATTTTTATTTAGATTTATTTTTATTTTAATGTAGTTTAGTTTATTTATTTTAGCTTTATTTATTTTAATTTGGGTTTTTTTTTATTTTGTTTATTTTAGTTCAAATTTATTTTTAGTTTAGTTTTTTTTTATTTTTTAGGTTTAGATTTTATTTTATATATTTTTTTTTTTTTGGCTTAGGTTTTTTATTTTAATTTTTTTAGGTTTTGTTTTAGGTTTTTATTTTAGGTTTATTTTTAGGTTTTATTTTTAGTTTAGGTTTAGGTTTACTTTTAGTTTATTTTATTTTATTTAGTTTAGGTTTAGGTTTAGGTTTAGTTTATTTTAGGTTTTGGTTTTGTTTTTTTTTTTAGTTTAGGTTTAGGTTTATTTTAATTTTATTTTAGGTTTAGATTTTTTTTAGTTCAGGGTTTATGTTTTATTTATTATTTATTTTTAGTTTTATTATTTAGGTTTAGGTTTTCATTTGGTTTTTATTTTATTTCTTTTTAGGTTTATTTCATTTTTATTTTAGGTTTAACTTTTATTTTACTTAGGTTGTTTATTTTTTACTTTAGTTTAGAATTTTATTTATTTAATTTTAGTTTAGTTTTTATTTTTTATTTTATTTTCCTTTTAGGTTTAGGTTTAGGTTTATGTTTTGGTTTAGGTTTTGGTTTAAGTTTTTATTTTGATTTATTATTTTATTTAATTTTGGTTTAGGTTTTTTTATTTATTTTATTTTTATGTTTTATTTAGTTTAGGTTTAGGTTTTTATCTTTTTAGGGTTTAGGGTTTAGGGTTAGTTTAGGGTTTGTTGTGGGTTTAGGGTTTAGGGTTTTTTTGGGTTTAGGCTTTAGGGTTTAGGGTTTAGTGTTCAAGTTGAAGGGTTTAGGGTATATGTTTTAAGGTATAGGGTTTAGAGTTTAGGGTTTAGGGTATTATGGTTTGATTTAGGTTTTAGATTTAGGGTTTAGGTTTTAGTTTAGGTTTAGGATTTTTGTTTTTTTTAGAGAACAAATTCATATTCAACATTTCTTTTTTTTTCAATTTCATCAACCAAGTAACACACCATCTAAGACCACGACAACATAGACAAAAAAAATGAGCATATAAAATCAAAAATTGTGATAACTATAGTACCGTCTGTCTTATGTGACACAATTTCATAAACAGATTGGATCAATTTGTTCTTGGTTCTCAGTTCCCATTAGATCCACCCTGGCCTCTTAAGTAGTCAGATCCACCATCATATCCCCGATCTCTCCCTCCTCCACCACCACGGTTGTAACCTCCATCGCTCCTCCCGACTTCATAACCACCACTACTTCGACCACCACCTCCATATGCACCTCCAGATTCCCCACCATCACTGTGATAACTATGGCCTTCGCCTTTGCCTCCATCGCCAGATCTAGGCTGAGCCTGGTTGAAGGTTGTTATTCAAGGTTCATTCTTAAGGTTTAGGGTATAGGTTTAGGGTTTTTGGTGTTTTTTTAATAATGAACAAATTCAAATTTAACATTTCTTCTTTTCAATTTGAACAACTAGGTAACAAACTAGAAGTGAGGTAATCAAATGACCTCCTTGGGGCCTAAACCCTTATGTTCCCGGGATGTCTAGACTATATACCCATTATCATTTAATCTTATATAAATCAATACATGAATAGAAGAAAGAGACCCTAACATTCATTCAGTTAAGTTATAAGCACATGCATTTCTTATGTATTTTTAGCTAGCATCATGAAACATATTATTATTCATTTATAAGCTTTTGAAAAATAGATTTAGATTTAATAGTGGTAATAGCATATATTAAATTAAATCAACACATGCAAACTTACATAAAGGTAATCCATTTTATTTTACTTGATTTTGAAAAGATGGAAGCATGAACTCAAATGACATACCAAATTTAACATGATTGGAAAGAGGAAAATCAAATATAAACATGTGATTCATTCAACCAAACTAGTTCTTAATGACAATCAAATCAAATAAGATTATTTAAAGCAAACTAAAGATTCTTAATTAATTAAGTTTTAGATTTGATTTGATTTAAAGAGGAGAAGAGAAATCATCACTTACTGTTTTAAACTGATTCCCACATTAGTGATTTGATTTAATTTAAGGAAATATAATTAAGTTGATTATATGGGTTAATAAAGTAGAACCCTTAATTAGATGAATTAATTACTCTTACCAATGTCACCTTGAAGTAATTAACTAAATGATCCAACATGATATGCATGGAAACTAAACTTGCAATGATCCTAGGAAATAAAAGGAGCCTAATCCAATTGGCTCATGATTAATGTTTAATTAGATTAAGGGACTTAATTAATTACTCTTATGGTTTTTTGACATATGTGGACTAACCATAATTTCATTAAACTCCTTTAAGTTATTAAACATCTAAAGATCTTCCCCATGACTTAATTAATTAATGTATGATGTGATTATGATTTCAATTTGATTAAATGATTAAATTAATTAGTTAAATCTTAATTAATTTCATTTAAAAAAGAAGAAGAAATGAACTAAGGGAAAGGGGTCCCAACCATATTCCTTAGTTCACTTACTATTGAACAATGATTAATAAACTTAATTAACCAATTTATTATTATTCATGGGATTAATTAATTGTTAATTAACTTAAAAGAGTAGTTAAGGTTTAATTAGTCAATTTTCTTAATTAAGTTTACAATAAATCCAGGGAAAATCATGGGAGGCAGAGGCCATCCTATTAAATTAACCCATAAAATTTTGGATTAATTGCTTAAGTGATTTAAAAGTAATTAAGCTAATTAATTTTGTAATTAAAACCTTAATTGTAGTTCAAAATTAGTTATGATCATTTTAATTAATTCTCCTCACTACCTTTAAAATGAGTATTTGTTTTTTATTTTTTATTTCTTTATGATTTTTTATGATTTTTAGAAGTTTCAAAAAAATAATTAGTATACTTTAAAGGCTAATCTAGGTGGACGTGGCACACTTTCCATGTGGCGTAGGATTCTTAAAATTTAAGACTTCGGTGCTACATTGGCGGTGGCAGGTGCTTTCTCTTATCATTTGATCTAAGATGGATGGCTATGATTAATCCCATAGCTTAATAGGTTAAATCAGATGATCTAGTGGATCTAATCGACCATCCATTCAACATGTGGAATGGATGGTGCTTGATCTAATCAGCAGTGAGGAGAATGAGTTTGTTACCATTAGGTTTTATGATTTAGGTTTATTTTTAATTTATTTAGTTACTTCATGTTTAGGTTTAGGGTTTTAGGGTTTAGGGTTTAGGGTTTAGGGTTAATGGTTTAGGGTTTAGGGTTTCTAGTTTTAGGATTTATGCTTGTAGAGTTTAGGGTTTAGGGTTTAATGTTTAGGGTTTTCTATGGTTTAGGGTTTAGGGTTGTAGGTTTCAGATTTAGGGTTTATGATTTTTTTTTAAATTAAGTAAACCAGTAGGTTAGGTTTATTTAGTTTAGTTTATTTATTTTAGTTTATTTTTTTTAAATTTTTTTTATTTTAGTTTATTTATTTTAGGTTTATTTCTTTTAGTTTAGGTTTTTTATTTTAGTTTAATTTTTAGGTTTAGGTTTAGGTTTAGTTTTATTTTTAATTAAGTTTTTTTATTTTATTGTTTAAGTTTAGGTTTTATTTTTTATTTTTAGGTTTATGTTTTATTTTTTAGGTTAGGTTTTAGGTTTATTTTTACATTTTATTTTTTTAATTTTGGTTTAGGTTTATTTATAGTTTATTTTATTTTATTTAGTTTAGGTTTAGGTTTTTTTTTATTTTAGTTTAGTTTATTTTAGGTTTATTTTAGTTTAGGTTTAGGTTTATTTTATTTTGTTTATTTTATTTTTATTTCAGGTTTAAGTTTTTTTTAGTTTATGGTTTAAGTTTTATTTAATATTTATTTTTAGGTTTATTTTTTAGGTTTAGGTTTTTATTTAGGTTTAATTTTTTTATAATTTAAGTTTATTTTATTTTTATTTTATTTCTAATTTTTTATGTAGGTTTTTTATTCTTAGGTTTATTTTATTTTTTAGTTTAGTTTAGGATTTTATTTATTTTATTCTAGTTTTTTTTAATTTTTATTTTATTTTATTTTTAAGTTTAGGTTTAGGTTTTAGTTTATATTTTTATTTTATTATAATTTTGTTTGGTTTGGTTTAAGTTTATTTATTTATTTTATTTTTAAGTTTAATTTAGTTTAGGTTTAGCTTTTTAGCTTTTTAGGGTTTAGGGTTTAGGTTTAGTATTAGTTTATGGTTTAAGGTTTAGGGTTTGGGGTTTGGGGTTTAGGGTTTAGGGTTTTGGGTTTAGGGTTTTGGGTTTAGGGTTTTTTTGGTTTAGGGTTTAAGGTTCAGGTTTTAGTTTAGGGTATAATGTTTTTGCTTTTTTTTAACAAAAATAAATTAAGAATCATCATTTCTTCTATTCAATTTCATCAACCAACATACTAATTTTCTAAGACACAACATGACATTTTATATTTTCTTTAGGTTTAGGTTTTAATTTATTTTATTTTAGTTTTAATTTAGTTTAGGTTTAGGTTTTAGGGTTTTAGGGTTTAGGGTTTTAGGTTGTAGGTTTTAGAGTTTAGGGTTTAAAGTTTAGGGTTTAGGGTTTAGGGTTTAAGTTTAGTGTTAAGAGTTTAGGGTTTAGGTTTAAGGTTTTAAGTTTAAGTTTAGGGTTTAGGGTTTAGAGTTTAGGGTTTAGGTTTGGTTGTAGGTTTTAGGGTTTTAGGTTTAGGGTTTAAGTTTAGGTTTTAGGTTTTAGATTTAGAGTTTAGGGTTTAAATTTAGTTTAAGTTTAGGTTTAAGTTTAGGTTTAAGGTTTTGGATTAGGGTTTAGGGTTTAGGGTTTAAGGTTTAGTATTTCGGCTTAGGGTTTAGGGTTTTTAGGGTTTAGGATTTGGGGTTTGGTGTTTTGGGTTTTTTAAGGGCTTATGGTTTAAGTTTTAGGGTTTTGGGTTTTAGGTTTAAGGTTTAGGGTTTAATGTTTAAGATTTAGGGTTTAGTTTTTTTTAAATTGAGTAAACCGGTATGTTTAGGTCTTTTAGATTATGTTTTATTTGTTTTAGTTCTTTTATTGAGGTTTATTTTTTATTTAGCTTACTTTATTTATTTTAGTTTATTTTTTAGGTTTAGGTTTAAGTTTAGGTTTTTTAGTTGAGTTTTATTTTTATTTATTTTCAATGTTTAGGTTTATGTTTTTATTTTATTTTTTTAGGTTTAGGTTTTAGGTTTTTATTTTTGGTTTATTTTTAGGTTAAATTTTTTAGTTTAGGATTAGGTTTGTTTTTAGTTTAATTTATTTAATTTATGTTTTTTAATCTTAGGTTTATTTTATTTTTTAGTTTAGTTTAGGTTTTTGTTTATTTTATTTTATTTAAAATTTTGTTAATGTTTAAGTTTAGGTTTTAGTTTAGGTTTTTATTTTATTTTATTTTTTATTTTATTTAGGTTTATGTTTTTTAAATTATTTTATTTTTATATTTTATTTAGTTAATTTAGGTTTTAGGTTGTTAGGTTTAGGGTTATGGTTTAGGGTTTAGGTTTAGTGTTTAGGGTTTTATGGTTTAGGGTTTAGCTAGGGTTTAGGGTTTAGGGTTTAGTGTATGGCTTTATAGTTTAGGATTTTTAGGGTTTAGGGTTTATGCTTTTGAGAGTTTAGGGTTTAGGGTTTAGGGTTAATTTTAGGTTTTAGGGTTAGGGTTTAAGGTTTAGAGTTAGGGTTAGGGTTTAGGGTTTAGGGTTTAGGGTTAATTTTGGGTTTTAGGGTTAGGGTTTAAGGTTTAGGGTTAGGGTTAGGGTTTAGGGTTTAGGGTTTAGGATTTAGGGTCTATTTAGGGTTAAGTGTTTAGGGTTTAGGGTTTAGGGTTGCTTTAGGGTTTAAACTTTAGGTTTAGATTTAGCATTTAGGGTTAAAGGTTTAGGTTTATAGTTTTAAAAAATTATGTAAACTAGATATACTTATTTAGTTTATTTTTTTTAGGTTTATTTTGTTTAGTTTATTTATTTATTTTATGTTTTAGTTTAGGTTTAGGTTTAAGTTTTATTTTAGGTTTATTTTTAGGTTTTATTTTTAGTTTAGGTTTAGGATAATTTTAGTTTATTTTATTTTTTTAATTTAGGGTTTAGGTTTTATTTATTTTAGTTTAGGTTTAGGTTTTTTTATTTATTTTATTTTTTTTTTTTTTGTTTAGGTTTTGGTTTTTTATTTTCATTATATTTTTAGGTTTATTTTTTAGGTTTAGATTTTTATGTAGTTTGTATTTTATTTTGTTTGGATAATTTTATTCTTATTTTACTTTTAATTTTTATTTTATTTAGGATTTTTATCCTTTGGTTTATTTTATTTTATTGTTTAGTTTAGGGTTTTATTTTTATTTTTATTTATTTTTATTTTTTATTTTATTTTTAGGTTTAGGTTTAGGTTTTAGTTTAAGTTTTATATATATATTTTAATTTTATTTTATTTAGGTTTAGGTTTTTTTATTTATTTTATTATTAGGGTTTTTAGGTTTTTAGGGTTTATGGTTCATGGTTTAGGGTTTAGGGTTTAGGGTTTAGGGTTTAGGGTTAGGGTTTAGAGTTTATGGTTTAGGGTTTAATGTTTAGGGTTTAGGGTTTAGAGTTTTGAGGGTTTAGGGTTTAAGGTTTAGGATTTATGTCTCAAGGTTAGCTTAGGGTTTAGTGCTAATTTAGGGTTTAGGGTTTACACTTTAGTGTTAAGGTTTTTTGTTTTTAGGCATTAGAGTTTAGGGTTATTTTAGGGTTTAGGGTTTAGGGTTTTAGTGTTTAGGGTTTAGGGTTTAAGGTTTAGGGTTTCGGGTTAGGGTTAGAGTTTTTTAGGATTTAGGGTTTAGTGTTTAGGGTTTAGGTTTATAGGTTTAAGGTTAGTTTTAGGGTTTAGGGTTTAGGGTTTAGGGTTTAGGATATAGGGTTTAGGATTTAGGGTTTTGGGTTTTAAAAAAAATTAATTAAGATAGTTTATTTAGTTTATTTTTTTATATTATTTTTTAGTTTTACTTAGTTTGGTTTATTTATATTAGGTTTTTTATTTTTGTTTATTTTTAGTTTAGTTTTTCTATTTTTTTAGGTTTAGGTTTTATTTTTTATTTTAGGTTTAGTTTTTTTATTTTTTTTTTTTTTTAGGTTTGAGGTTTTATTTTAGGTTTTTTTATAAGTTTTATTTTTTAGTTTAGGTTTAGGTTTATTTTTAGTTTATTTTATTTTATTTAGTTTAGGGTTTAGGTTTAGTTTATTTAAGTTTTATGTTTAAGTTTTATTTATTTTAGTTTAATATTAGGTTTATTTTACTTTATTTATTTTATGTTTAGGTTTTCTTTTTTAGTTTAGTGTTTAGGCTTTAATTTTTATTTATGTTTAGGTTTATTTTTTATTTAGGTTTTTATTTAGTTTTTATTTTATCTCATTTTAGGCTTATTTTATTTTTATTTTACATTTAGTTTTTATTTAATTTATGTTTTTTATTTATAAGTTTATTTTATGTTTTAATTTCATTTAGGTTTTTATTATTTTTTATTTATTAGTTTTATTTTTATTTTATTTTATTTTTACTTTTATGTATAGGTTTTAGTTTAGGGTTTTATTTTATTTTATTATTAATTTATTTAGGTTTAGGTTTTTATTTATTTTATTTTTATATTTTATTTGGTTTATGTTGAGGATTTTAGGTTTTAGAGTTTAGGGTTTAGGGTTTAGGGTTAGGGTTTTAAGGTTTAGGGTTTCAAGTTTTAGTGATTAGGGTTTTTAGTTTAGGGTATAGCTTTTAGGGTTTAAGGTTTTAGAGTTTAAAGTTTAGGGTTTAGGGTTTAGGGTTTTAAGGCTTAGGGTTTAGTGTTTAGGGTTGAGGTTTAGGGTTTGTTTTAGGGTTTCTGTTTAGGAATTTTTAAATTCAATAAACTTCATGGTTTTAGGTTCATTTAGTTTATTAAGTTTTATTTTCATTTATTTAGGTTTATTTTATTTTTATTTAGTTTAGTTTATTTATTTTAGGTTTATTTATTTTAGTTTTGGTTTTTATTTTAGTTTATTTTTTTAATTTTAGGTTTAGGTTTAGGTTTATTTTTTTGTTTCATTTTATTTTTATTTTATTTTTTTTAGGTTTAGGCTTTATTTTTATTTTTAAGTTTAAGTTTAGGTTTTTATTTTATTTTCTTAGGTTTGGGTTTTAGGTTTTTATTTTAGGTTTTATTTTAGGTTTTATTTTTTAGTTTAGGTTTAGGTTTATTTTTAATTTTTTTTAATTTTATTTAGGGTTTAGGTTTAGGTTTAGGCTTAGGCTTAGTTTATTTTAAGTTTAGGTTTAGGTTTTATTTATTTTAGTTTAGGTTTATGTTTATTTTATTTTTATTTTAGTTCAGGGTTTATGTTTTATTTTTTATTTATTTTTAGGTTTACTTTTTAAGTTTAGGTTTTATTTACTTTTTACTTTATTTTATTTTTATTTTAGGTTTAGTTTTTATTTTATTTAGGTTATTATTATTTTAGTTTAATTTTGGTTTTATTTATTTTATTTTATTTTAGTTTTATTTTATATTTAATTTTATTTTATTTGGTTTAGGTTTTAGTTTAGGTTTTCATTTTATTTTATTTATTTTATTTTTATTTAAGTTTTTTTATTTATTTTCTTTTTAGGTTTTATTTAGTTTATGTTTAGCTTTTTTGCTTTTTAGGGTTTAGGGTTTAAGGTTAGTTGAGCTTTTATAGCATAGGGTTTAGTGTTTGGGGCTTAGGGTTTAGGGGAATTTTTTTACAAGTTTTTATTATTTATTAGTTTATTATTATTATTAGTTTTTATTAGTTATTATTAGTTAGTTTATTATTAGTGTTAGTTATTATTATTATTATTATTATTATTATTATTATTATTATTATTATTATTATTAGTTTAGTTTATCATTTATTATTATTACTAATTATTATTGGGTTATTACTTACTTATTTAGTTTATTTAGTGGGTTTAGTTTTAGTTATTATTTTATTATTAGTTTTATTTAGTTTATTATTGTTTAGTTTAGTTATTTAGGTTTTTTTTTTAGTAGTTTATTATTAGTTTGTTAGTTTATTAGTTTATGTTATTAGTTTTAGTTAGTTAGCTATTTTATTATAAGCTTTTATTATTATTAGATATTATTATTAATTAGTTTATTGTTATTATTTATGAGTTATTATTATTTTTAGTTTTTATTTAGTAATTATTATTATTTATTAGTTTTATTTAATTGTTAGTTTGGGTTTTATTTAGTTTAGTTTTTTTTTATTTGGGGTTTAGGTTTTGTTATTTTGTTTTAGTTTATTATTATTACTTTAGTTACTTTAGTTTTTAGTTTATTTTATTTTATTTAGTTTTTATTATTTATTATTTTATTAGTTTTTAGTTAGTTATATTTAGTTAGTTGTTAATTTTAGTTTAGTTTAGTTATTCTTAGGTTTTAGTTCTTGGGTTAGTTATTATTATTAGTTTGGTTTGGGTTTAGTTTTAGTTTAGGGTTTAGGTTCATATTTAGTTTAGTTAGTTTTAGTTAGTTTAGTTATTATTATTAGTTAGTTATTGTTTATTTTTATTAGTTTAGTTAGGGTTTAGGCTTAGTTTTATTAGTCTATTACTGTAGTTATTTTGTTTTTAGTTATTATGAGTTATTTATTAGGTTTTAGTTTATTTTTTATTATTATAGTTTTTTATTAGTTATTAGGGTTTAGGTTTTTAGTTTAGTTTATTATTTAGTGGGTTTAGGTTTTATTAGTTTAGTTTATTAGTTTAGTTTTAGTTTAGTTTTTAGTTTATTATTATTATTATTATTATTATTAGTTATTTGGTTTAGTTAGTTATTATTTTATTTTATTAGTTTTAGTTAATTAATTAGTTTAGTTTTATTATTATTATGGTTTGGTTTGTTTTAGTTTTAGTTTAGTTTTATTAGTTTATTTTTTAGGTTTATTATTAAAATTATTTTAGTTTATTAGTTTTATTAGTTTTAGTTAATTTTAGTTTATTATTATTAGTTTATTATTATTTTAGTTAGTTTTATTTGTTTTTATTAATTTAGTTAATAGATTTAATTTATTATTTTGATTTTATTAATTTTTATTAGTTATTATTAGTTTAGTTATTATTATTATTATTATTAGTTTAATTATTATTATTATTAGTTAGTTTATTATTAGTTTTTTATTAGTTTTATTTATTGGGGTTTAGGTTTTTTATAGTTTTGTATAGTTATTATTTATTATTATTATTATTATTAGTTTAATTAATGGGGATTATGTTTTAGTTAGTTTTAGGGTCTGGGTTTTATTAGGTTTTACTAGTTTAGGTTTATTTAAGTTAGTTTATAATTATTTAGTTTATTATTGGTTATTAGGTTTATTATTATTATTATTAGTTAGTTAGTTTAGTTTGGTTTTATTATTATTTATTAGTTATTATTATTATTATTATTATTATTATTATTATTATTATTATTATTGGTTTTTAGTTTTAGTTATAATGATTTATTATATTATATTAGTTTAGGTTTTTAGTTTATTATTAGTTTGGTTTATTTTGGTTTATTATTATTATTGGTTTAGTTTATTATTAGTTATTATTAGTTTAGTTAGTTTTGGTTTTGTTAGTTGTTAATAGTTTTTTAATTAGTGGGTTTAGTTTATTAGTTTATTAGTTTATTAGTTTTATTAGTTTAGGTTTTACTTATTATTAGTTTATTATTAGTTATGTGTTTAGTTATTAGGTTTAGTTATATTATTAGGTTTAGTTTATTAGTTTAGTTTATGTTTTAGTTTAGTTTAGTTTACTATTAGGGTTTAGGTTTAATTTATTATTTATTTATTATTATTATTATTTTTTTATTATTTATTTAGGTTTTATTATTAGTTTAGTTAGTGGTTTATTTATTTATTAGTTTTTTATTTATTAGTTTTATTATTATTAGTTTATTAGTTAGTTAGGGTTTAGTTTTTAGTTAGTTTTTTAGTTTGTTTAGTTATTATTATTATTATTATTATTATTATTATTATTATTAGTTTTATGGGTTTAGTTAATAATTTAGTTTTAGTTTATTATTATTATTATTATTATTATTATTATTATTATTATTATTATTATTATTATTATTATTATTATTATTATTATTTATTATTATTATTTATTAGTTTATTAGTTTATTGGTTTGAGTTGTGGTTTAGTTATTTTATTAGTTTTAGTCATTAGTTTAGTTTATTGTTAGTTATTTATTATCATTAGTTTTAGTTTTATTAGTTATTTATTAGTAGTTTTGTTAGTTTATTATTAGTTTAGGTTTTTTATTTAGTTTATTTATTTTTATTATTATTATTATTATTATTATTATTATTATTATTATTATTATTGGTTTTAGTTTATCATTGGTTTTATTAGTTTTAGTTTTATTATTAGTTATTATTATTATTATTTATTAGTTGGGATTTATTATTATTATTATTATTATTATAATTATTATTAGTTTATGGGGTTTTTTATTAGTTTATTATATTATTTTGGGTTTAGTTAGTTATTATTATTAGCTTTAGTTATTAGTTTTTTTATTAGTTTTATTAGTTGGTTAGTTATAATTAGTTTTTTATTATTAGGTTTTTAGTTACTATTATTTAGTTATTAGTAATTGGTTTAGGTATTAGTTTGTTAGTTTTAGTTATTAGGTTTATTATTATAATTAGTTTTTAGTTTAGTTAGTTTATAGTTTAGTTATTATTGGTTTTATTAGGTTATTATTAGTTATTAGTTTAGTTTGTTTATTATTATTATTAGTTATTATTATTGTTGTTATTATTAGTTTTATTAGTTTATTATTAGTTATTAGTTTTATTATTACTTTTAGATTTATTATTATTAGTCTATTATTATGTTTAGTTAGTTTAGTTTTATTCATTTTATTTATTATTATTTATTGTTAGGTTTAGTTTTATTTATATTTAGTTATTATTAGTTTATTATTAGTTTATTATTAGTTTATTTATTATTTATTTGTTAGTTTTAGTTTTATTTATTAGTTTAGTTTATTAGTTAGTTAGTTTTATTAGTTTTATTAGTTTTAGTTTAGTTTAGGGATTTAGTGGTTTATTAGTTTAGTTTTTTTAGTTTTAGTTTAGTTTATTATTATTAGTTTATTATTTTTTTATTTATTTTATTAGTTTATTATTATAGGTTTAGGTTTTTAGTTAGTTTTATTAGTTTATTAGTTTTGTTTTATTAGTTATTAGTTTAGGCAGTTTTAGTTAGTTATTAGCTTTTAGTTTTTTAGTTTATTATTTAGTTATTATTAGTTTGTTTGTTTATTTTTTATTATTAGTTTTAGTTATTAGTTTATTATTATTAGTTATTATTAGTTTTAATAGTTTGGTTTAGTTTAATTTAGTGTTTAGGTTAAGTTATTAGTTAGTTATTTAGTTAGTTATTTATTAGTTTTAGTTAATTTTAGTTTAGTTTATGGTTTAGGTTTAGTTAGTTTTATTCAGTATTAGGTTTAATTTATTAAGGGTTGGGTTTTATTTTGTTAGGTTTAGTTATCAATTTTATTAGTTTAGGGTTTAAGTTTTTATTAGTTTAGTTATTATTAGGATTAGATTAGTTATTAGTTAGTTAGTTTAGTTTTAGTTATTAGGTTTAGTTTATTAGTTAGTTTAGTTATTAGTTTAGTTAGTTTTTATTTAGGGTTTAGGTTTATTAGTTATTATTAGTTAGTTTTATTAGTTTTTATTAGTTTATTAGTTATTAGTTTTTTATTACTATTATTATTAGTTATTAGTTTAGTTTATTTATTAGTTATTAGTTATAGTTTTATTATTATCATTATTATTATTATTATTATTATTATTATTATTATTATGTGATTAGTTATTATTAGTTTATTAGTTTATTTAAAAGGTTTTAGTTTATTTTTATTTAGTTAGTTAGTTTAGTTAGTTATTATTACTTTATTAGGTTTATTTAGTTATTATTAGTTTTAGTTTAATTTATAGGTTTAATTAATTAGTTTTGGTTATTATGTTTATTATTAGTTTTATTATTAGGGTTTAGGTTTATTAATTTTTAGGTTTAGTTAGTTATTAACTTTAGTTTATGGTTTAGTTATTAGTTTAGTTTATGGGTTTAGTTTTATTATTAGTTTAGTTTATTATTATTATTATTATTATTATTATTATTATTATTAGTTTAATTTAGGTTAATTATTATGTTTATTATTAGTTTATGTTTGTTTAGTTTTAGTTTTAGTTTATTATTTATTAGTTTATTTTTAGTTTTATTATTAGTTTAGTTATTAGTTTATTATTAGTTTTATTAGTTTAGTTTTTATTAGTTTTGTTTAATTAGGTTTATTTAGGTTTTAATGTTATTAGGTTTATTATTATTAAGGTTTATTAGTTTGTTTGTTATTATTAGTTATTATTAGTTTTTTACTTATTATTTTAGTTATTATTATTATGTTATTAGTTTATTAGTTTTTTTATTACTTTACTTATTATTATTATTATTATTATTATTATTATTATTATTATTATT
The DNA here is from genome assembly GCA_021442155.1 of Cymbidium sinense. Lineage (NCBI taxonomy): Eukaryota > Viridiplantae > Streptophyta > Magnoliopsida > Asparagales > Orchidaceae > Cymbidium > Cymbidium sinense. The sequence continues at coordinate 154,982,362 of CM038222.1, read as the reverse complement.
ATTATTATTATTATTATTAGTTTAGTGTAGGTTAATTATTAGGTTTATTATTAGTTTATGTTTGTTTAGTTTAAGTTTAAGTTTGTTATTTATTAGTTTATTTTTAGTTTTATTATTAGTTTAATTATTAGTTTATTATTAGTTTATTAGATTAGTTTTATTAGTTTAGTTTTATTAGGTTTATTTAGGTTTTAATGTTATTAGGTTTATTATTATTAAGGTTTATTAGTTAGTTTAGTTATTATTAGTTATTATTAGTTTTTTACTTATTATTTTAGTTATTATTATTATGTTATTAGTTTATTAGTTTTTATTAGTTTACTAGATATTATTATTATTAGTTTTAGTTTTATTATGGGTTTAATTTAGTTTTATTAGTTATTATTATTAGTTTTATTTAGTTTATTAGTTTTAGTTTAGTTAGTAATTTATTAGTTTAGTTAGTTTCTTTAATATTTAGGTTTTAGTAGGTTTTTATTATCATTTATTAGTTATTATTATTATTAGATGTTAGTTTAGTTATTATTAGGTTGTAGTTAGTTTATCATTAGTTAGTTAATTATTAGTTTATTCTTATTAGTTTATTAGTTTATTATTATTTATTAGTTTAGTTATTATTATTTAGTTATTAGTTTATTATTAGTTTAGTTAGTTTTAGGTTTTTTAGTTATTAGTTTATTAGTTTAGTCAATTATTAACTATTTAGTTATTTAGTTATTATTAGTTTTATTAGTTAGTTTTTTTATTAGTTTAGTTTTTTTTAGGTTTTAGTTTATTAGTTCAATTTTATTTTTTTTATTTAGTTATTATTAGTTATTATTTATTATAATAATTAGTTACTATTAGTTTTATTAGGTTTATTTAATTATTATTAGTTTTATTTAGGTTTTAATTATTATTTTATTAGTTGGTTTATTATGTTTATAGTTTTTATTATAAAAAAATAATATTATTATTATTACTTATTAGTTTAGTTTATTATTATTTATTTATTAGTTTATTAGTTAATTTTGTTTTAAGTTTATTATTAGTTTATTATTAATTATTAGTTTAGTTTATTATTAGTTAGTTTGGTTAATATTAATTATTATTTAGTTATTCAGTTTTTAGTTTATTAGTTTAGTTAGTTAGTTATTAGTTGGGGTTTAGTTTAGTTAGTTGGTTTAGTTTATGTGTTTAATTATTAGTTTATTATTCATTTATTAGGTTTAGTTATTATTATTTTAGTTAGATTTTATTAGGGTTTAGGTTTTAGGGTTTTAGGTTTTAGGGTTTAAGGTTTAAGGTTTAGGGTTTAGGGTTTAAGGGTTTAGGGTTTAGGGTTCTAAGCATTTAGGGTTTAGGGATTAGGGTTTAGGTGGTCTAGGATTCAAGTTTTAGTTTAGGGTTTAGGGTGGGTTTTTTATTTTATTTATTTTTTATAGAGAACAAATTGGATACAGCTTCTTCTTTTCAATTTCATCAACCAAGTAACACACCAAGTTTTCTAAGACACATGATGACATAGATAAAAATGAGCACGCATAGAAAATCAATAAACCTGATAACTCGAACTTCCTAAGAAAGACATAGTTCCAATAGCAGCATATCAGATTAATCATTCTTCAGTGTCTCCAGTTCCCACCAAAACCACCACGACCTATTCTATAACGGGATCTACTATCATATCCCGATCGTCCTCACCCCGGATGTAACCTCCATTGATCCTCCCACCTCCACAACCACAATTGCTCCGACCACCACCTCCATATCCACCAACACCTCTAGATCCCCCACCACCACTACGATAATCACTTCCTCCTCTTGCCTCCACCGCCAGATCTAAACTGAGCTTGATGGTGATGTTCCTACCATCAAGGTTCTACCCATTCTTAGGGTTTAGGTATATTATGTTTTAGGGTTTAGGTTTATTAGGTTTATTTTTTAATTCATTTAGTTACTTTAGGTTTAGGTTTAGGGTTAGCATTTGGGTTTGATTTTGGGGTTTATACTTTTAGGGTTTAGGGTTTAGGTTAGGTTTTAGGTTTTAGTTTAGGTTTAGGGTTTGGTTTTAGTTAGGTTTGGGCTTAGGTTATTGTTTTTATTTAGCTTTAAATTTAGTGTTTTGAGGTTTATTTGGTTTAGGTGGTTTAGGGTTTAGGTTTAGGTTTAGGTTTTAGGTTTTAGGGTTTAGTTTAGGTTTAGTTTTAGGTTTAGGGTTTATGTTTAGGTTTAGATTTGTATAGGTTTAAGTGGTTAGTGTTAGGTTAGGTTTATTTTTTGATTGGGTTTAGTTTTAGGTTTATTGTAGGTTTAGGGTTGTAGTTTAGGGTTTAGTGTTAATTTAGGTTTAGGGTTTTAAAAGCAAACCCAGGTTAATTTTATAATTTATTTAGCTTATTTATTTTAGTTTTATTTTAATTAATTTAATTTAATTTTATTTAGTTTAGGTTTGGTTTTGGTTTTTTTTTTTTACTTTATGTTTTATTTTATTTTATTTTTATTTTATTTTTTAGTTTAAGTTTTTATTTATTTTATTTTAGGTTTTATTTAGTTTAGGTTTAGGTTTCTAGGTTTTAGGGTTTAGGTTTAGGTTTAAGGTTTGGGGTTTAGGGTTTGGGTGTAGGGTTTGTGGTTTAGGGTTTATGGTTTAGGTTTAGTGGGTTTAGGTTTAGGGTTTAGGGTTTAGGGTTTAGGGTTTTATGGTTTAGGGTTTAGGGTTTAGGTTTAGGGTTTTAAGGTTTAGGGTTTAGGGTTTAAGGTTGTAGGTTTAAGCTTTAGGGTTTAGGGTTAGTTTTAGGGTTTAGGGTTTAGTGTTAAGTTTTTCTTTAGTTTTATATATTATTATATATTAAGAAACGCTAGGTTTAGGATTTAGTTTATTAGTTTTTTTTTTTATTTTAGTTTATTTATTTAGTTTATTTTATTTATTTTGGGTTTATTTATTTTAGTTTAGGTTTTGTATTATAGTTTATTTTTTTAGGTTTAAGTATAGGTTTAAGTTTATTTTTAGTTTGTATTATTTTATTTTATTTTATATTTTAGGTTTAGGTTATATTTTTTTATTTTTTAGAGGTTAAGGTTTTTTATTTTATTTTTAGATTTAGGTTTTAGGTAGGATTATTTTAGGTTTTATTTTTCAGTTTAGGTTTAGGTTTATTTTAAGTTTATTTATTTTATTTAGAGTTTTTGTTTAGGTTTAGGTTTAGTTTATTTTAGGATTAGGTTTAGGTTTCTTTTAGTTTAGGGTTTATATTTTATTTTTTAGATTTATCTTTCTAGGTTTAGATTTTTATTTAGTTTTTATTTTATTTTATTTCATTTTTTATTTTTATTTTAGGATTAGTTTTTATTTAATTTAGGTTTTTTCTTTTTTATTTTTATTTAGGTTTTTATTTATTTTATTTTATTTTAGTTTTAATTTTTATTTTATTTTATTTTAGATTTAGGTATAAGTTTAGGTTTTAGTTGATGTTTTATTTAATTTATTTTTATTTTTTTTGGTTTAGGCTTTTTTTATTTATTTTAATTTTATATTTTATTTTAGGTTTAGGTTTTTTTTTTGCTTTTTTAGGGTTTAGGGTTAGTTGAGTTTAGGGTTTAGGGTTTGGGTTTAGGGTTTAGGATTAGGGTTTATGGTTAGCTGAGGGTTTAGGGTTTAGGGTTTAGGATTTAGGGTTAAGGGTTTAGGGTTTAGGGTTTAGGGTTTAGGATTTAGGGTTTAGGGTTTAAGTTTTAGGTTTAGGGTTTAGGTTTTAGTTTAGGGTTTAGAATTTTTGGTTTATTTTTAATAGAGAATAAATTCAGATTCTTCATTTCTTCTTTTTGATTTCATCAACCAAGTAACATACCATGTTCTCTAAGACATAAGCGACGAGATACATAAAAAATGAGAACACATAGAAAATCAAAACTCTAGATAACTAGAACCGTCTCTACTGTAAAGACTTTGTTCCATAAGCGATCAGTGTGCTTCAATTTCTCTACTTCCCATCAAAACCACCCCGCTCTCTTGAGAAGTGGGATCCACCATCATATCCTGATCTATCACCCTGACACCACCACAGCTGTAACCTCACTCGCTCCTCCCACCTCCATAACCACCACTACTCCGACCACCAATTCCATATGCACCAGCACCTCCAGATCCCCCACCACCACTGTGATAACTACCGCCTCCGCCTTTGCCTCCAGATCTAGACTTTGCCTGGTAGGCGAGGATGTTCCTGCCGTCAAGGTTCTGCCCATTCTTAGGGTTTAGGTATTTTAGTTTTATGGTTTAGGTTAAATTTTTAATTTATTTGGTTACTTTAGGTTTAGGTTTAGGGTTTCAGGTTTTTAGTTTAGGCTTTAGGGTTTAAAGTTAGGGTTTAGGGTTTAGCATTTAGGGTTTATGGTTTAGGGTTTATGATTTTATGGTTTATGCTTTTAGAGGATAGGGTTTAGTGTTAGGGTTTAAGATTTAGGGTTTAGGGTTTAGGGCATAGGGTTTAGGGTTTAGGGTTTAAGGTTTTAGGTTTCATTTTTTTAGGGTTTAAAGTTTAGGGTTTATGGTTTAGGGTTTAGAATTTTTAGAGTTTAAGGTTAATTTAGGTTTTTATTTAGTTTATTTTAGTTTAGTTTTTATTTTTTATTTTAGGTTTATGTTTAGGTTTTAGTTTGGGTTTTTATTTTATTTTATTTTATTTTGGATTAGGCTTATTTATTTATTTTATTTTTAGGTTTTATTTTGTTTAGGTTTAGATTTTTATGTTTTTAGGGTTTAGGGTTTATTTAGGATTGTTAGTTTGGGGTTTAGGATTTAGGATTTAGGATTTAAGTTATAGGTTTTAGGGTTTAGGGTTTGGGTTTAGGTTTAGGTTTAGTGTTGGGTTTTAGGGTTTAGGGTTAGTTTTAGGGTTAGGTCTTTTTTAAATAAAATAAACCCGTGGTTTAGGTTTATTTAGTTTATTATTTTATTTTAGTTTTATTTTTATTTTTGGTTTTTTTTTAGTTTAATTTATTTATTTCAGTTTTTTTTAGTTTATTCTTTAGGTTTAGGTTTAGATTTAGGTTTATTTTTTCTAATTAGTTTTATTTTAGTTTATTTTTAGTTTAGGTTTTATTTTTATTTTTATGTTTAGGTTTAGGTTTTTTTACTTTATTTAATTTCTTGTTTAGGTCTTATGTTTTTTATTATTTTGGTTTATTTTATGTATTTATTTTTTTAGTTTAGGTTTAAGTTTATTTTTAGTTTATTTTCTTTTATTTAGTTTAGGTTAAGGTTTAGGTGTAGTTTATTTTAGGTTTAGGTTTAGGTTTTATTTATTTTCATTTAGTTTATTTTAGTTTAGGTTTAGGTTTATTTTATTTTTAGTTTAGTGTTTTTTTTTACTCTAGCATTTAAGTTTTTATTTAATTTTTATTTTAGGTTTAGTTTCTATTTTAGTTAGTTTCATTTATTTATTTTAGTTTAGTTTAGGTTTTTATTTATTTTATTTTAGTTTAATTTTTATTTTTTATTTTATTTTATTTTTAGGTTTAGGTTTAGGTTTTAGTTTATATTTTTATTTTATTTTATTTTTGTTTAGGTTTGTTTATTTATTTTATTTTTAGGTTTTATTTAGTTTAAGTTTAGGTTTTTATCTTTTTAGGGTTTAGGTTTAGTTTAGGGTTTAGGGTTTGAGGTTAAGTGTTTAGGGTTTAGTGTTTAGGGTTTAGGGTCTTAGGGTTTAAGGTTTAAGGTTTAGGGTTTAGGTTTTAGGGTTTAGTGTTTAGCATTTAAGTTTTAAGTTTAGTGTTCAGGTTTTAGTTTAGGGTTTAGGGTTTTTTGTATTTTTTTTTAATAAAAAACAAATTCAGATTCAACATCTCTTCTTTTCAATTTAAATCACCCAAGTAACACACCAAGTTTTCTAAGACACAGGTGGTGACATAGATAAAAATGAGCATAGAGAAAATCAAAAGTTCTAGATAACTAAACGCTCTACTATGAAGACACAGTTCCATAAGCACCAAATCGAATGATTCTTGATTCTTGGTTCTCGATCACCTATTTAGTGAAATCCATCATCATATCCCATCTCCCTTCACCACCACCACCGTAACCTCCATCGCCTCCTCGCCTCCATAACCACCACTACTCTAACCATGACCTCCATATCCACCAGCCAGATCAAGACTTAGCTTGGTTGATAGCGATGATGTTCTGCCATCAAGGTTTTCCTATTCTTAGGGTTTATGTTTAGGTTTAGGTTTATTAGGATTAAGGGTTTAGGTTTATTTTTAAAATTATTTAGTTACTTTAGGTTTAGGTTTAGGGTTTGGGGTTTAATGTTTAGGGTTTAGGGTTGGTTCAAGGTTTATGGTTTAGAGTTTAGGGTTTAGGGTTTTGATTACGCTTTTATGGTTTAGGGTTAAGGTTGAGTTTAGCATTTATTAGGGTTTAGGGTTTAGGGTTGTAGGTTTAGGTTTAGGGTTTAGGATTTATGGTTTAGGGTTTAGTTTATTTTTTAAAATTAAGTAAACCTAGGTTTAGTTTATCTAGTAATTTAGTTTATTTTTATTTATTTTAGTTTACTTTATTTTTTTATTTTATTTAGGTTTATTTTTATATTTAGTTTAGTTTATTTATTTTAGTTTAGGTTTTATTTTAGTTTATTTTATAGGTTTAGGTTTAGGTTTTATTTTTTAGTTGAGTTTTATTTTTATTTTATTTTTTAGGTTTAGGTTTTATTTCTATTTTTAGGATTAGGTTTAGGTTTTAATTTTATTTTTTTAGGTTTATGTTTTAGGTTTTTATTTTAGGTTTATTTTTAGGTTTTCTTTTTTTAGTTTAGATTTAGGTTTATTTTAGTTATTTAATTTTATTTAGTTTAGGTTTAGGTTTAGGTTTTATTATTTTAGTTTAGTTTATTTTAGTTTAGGTTTAGGTTTATTTTATTATTATTTTAGATTTAGGTTTTTTTTAGTTTAGGGTTTAGGTTTATTTTTTAATTATTTTTTTTTTGGTCTTTTTAGATTTATATATTTATTTATTTTATTTTATTTTATTTTATTTTAGGCATATTTTATTTTATTTTATGTTTAGTTTTTATTTTATTTAGGTTTTATTCTTAGGTTTATTTTATTTTTAGTCTAGTTTAGTTTTATCTATTTATTTTAGTTTATTTTATTTTATTTATTTTAGGTTTAGGTTTGGTTTAAATTAAGTTTTATTTTATTATATTTAGGTTAGTTTTTTTATTTAATTTATTTTATGTTTTTTTTTTAGTTTATGGTTAGGTTTTTTATGTTTAGGTTTTAGGTTTTGGGTTTTAGGTTTTTTTATGGTTTTAGGGTTTAGGGTTTAGGGTTTGTTTTATTGTTTGGGGTTCTGGTTTAGGGTTTAAGGTTTAGGGTTAGTTTAGGGTTTAGGGTTAGTGTTTTAATTTATTTTATTTTGATTTATTTATTATTTATTATTTTAAAATTAAGTAAATTGGGGTTTAGTTTATTTAGTTTATTTTTATTTTAGTTTATTTTAATTATAATTTCTATTTAGGTTTATTTTAATTTTATTTAGTTTAGTTTATTTATTTATGCTTATTTATTTTAATTTAGCTTTTTTATTTTAGTTTATTTTTTTAGGTTTAGGTTTTTTTTTAGTTTAGTTTTATTTTTATTTTATTTTATATTTTTAGGTTTAGGTTTTATTTTTTTTATTTTAGGTTTAGGTTTAGGTTTTATTTTATTTTTTTTTTAGGTTTAGGTTTTAGGTATTTATTTTATTTATTTTTATTTTTGGGTTTATTTTTTATTTTATTTAAGTTTAGGTTTATTTTAGTTTATTTTATTTTATTTAGTTTAGTTTAGGTTTAATTTATTTTAAGTTTAAGTTTCATTTTATTTATTTTGTTTAGTTTACTTTAGTTTAGGTTTAGGTTTATTTTATTTTTAGTTTAGAGTTTTGGTTCTTTTTTTTCAAGTTTAGGTTTTTATTTAGTTATTATTTTATTTTATTTTTATTATAGGTTTAGTTTTTATTTTTTTTAGGTTTTTTATTTTTTTAGTTTAGTTTAGGTTTTTATTTATTTTATCTTTGTTTAGTTTTTATTTTTAGTTTTATTTTCTTTTTAGGTTTAGGTTTAGGGTTTAGTTAATGTTTTTATTTTATTTTTTAGGTTTTTATTTATTTTCTTTTAGGTTTATTTAGTTTAGGTTTTGATATTTAGCTTTTTAGTGTTTAGGGTTTATGGTATTTTTTGGGTTTAGGGTTTAGGGTTTAGAGTTTAGGGTTTAGGGTTTAGGGTTTAGGTTTTAGGGTTTGGGGATTAGAGTTTATGGTTATAGGGTTTAGGGTTTAGGGTTTAGGGTTTAGTGTTTAGGTTTAGGGTATAGGGTTTTGAGATTTTAGGGTTTTGGTTTAGGTTTTAGGGTTTTAGGGTTTTGGATTTTTGGTTTTATTTTTTAACAGAGAACAAATTTAGATTCAACATTTCTTCTTTTTGATTTCATCAACTAAGTAATAGACCATGTTTTCTAAAACCAGGCGATGATAGATAAAAAATGAGCACCCATAGAGCAAATCAAAAACTTTAGATAACTAGAACCATCTCTACTATAAAGACACAGTTCCATAACCAGTAGATAGGATTGGCCATGCTTCAGTTTCTCCAGCTCCCATCAGAACCACCTAGGGCTCTCGACTAGCAGGATCCACCATCATATCCCTGATCTCTCCCTCCCCCACCACCATGGTTGTAACCTCCCTCGCTCTTCCCACCTCCATAACCACCATTATTTTGACCACCACCTCCATATCCACCAGCACCTCCAGATCCCACAACACCACTGCAATAACCTCCACCTCCACCTTCACCTCCATTGCAGTTTGAGCCTTGTTGATGTTCTGCCATCAGGTTACGCTCATTCTTAGGGTTTAGGTTTAGGTTTAGGTTTAGGTTTATTAGGTTTTAGGATTTAGGTTTATTTTGTAATTTATTTAGTTACTTTAAGTTTAGGTTTATGGTTTGGGGTTTAGGGATTAGGGTTTAAGGTTTGGGATTTAGGGTTTAGGGTTTAGAGTTTAGGGTATAAGATTTTAGGGTTTATGCTTTTAGGGTTTAGTGTTTAGGGTTGTGGTTTATGGTTTAGGGTTTAGGGTTTTTTAGGGTTTAGTGTTTAGGTTTGTAGGTTTAGGGTTTAGGTTTTAAGGTTTAGGATTTAGGGTTTATGGTTTTTTTTTAAATTAAGTAGTATGTTTTGGTTTATTTAGTTTATTTTATTTTTTTAATTTTTTAGGTTTTTTATTTTCTTTAGTTTATTTATTTTAGGTTTATTTATTTATTTTAGGTTTCTTACTTTAGTTTATTTTTTTAGGTTTAGGTTTATTTTATAGTTGAGCTTTATTTTTATTTTATTTTTTAGGTTTAGGTTTCTTTTTTTTACTTTTAGGTTTAAGTTTAGGTTTTTATTTTATTTTTTTTAGGTTTAGATTTTAGGTTTTTAATTTAGGTTTTTTTTTTAGTTTAGGTTTAGGTTTATTTTTATTTTATTTTATTTTATTTTGTTTGAGGTTAAGGTTTACTTTATTTTAGGTTTAGGTTTAAGTTTAGTTTATTTTATTTTATGTTTATGTTTATTTTATTTTGTTTATTTTAGGCTTAGGTTTTTTTTAGTTTAGGGTTTAGGTTTTTTTTAATTTATTTTTAGATTTATTTTGTAGGTTTAGGTTTTTATTTAGTTTTTATTTTATTGTATTTTATTTTATGTTTATTTTATTTTTATTTTACCTTTAGTTTTTATTTTTTTTAGGTTTTTTTATTTTTTTTATTTTATTTTTAGTTTAGTTTAGGTTTTATTTATTTTATTTTAGTTTAATTTTTATTTTTATATTATTTTATTTTAAGTTTTAGTTTATTTATTTTATTTTATTTAATTTATTTATTTCGGTTTAGGTTTTTTTTACATATATATTTTATTTTAGGTTTTTTATATAGTTTAGGTTTAGGCTTTGAGGGTTTTAGGGTTTAGGGTTTAGAATTTAGGGTTTAGGGTTTAGGGTTTAGGATTTAGGGTTTGGGGTTTAAGGTTTAGGGTTTAGGTTTAGGGTTTACATTTTGGTTTAAGGTTCAGGTTTTAGTTTAGGTTTAGGGTATTTGGTTTTTTTTTTTAACAAAGAACAAATTCTGATTCAACATTTCATCTTTTTTATTTCATCAACCAAGTAACAAAATAGGGTAGTCAGGTAATCAAATGACCTCCTTGGGGCTAGCTAAAGCCTTGTGTTCCCGGGATGTCCAGTCTATATACCCATTACAATTCAATCTTATACAAATCAACACATGAATAGAGGAAAGAGAACTCAACATTCATACACTTAAGCTATAAGCACATGTATTTTTTATTTATTTATAACTAGCATGATAACACATATTATTTTTCATTTATAAGCTTTTGAAAAATACATTTGGATTTAATAGTGATAATAGCCATGAATATATTAAATTAAATCAACACATGCAAACTTACTAAAGAAAATCAATTTTATTTTACTTGATTTTGAAAAGATGGATGCATGAATTCAAATGACATACCAAATTTAACATGATTGGAAAGAGGACAATCAAACATAAGCATGTGATTCTTTCAACCAAAGTAGTTCTTAAGGATAATCAAATCAAATAAGATTATTTAAAGCAAACCAAAGCATATTTTTTAATTAAGTTTTGGATTTGATTTAATTTAAAGAGGAGAAGAGAAATCATCTCTTGTTATTTTAAACCCATTCCTTAATGATTTGATTTAATTTAAGGAAATATAATTAAGTTGATTTTATGGGTTAATTAGGTTGAACCCTTAATTAGATGAATTAATTATGAAATCATCACTTGTTGTTTTAAACCCATTCCCACATTAGTGATTTGATTTAATTTAAGGAAATATAATTAGGTTGATTTTATGGGTTAATTAAGTTGAACCCTTAATTAGATGTATTAAAGTATATGCAAGGAAAATAAACTTGCAATGAGCCAACATGATATGTCAGCTTGCTTGGAAAATAAACTTGCAATGATCCTAGGAAATAAAGGCGAATGCAATTGGCTCATGATTAATAGTTAATTAGATTAGACTTAACTAATTACTCTTATGGTTTTCCCACCCATGTGGACTAACCATAATTTCATTAAACTCTTTAGGTTATTAACACCTAAAGATCTACCCCATGATTTAGTTCATTAAGGTGTGATGTGATTATGATTTCAATTTGATTAAGTGATTTAATTAATTGGTTAAATCTTAATTAATTTCATTTTAAAAAGGGTGAAATGAACTTGGGAAAGAGGTCCCAACCCTATTCCTTAGTTCACTTAGTGTTGAACAATGATTAATAAACATAATTAACAATTTATTATTGTTCATGGGATTTATTATTCATTAATTAAAGAGTAGTTAAGGTTTAATTAGTCAATTTTCTTATCTAATTGAGCAATAAATCCCAAGAAAATGATGGGAGGCAAACATCATCCCATTAAATTAACCCACAAAATTTGAGATTAATTGCTCAAGTAATTTAAAAGTAATTAAGCTGATTAATTTTTTAATTAAACCTTAATTACTATTCAAAATTAGTTAAGATCATTTTTAATTATTTCACCTCTAGAATACCTTTAAAATGAGTATTTATTTGCATTTTTTTATCTCTATATGATGTTTTATGATTTTTAGAACTTTCAACCATTAAAAATGATTAATTAAGCCTAATCCTTTCGGCGCCACGTGGTGCATTGATGTGGCATGCTTTCCATGCGATGTCGCGGGATTGGCTACTTAAAACTTATCTGACTCAATACTTACGTGGCGTGGCAGTCGCATTCGTCATCCATCGATCGATGGCTATGATTAATCCACATATTAATAATTAAATTAGATCGATCTAGCATATCTAATCGGCCGTCCATTCGATCATGCGAGCAAATTGCATAACTCACAAGTGAGGGAGAATGGTCTCACAGCTCACTTGATCAAAGTTTACCCGAGCTTGGATCAACTCAAAAGGATCCCACATTTACAACATCGATTGGAGGGAATCCAACGATCAAGATCACACGATGTAAGTTTTCTTCAAAGATCTCCAACCCATTTTAGCTAAGGATCAATTTTGGAAGCATACCTCAGAAGCTCAAGGCGGTTGCTCAATTGGATCAATTCCTTGGTGTTTGCTCAAAAAGCCATGAACCAATGATTTTGAGATCAGTTTTGATCATAATCCCACCTCCGGTGCTTGAAAAGCTTGGGAAATGAATTATTCTTGCTCGATGAGGCCTAGGGAAGGTGTGTGGAAAGTTGATTTGAGTTTGATGGAGACATGATGAAGTTAGGCCAAAAATGGGAGTGTCCTATTTTGGGATGGACGGGAATGGCATTTTTTTATCAAGGAACGAGCTTGGGAGCTTAAGGATTGGCTATAGCAGCTCGTCTTGGGTAGCTAAAACTAAAGAATAATTTTTGTGTGTGTTTAAGTGGAAATGGGGTGTATACCCTTCAACTTGACGGTGGGATTGGGTTTGACTTCAAGTGGCCTCGACCATCTCAAGGAGTCATGGGTGGAAGGGAGGTGAGGTGGCTGCTTGGTTGGAAGGTGTGGGGGTCACAAGGAGGAATCATGAGTGTCCTAAGGGTTTCAAATGCTTTAATGGGGAGGGTGAGGTGATTTCACCTCTTATGGGTCATGGCCAACCTAACCATCCCATGGGTCATGTTGGGTAGTGTCCTAGGTGGCTAGGTAGACCATTGGGAGATTACTAAGTGGCTAAGGAATGGAAATGTCCACTTACATGGGTGATTGTCTCATGTGATGCCCTTGCATAAGGGTAGAATGATTATTTGGCATTGGATTTGATTTTGTCAGATTTGAAATGAGCCAAAAGTGGATTAGCCCAAATTTCAAGTCAATTGGAGTTGATTTGGTTAGGTTTGGCTCAATTTGACTCATTTAGGTCAAATTGGGTTAGGTTGAGTCAAGTTGACCAATTGGTCAAATTGGGTCAAACCAAGGGTTGGGTTAAGTTCATATGATCATTTGGGATATTTTGGTTTAATTGGTTTGGTTTAGTTTGGCTTAGATTTAATTTTGGCTCATTTGAATTCATTTGGGTCAAATGGGTTAAGTTGACCAATTTGACCTAATTGGCCAAATTGGCTTGGGTTGAGTGTTGGTTTGGGTTTTGTTGACCAATCAAAGATGATTATAGGCTTTTGTTTCAATTAATTTGGATTTTGTTTTGATTTAGGCCAACTTGAACCTTTAGGTCAAATTGGGCTAAGTAGGTCAATTGGGTCCAATCATGGCTTTGGTTAAGTTCAACAATCAATTTGGAATGAACTTAAGCCATTGGTTGCAATCAATTTGTTTTATAATTTGATTTGACCTAATTTTGTCTTTTAGGTAAATTTGGGTCAACTTGGGTCAAGAGGGCCAATTCGGTTTGGCTTGACTCAATTAAAGGTCAATTAAAAGTCATATTCAAATATAGATTTTGATTTTGTATGAATCATTAGTTTAAAGGGATTTGGATTAGGTTGAAATTTGGCTAGTTTGGGTTCATATGGGTTAAGGGGTTGACTTGGTTAAATGACCAAGTTGACTTAGTTTGACCCAATTTGTGACAATTGATCAACCTAGGGTGATCAACAATCATGATGAGAGTTTTTGATGGGCTTGGTTCAATCTAATTTTGGTTGGATTAGAACTTGGCTCAAATAGGTCAAATTGGCTACTTTGGGTCAAGTTGACCAATTGGTTTAGTTGGCTTGATTTTGGGTTTAGTTTGATTTAGTTGAGTTTATATATAGATTTGGGATTGACATATAAATTCAATTACAATTGGCTTGGGTTCAAATGGGTTTTGGTTCATTTGAACATTTCAAATCAAAAGGGTTAAGTTGGATTTGACTTTGGTTGATTTGGGTTTAGCTTGATGATTGTATATTTCATTTATATTTGTGAATACAATTGAAGGTATGATTGATTCATGAGAAAATAAAATGAATTTGGGTTTTGGAATGAAGGAATTTGGCCAAATCCTTCGTGTTGGGTCATGTGGCTTAGGTTTGAATTTTGATTTGGCTTGATTTAGTTTTGATGATTTAAATGTATATTTCGTTTAAATTTGTGAAGATGATTAAAGATATGATTGATTTGTTAGAAAATCAATTGAGTTTTACTTGATTTGAATTAAGATTTGGCTAAGTCCATGGGATAGGTCATATGGCTTAGGAAGGGTTTTGATTTAATTTGATTTAGTTTTGATCATTTAAATGTAGTTTTGATCTATATTTAGGAAGATGACTTAAGATATAAATTGATTATGAGAAAATCAATTGATTTTGGATTTATTTGGATTAAGATTTGGCTAAGTCCATGGGATAGGTCATATGGCTTATGAAGGGTTTCAAGTTTGGATTTGATCATGGGCTTTAATCATTTGGTTTTGGAATTTGGGTTTGGATTTGGATTTGAATTTGATGTTTTAATTGAACTTGAAGTTTGGTTTTAGAAAGAAAACATGGATTAGATTTGGGTTGTAGGGTTGGTGGATTATCCTAATCCTTAAAGCATAAGCTAATCCTATGGTTAACCCTTCTAAGTCTTTAGGCTTAGGTTAAGTGTTTACCTAATTGTTAGAAGTGTCTTATCACTAGGGAAGTCTTAGTGTATAGAAGACTCCTAAGTCTAAGATGGGAAGATTGAATCTGCACTCTAAAAGTGAGGTCAATAGCCTTAGGCTCCATAGTGTTACCCTTGGAGATAGATGATTGAAAGATCGAAGCCAAGTTTCACATTATAGACTCGGATACATCTTTTAAGGTTTGTTTAGAAGAACATGGATACATGAGAACAACATAGTTTTATTTTCTCTACATCAGTGTATGAAGTTTGTGAGAGGTGGGATCATCTACTATGTTAAAGGAGATCTCAAGCCATTTATAGTTCATGAGGTCAGCATATATGAGAATGTGGCTTACTACCTCCCTCAAAATCAACAAGTCTATTCTCGCGAACTTGGCAAATGTTTATAAATAAAAGAAAAAGAAAAAGAAAAAGAAAAAGAAAGATAAAAAAAAAAAGAAAAGAAAATAGAAAATGAAAAAGAAAATAAAAGGGAGCAAAATGGACTTGGAGGAGGAAGTGGAGCCTAACATTAGATTCCACCCACAATTCATTACTCTATTCGAACATATGGGTAGGATGACCTAACCTCCACCGGCGAGGAAGAGGCGGTTGGCGTCTTAGGGTGGAAAACCTCCTTATTGGACACTAAGTATAAGATATGTCCTAGCTACTTGGACACCTACTATCCATATAGACTTAAAATCTAGTTCATAGGATGAGTCTTATATGATTAGCACACCAGCCAACTCTTCCCAATAGTGGATTCCCATGGAGGTGACACTTGCAGATAGCGATGAAGACTGGGCTCCAAAGCAAAGCATAAGTGTATCCAAGTCTATATGTGAAATAGTTAGGCATCAGTTTTGAACCTTAGCTCTAACCCCAATTTCCTCTCAAAAAGCAGAGCGTTTGGTAGTTAAGGAAGCCCCTAAGTCATCATAGGTGTGAAGACTCAGAGGTTTTTTTTGGAATCATCATCCTCAAGTTAAGAAGTTGATGTAGAACTTGAGGATGTTTCATTTTAAAATTTAATAAAATTACCTTTTGATTGGTACTTGTCTTGTGTTCATAATTTTGCAAAGAAAGGATTAATCCCACATACTTAATCAAAGCACAGGTCAGACTACTTTGAAAGAATATGTAAGAGCAAATGCAAAAGCTCTCAATCAAGATCGGGACTATGATTTGGTACAGTGGGTCCAGTCGATGATGACTATTACTGCTTGGTCATCACTAATCATTTGGAATCTGATAGGTTCTTTTCAAATCATATTAACTCATATGAGGAGTTGTGCTTAGAAACTTCAGATGATCAAGATGATTTTGAAGTCAAAGATGCACCACTAGAGTTTAAAGAAGAGATCAAGTCAACCATTAATGAGCTCAAAGAAATCAACTTAGGAATGGAAGAAGATCCACACCCGACATACATCAATTCTTTGTTGAATGAAATTGAAACTAATGAAATAGTTAGGCTATTGATTGAGTTTAAGGACTACTTTTCATGGAGTTATGAAGATGCCTGGATTGGCTCTCGATGTAGAAGTCCATAAACTAGTAATAGAGCTTACTGCTAACCTATCAAGAAAGCTCCTAGATGCATTCGATTAGGCATAGAACAATAGATCATTTTTGAAGTCAAGAAACTGATCGATGTTGGCTTCATCTGGGAAGAAAAATACCCTACCTGGTTAGCTAGCATCATCCCAGTTAACAAAAAGAATGGCCAAATTCACATATGCATTGATTTTAGGGATTTAAATAAAGCATGTCCAAAAGACAAATTTCCACCATCAATCCCGAAGTTGATGGTAGACATTGCCTCATCTCATGCAGTCTTCTCTTTCATGGATGGCTCATATAGATATAACCAAATAAAGATGGTTCCTAAAGATGAAAGAAACACTACTTTTAGAACCCCTATCAAAATCTGTTGCTATAAGGTCATGCCTTTCAGCCTTAAAAATGTCATTGCTACATACCAGCGGGCTATGAATTGAATTTTTGATGAACTCATTTATCATCAGGTTGAGTGCTATGTTGATGATCTTGTGGTTAAAATAGAGAAAAGGAAGACCATCTCTTTAACTTGAGTAGTTTTCAAATAGTTATGATAATTTAACCTAAATGAATCCTATGAAGTGTGCATTTAGAGTAGCTTCAGGAAATTCCTTGGAGTTTGTTGT